>WAAF01013956.1:32770-48642 GCA_013400475.1 Tricholaema leucomelas
TGAGGGATATATATGTTCTGCTGTAGTTACTGTAGCATAGAATCCTTTTCATAAACAGATCAAATTTATATATTCTTTTAATATATATAAAGGCCTCCTGGCCCCTTAACTAACAGGAAGCTATCTCAAAACTTTGCTGCTATAATGGGTGCAAACTAGGGAGAAGTAGTAATTTTGGTTTGTGCTAACTTGTTGTTTTGATTGAAGTACATTTTTCATGCCCAGTTCTTATAATTTAAATCACGTTCAACATTTTCAGCTAGAAGTGCCAAGTTTTTCTCACTCTTAGCAGTAAAAACGTGTGGGTTTTCCAACATCATGCTGGTTGCTGTCTGTGCTTCTCCGTGTTCCACTTCTTCCCTGACTATAGGAGACCAGAATTATGCATGCTGCAGTGTTTGGATTTTGCTAAGATTAATGGTATGAGTATTACTTTTGATCTAGAGAAGTTCCTCCGAGATGAAAGTGTGCTGTAGTTGTATCATTCTCCTCTCTTGCTTATGGCTCAAAGACTATTAGCAACATATCAAACAAAACTCCATTAAGACTGATGCTTAACTCCACCAGTACGTTTTCTGTAGGCTTACCTTTTCTCTTTTCTCACTTAGTAAACTGTGTTACCTAACAAGTCCTTTCCTAAATCTCACTTTAGCAAGTTTATCTAATAATTTTGTATCCATTATGTCATCCTATAAGATAATTAATGGCATTAATATAGGTGCAACAAAGATTTTTCTTCAGCTTTGAATATTGGTGGTTGGTTGTTGTTCAGTTGTTCTGTTTTCTTTCTTCTGGGGAAGGCAATAATAGTCTACCTTCTGTGAATGTGCTTTGTGCAGTGACAAGATCACATGCACAGAATTAACAAGGTTAGTTCCAGGAGACCTCCAAGATCATCAAATCCAACCCCTCCAACCAAACCATGGCACTTCTAATTTTTCTCTAGGACAAAAAAAAAAACCAAATAGGCTGTAGCCTTCTGGAACAGAATGCTAAAAGCTGTTTGAACCTATTCCAGTATGTACCATTGCTAGTTCTACTTGCATCAGTGCTAGGTGCTGGGCTTTATACACAAAAGAACACATAAAGAACAAATTCCACAGCTCTGGAAACACCAATAAAGGCAGTTGTCTCAGAGTGATTTTCCCACTGTAAAGCATAACTTTTTCCACTGAAAAAGAAAGGGCAGACTTCTGATTCAACTCTGAATCATGATCTTCTACTTTCTTTTAAGGAAAAGAAGTGGCTGAAATACCGTTTTGATAGCTCTGTTGACAGTCCCTGCAGTTAAATAAATGGAGAACTTCCTGCTGGTCTCACTTTAGTGAAATGGATGTAGACTTCAAATTTACAAATAAATACAGTTCTGGAGCCCTATTACATTGCACCTGGCTGAAGGCGATGCCAAGCACAAATCCAGGCTGGGCAGTGAGTGGCTGGAGAGCAGCCCTGAGGAGAGGGAACAGGGGGTGCTGCTGGAGGAGAAGCTCTACAGGAGCCAGCAGTGTGCACTTGCAGCCCAGAAAGCCAAACAGAGCTGAGCTGCATCAGGAGAAGTGTGGCCAGCAGGGCCAGGGAGGTGATTCTCCTCCTCTACTCCACTCTGCTGAGACCCCACCTGGAGTACTGCATCCAGTTCTGGAGCCCCCATTACAAGAGGGATGTGGATGTGCTGGAGTGTGCCCAGAGAAGGGCCAGGAGGATGCTCAGAGGGCTGCAGCAGCTCTGCTGTGAGGACAGACTGAAAGAGTTGGGGCTGTGCAGTATGGAGAAGAGGAGGCTCCCAGGTGACCTTCTTGTGGCCTTCCAGGATCTGAAGGGGGCTACAAAAATGCTGGGGAGGGACTTTTGAGGATATCAGGGAGTGAGAGGACTTGAGGGAATGGAGCCAAGGTGGAAGTGGGGAGAGTCAGCCTGGACGTGAGGAGGAAGTTGTTGAGCAGGAGAGTGGTGAGAGGCTGGAATGGGTTGCCCAGGGAGGTGGTTGAGGCCCCATGGCTGGAGGTGTTTAAGGCCAGGCTGGCTGAGGCTGTGGCCAGCCTGATGTAGGGTAGGGTGTCCCTGGCCATGGCAGGGGAGTTGGAACTGGCTGATCCTTGTGGTCCCTTCCAACCCTGACTGATTCTGTGATTCTATACAATGTTGTCTTGCAAATCCAGTGTTTACATAGCTTCCATTAGTTGGACTGGATAATCTTGGAGGTCTCTTCCAACCTGGTTGTTTCTACGAATTTTTACTCCAAATCCAACTTCTAATGTTTTCATACCCAAGACTGGGTCTTTCTCTTTTTCACATCATATAAGAATAGACACAAGGGACATAACCTCTTTTAGTATGACTGCTTGTGAATGAGGATACCCTAGCTTCTCACTAACCTGAAATCGAACTGTATGCAAGAGACAAAAAACCCACAAAGCTTGGACTCACTTTAGTTTTTTTGAAAGGGTCTTAGAATAGCAGCAGCAAAGTTTGTAGTAATGCCCTGATACGTAGGCTGAGCCAGCTGAATGTTGAATCACCTGGGAATATTTTGAATAAAATAGAAGAACAAGCCCAGAAAGCCAAGAAGGATTTTATGTAAAAAATATACTGGGCAGTGCAACTTGGAAAAAGAGAAACAAGAAAAAAATGTGCCAGACCTCTGCATTTATGTGCTGGCATTAATTCAGTCTGCTCCTGCTTCTTCTATTGCCTCTCCAGGAGAAAGAGGGGGAGAAAACTAAGCAAAACCCCAAGCCTCCTCACACAGACCTCTTCACAGTGTGATTTGCAGGCTAGTGTAAAGCAAAGGCAAAACTCTGAGGTTTCCTTAACAACTGGATTTTGTATTTGTTGTAGCCACTCATAGCTGGACATGTGCAGTCAAAAAAAAGGGTGGTAAGACACTGGAAGAGGTTGCCCAGGGAGGCTGTGGATGCCCCCTCCCTGGAGATTTGTTCAAGGCCAGGTTGGATGAGGTCTTGAGCAATCTGGGCTAGTGCAAGGTGTCCCTGCCCATTTCAGGGGGGTTGGAACTAGATGATCTTCAAGGTCCTTTCCAGCTCACACCATTCTATGAATCTAGGAATAGTTTTGGCACAGGAGGGCATTTCTTTGAAAGAAATAGTTGGGAATATTACATCTGACTTCTCCTGTAGCATTTCTGTAGCTACTGAGCATTGCTATAGGAAAAGTGAAGATAGAATCATAGAATCAGCCAATTTGGAAGAGACCTCCAAGCTCATCCAGTCCAACCTGGCACCCAGCCCTAGCCAATCAACCAGACCATGGCACTAAGAGCCCCAGCCAGGCTTTGCTTCAACACCTCCAGGGACAGCAACTCCACCACCTCCCTGGGCAGCCCATTCCAATGCCAATCACTCTCTCTGCCAACAACTTCCTCCTAACATCCAGCCTAGACCTGCCCTGGCACAGCTTGAGACTGTGTCCCCTTCTTCTGTTTCTGGTTACCTGTCAGAAGAGACCAACCCCCACCTGACTACAGCCTCCCTTCAGGTATCTGTAGACAGCAATGAGGTCACTCCTGAGCATGTTCTTTGTGCACGGAGAGTGTAGTTTTCAATGGATTTATCTTTATTTTCACAAATTAGCCACAATAACTTTCTGAGGGCTGCTTAAATGACTGAATTAATTTTGTTTACACTTTGACAGAGGCTGATCTATGGGCAGAGGCTAAGCCTGGAAATGTTAAGATAGTAGGTGAAGTTTTCAAACGTGAATGTAAAATGGAAATGATTATGCAGCTGCTCCTACTTCTGCTACACTCTGTGAAGAATTACTGCATTTTGTAACATCTTTATGTACCATTACATCATTTGAGTGCTGAAATCAAAGTAGACTTCCACTAACACGTTGAGGAGAAGGAGTCTTCTCAGTTGGAATATGCAGAGCACATTTTGCTGTAGATGCTAACCTCTTAAAACCATGATCCACAGCATTTTTGAATGACTACAGTTGTTGTTCCTTTCACTAGATATAATATCAGAGGAACAGCGATAGGTGATAGAATAATGAGGTAATTAATTATTTTCTTCCCCCCCCTCCTTTTTATTGCCATTTAATGGACTTATCAGGGTCTTGTTTTTCACATCTAACTGACATTTGGAAGCCTTCCTGTACTTAAAATGCTATGAATTCCAGAGCGTATTGCTTGAGTTATTTTTAGCTGCATGCGTTGCATGGAGATTGAAAAGAAACAGCAGTGTATAAATGTAACAACCTATTAACATTTGTATTGTGTGCCCTGGAAATTAATGGGATTGGAAAAGTGCAGAGTTTGTGAAAAGCAAATGCTTTTTTTGGTGCTGCTTTTCATTTCTTTAGCTGCTGAGGAGGATGTTATATTTGCATGTGCCACTGCTGACGTGCCGTGTCTGGTAGCAGAAAACACCCACTTCTGGCCAGGTTGGACAGGGGCTGGAGAGCGATTTGGTCTCTTGGAAGGTGTCCCTGCTTGGCAGGGGGGGTTGGATCTGGATGGTCTTGGAGGTTCCCTCCAACCCAGACTTGTGGTTCTATTGTGGTTCCCTCTGCCATGATTACAGGAAGCCCTTAGAATCATAGAATGGATTGGGTTGGAGGGGACCTCGGAGTTCCTCCAGTTCCAACCCGCCTGCCATGGGCAGGGACGCCTCTCACTGGAACAGGTCACTCAGGGCCCCATCCAGCCTGGCCTTGAACACAGTTTAAGAGGGACATTGAGATGCTTGAGCGTGTCCAGAGAAGGGCGACGAGGCTGGGGAGAGGCCTGGAGCACAGCCCTACGAGGAGAGGCTGAGGGAGCTGGGATTGTTTAGCCTGGAGAAGAGGAGGCTCAGGGCAGACCTNAATGGGGGGAGCTTCTTCCTAATATCCAGTTTGGATCTCCCTTCTGCCAGTCTAAACCCATTCCTCCTCACTGGCATTGGAATGGGCTGCCCAGGGAGGTGGTGAAGTCCCCATCCCTGGAGGTGTTTCAAAAGAAGCTGGATGAGGCACTTTAGTGCCACGGTTTAGTTCATTGGAAGGTGCTAGGTTGGACTCGATGATGTTGAAGGTCTTTTCCAGGCTGATTTACTCTGTGATTCTGTGGACAAGAATACATGTATTAAAGATAGTTTCCAGATTTGCCTGAACATGTTTATGGAACTGAGCATAATTCTAAAAGCTGTATCTGATAATGCATATTTAGCAAGAGAGACCCTAAGCTTTAGACACTATTTAACAAAGTTTAATGAAAAAGTCACTTGGTCTCACAGTCTTCACTGAAATACTTGAGAGAATTAATTGTAAGAACATGTAAGGTAATTTGGGCAGTTCTGTTTGGCCATGCACCATGAAAGGGCAAAGCTGTCTGCTTTGGTTGGATGCAAAGAATATATACAGGGAAAACGGCATGAAATAGTTGTAATGATTAAAACTAACATCTTGGATTTGTGTGCCTGGGAATGAAAGGACTCAGGATATGGGTTCATTAAAACAACTTAGCCTGAGTCCTCTATTTTAAATGCTTACAGGAAAATAGCACAGATATTTATTTATTTACCTTGAGTGCCGTGTCCAGGTCTGGGCTTCTCAATTCAAGAGAGATGTTGAGGTGCTGGAAGGTGTCTGGAGAAGGGCAGTGAAGCTGGTGAGGGGCCTGGAGCACAGCCCTGTGAGGAGAGGCTGAGGGAGCTGGGGGTGTGCAGCCTGCAGAAGAGGAGGCTCAGGGCAGAGCTCATTGCTGTCTACAACTACCTGAAGGGAGGCTGTAGCCAGGTGGGGTTGGTCTCTTCTGCCAGACAGCCAGCAACAGAACAAAGGGACACAGTCTCAAGTTGTGGCAATGGAGGTCTAGGCTGGATGTTAGGAGGAAGTTGTTGTCAGAGAGAGTGATTGGCATTGGAATGGGCTGCCCAGGGAGGTGCTGGAATCACCATCCCCGGAGGTGTTGAAGCAAAGCCTGGCTGGGGCACTTAGAGCCATGGTCTGGTTGATTGGTCAGGGCTGGGTGCTAGGTTGGACTGGCTGAGCTTGGAGGTCTCTTCCAATCTGGTTGATTCTATGATTCAGTTAGCATACATGGATTTAACTGGACAACTTTCTTAACAAATCTGGAATCCATGTGGCTTTAGTGCTTCAGTTTCCACACTGGGCATTCTTTCTGTATTGCACTTGCTTACCATGGAGTTCTGTAGCTTGTCGGCATAGCCTCTGGCAATATTGGCTTCGTATTGCTCTAAATTTAATATAGAAGTGAAGGATGCATTCAGCATAGGCTTTTTTCTCAGTGTGTATTTCTGTGATTTTCACAGTCACTCTGCAGTGTATCAGGTGAAAATTCTAGAAGTACTCTGCAGCTGAGAATAGCAGAAACATGGCTTGTGTTGGAGGGCCAGGAAATTACTCAGGAGTGCATTATGGCAAACATTTGTTTTATGTAATCAGCAGTGAAATAACTTGGACTTTAGGGCAGAGCCAGCATGCTCTTAACATGATGGGTTTGACCTTGTTTTTGAACTATTTCAGTGCTTGAAACTGGATAGTGTTATAGTGTTTCATAGATTTGGAGACTTCTGAAGGAATGTGGTTATCTGGTCATTAAAATCAGAAATACAGTCATAACACAATCACAGAATCAGCCAGGTTGGAAGAGACCTCCAAGCTCAGCCAGTCCAACCTAGCACCCAGCCCTGGCCAATCAACCAGACCATGGCACTAAGTGCCCCATTTAGAAAAGGCATCTATTGTAATATGATGATTGTGAGTTAGCCCTGTGAGGCAGCTCAGCCTCACTACAGCAGCTCACTCATTTTCCTCCGGTGGGAAGGAGTTAAAAATCAGGAGGGTAAAATAGCGAGAGAAATTGTGGGCTGTGATGTGAAGACCAATACAGTGCTTGTTAAGTTGTCTCCTTCCTTACTCTCATGGTGCTAGCCAGGTTGTTAAGACACAATTGGAATTCTTGGGTAAGAGCATGCTAGCTGGCAGGTGGATTCTCCTATGTGGTCAACAAACAATGACCATAGGGCATCAGAGAAATAGGTTCTAAGTAACAATTAACTGGGCTGCAGCAAGAGCAGTGTGGGCAGCAGGGCAAGGGAGGGGATTCTCTCCCTTTACTCTGCTCTCCTCAGACCCCACCTGGAGTACTGTTTGCAGTTCTGGAGCCCCCAACACAGGAAGGACATGGAACTGCTGGAGCGGGTCCAGAGGAGAGCCACAAAGATGCTCAGAGGGCTGCAGCAGCTCTGCTATGAGGACAGGCTGAGAGAGTTGGGGCTCTGCAGCCTGGAGAAGAGAAGGCTTCGAGGAGACCTTAGAGTGGCTTTCCAGTATCTGAAGGGAGCCTACAGGAAGGCTGGGGAGGGACTATTGACAAGGTCTTGTAATGACAGGACAATGGGGAATGGGTTTAAGCTGGCAGAGGGGAGATTTAGACTGGATGTTAGGAGGAAGTTCTTTACAGTGAGGGTGGTGAGACACTGGCACAGGTTGCCCAGGGAGGTTGTGGATGCTTCCTCCCTGGAGGTGTTTAAGGCCAGGCTGGATGAGGCCTTGGGCAACCTGCTCTAGTGGGAGGTGTCCCTGCCTATGGCAGGGGTTGGAGCTGGATGATCCTTGAGGTCCCTTCCAGCCTAAACCATTCTATGATTCTGTAATTATAAGCCTCAGGACTTATGCAGTTGTTTTGGATAGGGAAAATAGTTCAAATGAGAAGATATCAACAAGGGGGGGGAAGTAATGTTAACTACAAAGAGAAGAAGATAAGAAGCCAGTGTTTCTGGTGCTTTGGCAGAAGAGAGTCTGTCTGTGTGTAAGTGCATTTAGAAATAGAAGAAATTACAAAAGCTCTTGGCCCTGAGTAAATCAATACTGAGCTCAGTACTCAATACAGAGCTGAGGCAAGAAGGATGGGGAGCGGAAGCAAGTCTGCATGAGCTTCAGAGCCAACTGCTGCTGCCCCGCTCAGGAGGCAATCAATCTGATAATGGCATCAGGAAGAAGCAGGGTTATCTAGGACACAGCATGAGTTTTAGGGCAGCTGCTGCATCTGAAGCCTCAGTGGAGCAAAGTTTGTAGTACCATTCCTGTAGATCGCAGGATGAATTTTGAGTGCCTCTGTTCTAAGTAGCAGCTGACCATAGTTGGTTGAAAACCTGTGGGTCTAGTTAGCCAGAAACTGTTGTAGCAAAGATTAGGAACTCAGGTCTGCAATTGTCTCCGAGAGGATGCTTTTTAAAGAGCAACATGTGACTTACGTCAGACCCCACCTGCAGTCCTGTGTGCAGTTCTGGAGCCCCCAGCACAAGAAGGACATGGAGTTGGAGTCAGTATCACAGTATCATCGGGGTTGGAAGAGACCTCACAGATCATCAAGTCCAACCTTTTACCACACAGCTCAGTCCAGAGGCGGGAGAGTCAGTCCAGAGGAGGCCACCAAGATGCTTAAAGGGCTGCAGCAGCTCTGCTATGAGGACAGGTGACAAGAGCTGGGACTCTGCAGCCTGGAGAAGAGAAGGCTTCCAGGAGACCTTAGAGTGACCTTCCTGTATCTGAAGGGGGCCTACAGGAAGGCTGGGGAGGGACTATTGACAAGGTCCTGTAATGACAGAATGAGGAGCAATGGGTTTGAACTGGCAGAAGGGAGATTTAAACTGGATTTTAGGAAAGAGTTCTTTGCAGTGAGGGTGGTGAGACACTGGCACAGGTTGCCCAGGGAGGTTGTGGCTGCTCCCTCCCTGGAGGTGTTCAAGGCCAGGTTGGATGAGGCCTTAAATGAGACCTGTTCTAATGGGAGGTGTCCCTGCCTAGGGCAGGGGGTTGGAACTGGATGATCCTTGAGGTCCCTTCCAATCTAAACCATTCTGTGATTCTTTGTGTGACTTAAAAACTACAGGAATCTGTAAGTAGAAACCAGTAATGCCTCTCAGAGAGAATCCTTTTCCCTGTAATGTTCTTTGTTCTGACATATCATTAGATTTGGCTTATATTTATCTCCTTTGGAGAAGACTTGTTTCTGCCAGGCTCCTGCTGTCACCAGAGTGGCATGTTACTGGAGTGCCCAATGACAGTATTAGGGTTAACAGCCTTGTGTGCATGGCTGGGTTCTCTCTGTTGGAGGCAATCAGCTGCTTTACAGAATAACTAAAGGCCTTTTAAAATAAGACACTGAAGTAGGATTTTAAATGAGTCAGGGCAATCCCAAGCACAACTCCAGGCTGGGCAGTGAGTGGCTGGAGAGCAGCCCTGAGGAGAGGGACTTGGGGGTGCTGCTGGACGAGAAGCTCAACAGGAGCCAGCAGTGTGCACTTGCAGCCCAGAAAGCCAAGCAGAGCCTGGGCTGCAGCAGCAGAAGTGTGGCCAGCAGGGCCAAGGAGGTGATTCCTCCCCTCTACTGCACTCTGCTGAGACCCCACCTGGAGTACTGCATCCAGTTCTGGAGCCCCTCTTATAAGAGGGCTGTGGAGATGCTGGAGTGTGTCCAGAGCAGGGCCGTGAGGATGCTCAGAGGGCTGCAGCAGCTCTGCTGTGAGGACAGACTGAAAGAGTTGGGGCTGTGCAGTATGGAGAAGAGGAGGCTCCCAGGTGACCTTCTTGTGGCCCTCCAGGATCTGAAAGGGGCCTACAAAAAAGCTGGGGAGGAACTTTTGAGGATATCAGGGAGTGAGAGACTGGGGGGAATGGAGCAAAGCTGGAGGTGGGTAGGTTCAGGCTGGACGTGAGGAGGAAGTTGTTGAGCAGGAGAGTGGTGAGAGGCTGGAATGGGCTGCCCAGGGAGGTGGTTGAGGCCCCATGCCTGGAGGTGTTTAAGGCCAGGCTGGCTGAGGCTGTGGACAGCCTGATGTAGGGTAGGGTGTCCCTGGCCATGGCAGAGGAGTTGGAACTGGCTGATCCTTGTGGGCCCTTCCAACCCTGGCTGATCCTGTGATTCTCTGATTTTCTCTTAAGAGAGAATGTCGTTTAAAGGCAGTGCTTTTACCAAATGTTGCACCTGTGCTTCTGCTTTTAGTTAAAAATGCATGACTCTGACTGCTGAATAGTCTTGAGAGGTGTTGTTTGTAATGTCTGCATTCAAGCCTGGGGATATTTAGAGGAGGAGATCACTTTTTACTGTTGATGCTCTGATGAAAACTCATGCACAAAACTACTTTGGGTTACCAGTTAGGTACTTTAATACCATCTTCTAATTCCAAAATTTGCAACTGCTCTCTGGCAAGTAGCTCTTCTGGATGAACTGTATGAGCTAATGACGTTTAACTTCTCAGCTTTGTCACTGCTCATCTTTGATGAATTAATGTAGACAATTCAAATAGCAGATATATTAAGTGATAGAAGTAAGGCTATCAGGTGTACTTCTGAAACCAAAAAGGTCTTCTTGTACTGGAGAGCTGTGTGTGCCGTTCCCAAAGCTGTGTGGTCACTGATAGGGTTGGCAGCAGAGTAGTTGTTTCCAGATGATTCTTGCATTTACTTTTCTCACAGAAAACCATGTTTTTAAAAAGACAAGTATAAAACCAAAGGTGTACAAATAATTGTTCCTACTGTTTCTGTGGTTTATGTAGCTGTCAAGGTCCAGAGAACAGAGATTAACAATGTCTCTGGCCAGAGGAGCAAGATCTATTCTTACAGATTCCCGTGTTGTGAAATTAAGGTGCAAGCGAGACCATAGATCACCACACAACTATTTATTAAAGGACGAAGTTGAACAAAACAGAGGGAGAGACAGAAGAGGGGAGAGAGAGAGAACAACAGCGAAAAACAGAAGAAGCAGGGAAGGAAAAGTGCAGGGATTATATTGCTATCAGCCGCAGATGAAGGGGGAGAGAGAGAGATGTGTGCATTGCCCAGGGATGTTCTTCTGTGGTGTTCCTCGGTTCTTCTGGTGGAGGTGCTCCTCTGGAGGTGCACAGGTGGAGGTGTGCACTTTGGCAGGCATTGCTCATGTCTTTTTATACAGATCAGTGTCCATGTGCAGCTCCCCAGGAAATCTTCCTGTGTACTCATGCATTCGCAGGGGTCCAGCAGTGACACCAGGGAGGGCCTTCGTGACACCCTGTGCCACTTACCTGTCCATACCCCAGATAAAAAGAAGCCTTTTCTCTTTGGGGTAGCTGATGTAAGGCATGCACATCCTGGGCATTCAAGCCAGGCTGAGGTCCAGGAAGTCCACAAAGGCGCTGTATCCCTGTTGATTTGCATCCCAGGACAGGAATCTTGGCTGAGTTCGGGAGGGTAACAAAGGTGTGACGGTTTGGGTGTTCCCCACCCCCCCACACTTTAGAAATCACCCAGACTGGACTCAGCTGGCTCTGGAAGTTGAATGAAGCTTATATTTACAGCTGGCACAATGTACAAGCAGATAGTTACAGTACATACAGTTATAGGCAGAAATATACAAGGTAAAAGGTAATACAGAAACACAACTCCCCTCCCAGAAACCTGAGTCCCCAGGAGGGGCTCTCAACCGCACCTTCACCTTCCCCCTACCCCTCTCAACCTTACCCCAGTCCCAAGGAAGAATGGAGGTGCAGCCAGGGGGTTAGGAAGCAAAGTGGATTAGTCAAAAAATATGGAGGGTGAGGTTAGAGAGCAAGATGCAGCTCTCAGCTCACCAGCAGCAGAAGTGGTTATCTATGTTTTTATTTCTTGTTCTTATACATCTCAGCAAGCCTATGAGGGAAGTAGACATCACCCTTGTTTTCCTTTCACAGCCTGTAATCTAGTTCTTCTCACCAAAACATTCTAGCTAGCTTCAAACTAGCACAAAAGACAATCTTCATCTTTGCTGATTAGCAAGGAAGAGACGATTTAGACTCTCCCACTAACTTCTCTAGATGCCACTGTTTTGTTCTCTTTCATGTTGAAATAAGCTGGTGAGGAGAATAACTCTGATCTTTACTGTACAGATGTTCTTTATATTCTTTATGCCTTTATAAGGATAAAGAACATGGGCTGCTGTTCCCCCTCGTCACTTTGTGATGAGCCCTCTTTTTAAATCTATTTAAGATTAAATTTGAGACTAGATTTATTGAAAGGACTAACATATACAGTACATTAATTTAGTATAGTAGAAGGAGGAGGAACGAGAATATTGCCTAAAGATGAGATCTGGGGGGGGGATAGGAAACTCTCAGCAAAAAAAGTAGTAGTTGTCTGCTTTCTCTGGGGTTATTTACTAGACAGAATTCCAAGAGTGTCACTGTTAAGTGGGTCTTTGGCTAGTGCTTACAGAAGTCTTTTGGCTTCTATGAAAGCAAAGTCTTAAATGAAGTATTAAAAGCTTAGTTGCATTAGATGATCTGCCTTAGTATGGCAGGTTGTGGTTTGGTTGGTTTGTTTCTGCTGTTTTACAAGAGCTCTCTATTGATGACTCATTACTTGCATTCGTTTTCCTTCTTTGCCTAGCTGTAGGACAACACTTTGATTTTCTCAGTCCAGCTGTCTGCTATGACAAAAATGAAACATTAATTCATGTAATAGCCTCACTCCTTTCATTCTTTTAAAATCTCTACCTGCTGCTTGGAAGTGACATCCCCCTGGGACTGTGTTCAAGGCCTCAAAGCTAATAGTAACCCTGACTTGGAATAAAAGGAGGAGAAGACTTAGGTACAGGTGCTGGCTGGAATGTGACTGGCTGAGGTTGTTGCTCTGCCACTCACCATCATCTTTGCTAAATGGTGGCAGACAGGAGAGGTGCCTGAGGACTGGAGGACAGCCAATGGCACTCCAGCCTTCAAAAAAGGGCAAGAAAGGGGTTCCAGGGAACTATAGACCAGTCAGCTTCACCTCCATCCCTGGAAAAATGATGGAGTGGCTCCTGCTGGAGGGCTTCTCAAGGCACTTGGAAGAGAAGAAGGTTATCAGGAGTAGTCAGCATGGATTTACCAAGGGGAAGTCATGCTTGACTAACCTGATGGCATTCTAGGATGCCATAACTGAACGGGTAGATTCAGGGAGACCAGTGGATGTAGTCTACCTTGACCTTAGCAAGGCCTTTGACACCATACCCCATGATATTCTAGTGAGCAAGCTCAGGAAGTGTGGGATGGAAGAGCAGACAGTGAGGTGGGTTAGGAACTGGTTACAAGATAGAGTTTGAAGAGTGGTGATCAATGGTGCCAGGTCCAGCTGGAGAGCTGTAACCAGTGGAGTTCCCCAGGGATCTGTGCTGGGGCCAGTCCTGTTCAACATCTTCATCAGTGCCATTGATGAGGGCACAGACAAACAGACAGAGTCTGCTCAGCAAGTTTGCTGATGACACCAAGCTGGGAGGCTTGGCTGAGACAGCTGCAGGCTGTGCTGCCATCCAGAGAGACCTGGACAGACAGAGCTGGGCACAGAGGAACCAGATGAGGTTCAACAAGGACAAGTGCAGAGTCCTGCACCTGGGGAGGAATAATAAACTGCAGCAGTACAGACTGGGAGGTGATCTGCTGGAGAGCAGCCCTGTGGAGAGGGACCTGGGGGTGCTGGTGGAGAACATCCATGGGACAGCAATGGCCAAAAGGGCCAGTGGGATCCTGGGGTGTATTAGCAAGAGTGTGTCCAGCAGATCAAGGGAGATTCTCCTCCCCCTCTACTCTGCCCTGGTGAGACCTCATCTTGAATACTGCCTTCAGTTTTGGGCTCCCCAGTTGAAGAGGGACAGGGATCTGCTGGAGAGGGTCCAGCGGAGGGCTACAAGGATGATGAGGGGACTGGAGCACTGCCTGATGAGGAGAGGCTGAGGGACCTGGGGCTGCTTAGTCTGGAGAAGAGAAGACTGAGAGGGGATTTAATAAATGTCTATAACTATCTGAGGGCTGGGGGTCAGGATAGGGGGACAGGATCTGCTCACTTGCTCCCTGGGATAGGACAAAGAGCAAAGAGTGTAAGCTGCAGCACAGGAGGTTCCAGCTCAACACAAGGGGAAACTTCTTTACTGTAAGGGTCCCAGAGCACTGGCACAGGCTGCCCAGAGAGGTTGTGGAGTCTCCTTCTCTGGAGGCTTTCAAGGCCTGTCTAGATGAGTTCCTCTGTGATCTGTGTTAGGTTGTGTGGTCCTGCTCTGGCAGGGGAGTTGGACTCGATGATCTCTTTGGGTCCTTTCTAACCCCTAACATCCTGTGAGCCTGTGACAGTTTGCTTATTAGAGGGATCTGCAAACTTAGAGCTCAACAAGAAAACCTTGGCACCAAGCTCTTTTCCCAGAGCAATCAAAACTTGCTTCCTGGAATGAAGCATTTTTTACTATGATTCTAGGACAATTTGTGCCGTGTCCCTCCCTGCTAACGCAATGGGATGTTGCTACAATCATCGGTTTGAAATCCTCTCTTGCCTTACTAGGAACTTTTTCAAGCTAAGTCTTGAGTCTTGTCATACAGAAACAGTGAATGCATTTAACAAATGTCCTTAATTTTCAAAACGTGGTGTTCAGAATAGGTTTTTCACTTGAGAGTTTTGCTGCCTCTTTGCAAGTGCAGGATGCCTCTGGCACTAAGGAGTAAAATAGCATGCGAATTTTGCCAGCAGCTGAAGTTTGCTCTTCGGAGAGGGAATCCAGTTTTGCATCACTTGAGTCTCACTGTCTTGCATGCTACTCTTGTTGTAAGCCAGGATGGAAAGACCCCAAGAGTCTGTAATTGAACATTCTGGATAACGCTGATACCTGTTCCAAGTTCACGGCAGTGTGTCTGAGTGCTTATTGATTACTGTATAGTCCTTTCTGCTAGCCTATTTCAGTGTGCAAGGATGGACTCTCATGGGTGTTCTCTGTCTGCCGTTTACAGGCGCTCTGCTGTTGCCCGCATCCAGGAGCTCTTCAGAAGGAGGAAAGAAAGGAAAGAAATGGAAGAACTGGAAACGTTGAATATCAGACGCCCTTTAATCAAGATGGTTTATAAAGGTCACCGCAACTCCCGAACAATGGTACAAACTCTTTGTGTCTTTGGGGAACTGCAGCAGTTCTGTGGACTGGTTCAATGTAGCTGCCACCTTGTTCTGCTTGCCAGAAGGGGCACTGTGAAATACTGTAAGTGCTCTTCCTTGTACCCTCAGTTGGAAGCCGCAGAATTTGCTGTAAATGAAAAGTAAAATTAGTGTGGCTCACGTCACTATGGTAAGCATTCAAGCTCTCAGCAGATTCTCCACTTCTTTTGAAACCTGGGGTATCCTTTTTAACTTCTCTTTTATTTTGGCTGTCAGCTTAGCTGGTATAAAGTGTGCCTACCTTCAAAACTATGATTTAATCCTCTCTTTCCCTTCCAAACTTTTTTAATATTAATAATAATTTTGAATGGCTTATAAGGGAAAGTGATTAAGAAATCAGAGTTTTGAATAGCCTTGGCAGCTTTGAATTTTAATAATATTAAAGAAAAAAAGGAGGTAGTGCCAGGTATTGGACAGTAATCTAACAATCACATTGGGTGATTCTGGGCTCCACAACCTCCCTGGGCAACCTGTGCCAGTGTCTCACCACCCTCACTGCAAAGAACCCTTTCCTAACATCTAGTTTGAATCTCCCCTCTGCCAGTTCAAAGCCATTTTCCCTTGTCCTGTCATTACCAGACCTTGTCAATAGTCCCTCCTCAGCCTTCCTGTAGCCCCCTTCAGATACTGGAAGGCCACTCCAAGGTCCCCTCAAAGCCTTCTCTTCTCCAGGCTGCAGAGCCCCAACACTTGTCGCCTGTCCTCATAGCAGAGCTGCTGCAACCCTCTGAGCATCTTGGTGGCTTTCTTTGGACTGGCTTCAACAGTTCCATGTCCTTCTTGTGCTGGGGGCTCCAGAACTGCACACAGGACTTCAGGTGGGGTCTGAGGAGAGCAGAGCCAAGGGGCAGAATCCCCTCCCTTGCCCTGCTGCCCACACTGCTCTTGCTGCAGCCCAGCACAGGGTTGCTGTCTGGGCTGCATGTGCACACTGCAGGCTC
>WAAF01013956.1:79481-92538 GCA_013400475.1 Tricholaema leucomelas
ACATCTGCAAGAGATGCTGCCTGCACCTCTGCATACCTTTGTGCCAAGAGGAACCAGGATCAGGTCAGAGATCCTCTGCCTCTTTTCCAGCACCCTGAGAAGATCCAGAAGCCTCTCATATGCCAAGCAGTTCTAACACTGCCAAAAGGAGCCAAGGACTACCTTGAAATTGCTACTCCACCTCAGTGAGTAGCACAGACTTTCCCTAGGGCTCCAGGCTGCCTATCTGTAAGTGAGGCAAAGCCATTTTGTGGCTAAACTTTTCCAATGTTCTGATTCTCCTAAATGTATGAATTGCCCATGAGCATCTTTGGGAAGGATTTCCTGACTGAATTAGAACCCAAATGTAACTCATTTGTATAGAGCTGTGGGTGGGGCTTCCCAGAAATAAAATCAACTACATCCTTTATAATTCCTGCCTCGTTCATTGCCACAAGTAAATCACGTGATAAACAAAAAAATGCACACATTAATGATGTATTGACTGACACAGGTGAGTACCAACTATACAGCAGAAGAAAAAAACAAGATGAAATGCACATTTGCTTTACAGATAGACAGATTACCTTTGCATATTATCCATAATGCTCTTGTGAGACTCCTCAGTGTCTGCAGCACTTGACTCAACCATCAGTAACTGTAATCACAAACATTAACAGTTTTACAGAAGCTGCCAAAAGCAACTGTCCTGGGTTAGGGCAGATCTCTCCCCTGGTAGAGTAAACTCATTTCAATATGGAACAATGCCAGGAACAACGAAAATTTTGTTTCTTAGAGTTTAAATATAAGAGTATAAGGAGAAGAAACTACTACAGAAATGTAATAACCTTAAGGAAGATGGGGAAGGGGTTGAGCAGCAGCAAAGCAGCAAAAGCAGCAGCAGCCGAAACTGTGGTGGGGGAAGATAGCAGTGGGCACAGCAGAAGCAGCAAGGGGAAGGTCCAAGCTGTGCTTCCAGACATAAAGCTCTGGATGCTCCAATGAAATGATATTAACTTATCTACTGTTGCCATTCTATGGCCTAGCCCTACAATATTCACCTCCCCACTCAGAGCGTCTGCTTCTAAGTTCTCTGTTCCAAATTTTTTTTAAGTCTGAGCTAGAAATCAGCTCCAATGGCCACAAGGACACAATGGAAACCACCTGTGAACATAGCTGGCCAGTGAGAAATGGTTCCAGATTGTTGTGATGGTTTAGGTGTCCCCCGCTCACCCACACTTTAGAAATCACCCAGACTAGACTCAGCTGGCTCTGGAAATTGAATGAAGCTTATATTTACAGCTTAGCTCAATATACAAGCAGATATTTACAGTATATACAGTTATAGACAGAAATATATAAGGTAAAAGGTAATACAGAAACACAAAAGCCCTCCAAGAAACCTGAGTCCCCAGGAGGGGCTCCCAACTGCCCCTTCACCTTCTCTCCCCCCTCTCAACCTTACCCCAGTCCCAGGGAAGAATGGAGGTTCGGCCAGGAGGTCAGGAAGCAAAGTGGATTAATCAGAGCAACGGCAAAGAGGCTAGAGAGACAAATGCAGCTCAGCCAGTTCCCCCTGGAGAAGTGAGTTGTCTATGTTTGGATTCTTGTTCTTGTATCTCTCAGCAAGCCTACGAGTGAGGTAGACATTATTCTTCTCCAGAGAAAACATCCTCATTCTTTAAAAGTCCCAATGGAGTTTTTTATATCCTTTATAGAAATGTTTTAGCATAAAATGTGTATCATTGCTGGTCTCAAATATTGAACTTTCAATGACATCATCTGTGTGGCTCGTTGTAGTTTCTAGTAAGCAGTGTTTACTGCAGTCTTATGTGCCTCAGTCCTCTTTCCCCAGATGACTGAAGCTAGCAAGAGCACATAAACCACAGGCAGCTGGGCTCGGAGAAAATTTAATAACCCAAATTACCTTCTTTGAGAATTACTGTTGGAGAAAACACATTTTGTCTACAAAGGACTTTGAATGAATCAGCAGCCAACTCTGAGTTGCACAGTACAACTATGATTTGGCTGTGTGACATAAATGCATTAAGCCAGCTTTTCCAAGTATGTTAGTTCATCCAAACCAAACAAAAACCAATGGGGAGAAAATGAAGTTGCTGGGTATGTTTGTTCATTTAGTTTGGTTTTTGGTTTTTTTGTGTGTGTTTTGAGGGTTGTTGGGCAGTTGGTTGGTTGGGTTGGGTGGTTTTTGTTGTATTGTGTTGTGTGGATTTTTTTGTTTGTTTGTTTGTTTTACTGTTGTTAGTTTCTTTTCATAGAATCATAGAATCAGCCAGGTTGGAAGAGACCTCCAAGATCATCCAGACCAACCTAGCACCCAGCCCTAGACAATCAACTAGACCATGGCACTAAGTGCCCCAGCCAGGCTTTGCTTGAACACCTCCAGGGACAGCGACTCCACCAACTTCCTGGGCAGCCCATTCCAATGCCAATCACTCTCTCTGGGAAGAACTTCCTCCCAATGTCCAGCCCATACCTTCCCTGGCATGGCTCAAGGCTGTGATGCCTTGTTCTGTTGCTGGTTGCCTGGCAGAAGAGCCCAACCCCACCTGCCTACAACCTTCTTTCAGGTAGTTATAGACAGCAATGAGGTCTGCCCTGAGCCTCCTCTTCTCCAGGCTGCACACTCACAGCTCCCTCAGCTTCTCCTCAGAGGGCTGTGCTCCAGACCCCTCACCAGCTTTGTCACCCTCTCTGCCAAATCACTTGGGGGTCTCACACCATCATCTACTCATCTCTTTATGTATTTGATATAGGATGCCAGAGGAAAGGGCAGGTCAGAGGTGTGAAATCAAGGGCACAAGAGGTAAGAGTGGTGTTCCCCAAGGATCAGTGGTGGGCCCACTCCTGTTCAATATCTTTACTGATGATCTGAACCAGGGGATTGAGTCCAGCATCAGTAAGTTTGCAGATGACACCAAACTAGGAGCAGGTGTGGAGCTGTTGGAGGGTAGGAGAGCCCTAAAGAGTGACCTTGCCAGGCTGGATGGGTGGGCAGAGATCAATGGGATGAGATTTAACAAGGCCAAGTGCAGGGTTCTGTGCTTTGGCCACAACAATCCCAAGGAGCACTACAGGCTGGGGACAGAGTGGCTGAGGGCAATCAGGCAGAGAGGGACCTGGGGGTGCTGGTAAAGAGTAGCTGAAGATGAGCCAGAAGTGTGCCCAGGTGGGCAGGACAGCCAATGGCATCCTGGGCTGGCTCAGGAGCAGTGTGGCCAGCAGGACAAGGGAGGTTCTTCTGCCCCTGTGCTCAGCACTGCTCAGGCCACACCTTGAGTGCTGTGTCCAGTTCTGGGCTCCTCAACTCAAGAGAGATATTGAGGTGCTGGAAGGAGGCCTGGAGCACAGCCCTGTGAGGAGAGGCTGAGGGAGCTGGAGGTGTGCAAGTGGAATAAATTGTCCCTCTCTGACCTTATTTTAACATAACATCTTACCTACTGATATGCTTTATATACACAGTCTTAAACTTCAGGAATCTTTCCTGTCGTTGTTAAGACAAAGAGAAATCAAGCTTATTTTTGAGAGGTTGTTAAGGAGGACTTTGAATCTGGGTTAGAAATGAATGGTAATGAGGCTGATATCAAAATTATGAAATAGTTTATTAAATATAGAAAGAAAATTTCCCCANGTGCTCAGCCAGCTGGGTGAAGCAGGATGCAGCTTGCAGGCTGGAGCAGTCCGATCGGATGCTGTGTATGGGCAAAGGAGTCTGCCCTCGGGCTGCAGCGGCGGCCGGCAGGTCCCGGGGACGCAACTCGTTGCTAGGTCGTCCCCTAGGCCGTTGCCTAGACTCGGCCAGAGTCAAACGGACTCGGGTTTGGCTGGGCTCAGGCAGGCAGCTATATCCCAGTGCAGGGCGAACCGTTTCAGTCCCTCGGCTCAGTGCAGAAGACAGGCAGGGTCAGAGCTGCCATTCGCAGGGAGGCGTCCCCAGCACGGCGCCGTGCAAAGCGAACAGGTAGTGGACAAAGCAAAGGCGGCAGCAGCACACAAGCAAGTTGGCTGGGGTTTTAAGCACTGTGATGAGTGTCTCTGACCGACTGCCGCAGATGAAAACACCTCTAGAACCAATCCTAAGTTATTTCACCAAAAAAGGGAGATGCAGATGCCCAGCATCCCTGGCCTGTGCTCACCAAAGACAAAGCAGGCTGCAAAACAAGGTCACTTATGGTCCTATGGTCTGTAGGACGGACTGAAAGGCGCCGAGGGTTTTGTCTGCTTTCCAGCTTCTTCCACCCGGGAAGAAGGGGGGTGGGGGGGTGGGCCGCACCAAGGTGGGTATTCAGGTAGGTGTTTAGGGCATTTCAAGGATATGTACTCTACATATAACTTGGACCTTCCACCAGAGAGCTGTGAGGAGGTTAAATCAAAATAATTTCAGCTGAGAGAAAGACAGGGCTGGAAAGTGTGAGGCAGGAAAGATGCACACAGGGCTGTGTCCTGCTTAGGAGCAGTGGTGAGTAAACACAGTTCAGCCAAGGGGAAAAGCAGTGTACAGGGGTTGTACCACTGTGAGAAGAAAAAATTGTGGTTAAGAATAAGGCAAAAGGAATGCAAATGTATTTTTAGTTGAAATTAGAGCCACCTTTCTAAGTCTGCAGACAAATTATCTAGGCTCCTCTTACACAAGGCAAGAACTATCCTGGGGATTTAGCCTCACAGTGACAAATGTGCCCAGGAACCAGTTAAAAAGCACAGTCACACTTTTGGAGCATTAAGTTTTCTCCTGTTCTTACTACCTCTAGAAGATCCACAAGTCAAAACTTGCAGAGAAATAAATAATAAAACGAGTTTCAGATTTCCCAAAGTGAAGAGCTCTGCAGGAATATAATTTTCTGTGTGCTGACAGTGTCAGCTGGAAGCAGGGAAGCCACTCTATGTGACACATGGGAACTATTTAGAGCACTAAGAAGCTGATAGCTGTACAGCTAGTAGCAAGGAATTTGCCATGTGCCTGTGGATGAAAATCACTCTGTGTGTGGAGCAGGCAGAATATTGCTAAGCTGATTACAAACAGAAATTCTGAGCAAGCTGCAATCCATTCAGAAGCAAGGACGTGCTGGTGCCTGAGATGATAGGTACTGAACCAGGCTAGGGCATCAGCACAGACCTGCTAATGGTTTTCTCTCCACTCACTGAGGCTGTCTCTGTTTTCCTTGCAGATATTTTCTTCTTATTATTCCACAGGTATATCTCAGTGTTATCAAAAGATGTTTAGGACAGAAATATGCTCCCAGAAGTTGAGAACAAACGAGGTTACAGCTCTCTTGTTGGAAAGGAGATTGACAGCTGAGCAGAGATAAAAGCCCAGCCTGCTGTCCACAAAAACACATTGTAGTGGTTTTTGGTTGGTGTGATTTGGGCTTTGTTTTTTGGGGTTTTGTTTTTGTTTCTTTTTCTCTTCCCCCCCCCCCCCCAATATATATGTAGGATTAGAGGATGTATTGCTCCACAGGGAGACACAGCTTTGTTGGACATGGCTTTTTTTCTATGTATCAAAAGACTTTTTTCAGGAGCTGGGCCTATATCCTCTAGGCTGAGAAAACCTGATCAATCTCTAGTCCCCATTTGGACAGCATGAACTTTGTTCTCCTTATGCTCCACTTAGTTTAGTCTGAGACTTGATGTTAGTATTTGATGCCCACCATCTGCAGAAATGCAGCCACAGAACACAACTTTCTGAAGGGACAAAGATATCTTTGTGGGTCAAAAAGGGCTTGACTAGAATAAGGCAGTTAAGGAAACAGTTAAAAATGTTTTACAGGCCTCCCAAACCAAATTATTACAGACTACTCACAGCTTGACAGTGGAGGAAGCTAAGCAGGTATTTCAAAGTCTGCTCACCTTCATTTTTTCTACTACCTACTAGGTAAGAGTATCCAGATAATAGTAACTACTACTACCACCAATAGCAACAACAATACTTTTGAAAGCTTTCTCAAAGTGCTGGCTTGGGTGAGGAGCTGAATAATAGGAATGGCTGCTCTTCTCCCCTTACCACAGTTTGCAGCTAGACACTCAGCTTCTTTCTGGAACTATTAAAGGCTTTCTAAAAAGCCTTGAACTGGCTGATCCTGGTGGTCCTGTCCAACCACAGCAATTCATAGTGATTACATGCTGTGCTGAAGGATTTGGTTTAGTCAAGGACTTGTCAGTGTGAAACTAATAATTGGACTTGATGATCTTGAAGGTCTTTTCCAGTCTAAGAAATCCTGTGATTCTCTGTTTCTGTGATTCTGTAAAATGATGGTGGAAGAGATGAGAAATAACCTTTCTCACCTAATATAATTAGAAAAATAAGCAATAAGTCTACATTTGGTTATGAAATCTGTTGTCTGACTCTGTCTGCCGAGCTGAGAGGAAGGAGTGTAAAAGCTGAATTACCTTTGCATTTTAACTATCACACCTGGGTACATAAAGTAAGGACTTTTTCATCTGGTTTTGTGGGGAAAACAGATGAGATGTTGTTAAGCAAATGGCTGGAGGTAAAAAGCTATTCCAGGCTGCAGAGGTTGGGTAAAGGAGCATTTCATTTCACAGTCAGCAGCACAGAGCTGCCAGGTGAAGTTAGAAAGCTAGAGGGCCCCAGTGAGGAAATGTCACAAGACAAGCGGAACACTGATGCTGGCTGAAATACAAATAGAAAATTGCAAAAGTTTGGTCAAAGTAGTCTGTGAAGCAGATAAGATAAAAAGAGAGCAATCATTGACAGGCCAGGGAAGGAAATGTTCCTTGAAGTGGCAGAACAATCAGCTAAAACAGCACCAGAAATGTCTCCTTTAACTTAGTAGTTAGTGTTGAAGTGCACTGGAGGAAAACCAGGGAGCAAGCTGCCAAGAGACGACAGGGTCCCATGAAAAGACAGCCTGCCTGAGACCTCTGATGACAGCTTGAGCAGACATGATCAATTTTGTTGTCATAGAAGCACCAGCTAGTGTACAGAAAGTCAGAAAAGTAGAGTGGGACAAAGGGCATTTTCCCCAAGACTAGAGTAGAACAGCACTTGTAAGCAACAAAGATAAAGCAGTTGAAAATAATGGAAGGAACAGGAGGACATGAAAAGGAAAGGAAACGAAGGGGCAGTTTAAGAAGCGTGCAAAATGGATTAGCTCCCCCGAGGTGTTGCAAAGACCAAGCTTTTAGCACAGTTGACATCTTAGTAGAAAAGGGAACTCTGAAAGCTGTCAGTAATATCTAGCAAATCACAAACTGCTTTACTGAATTGCCAGATTAACTAGCAATATTCTAATGTATGGAGGCTGTGACAACCAGACCATCAAAGGGATTTATTCCACTTCCTATCACCTCTCAACTCCCTTAAAATAATGGACCACACATCTGCTCTTCACAACAGAGAAGAGCTAAAACCTTTACTTTTCCTTGGAAGGAGTAGAAATTCTGCATGGAAAACAAATCTTCTCTGCCTCCTTTTCATGATGATGCTGGTGAGCAGGACCAGTCTTTGATTAAGAGCTACCAAGATTAGGTTCAGTTAAGCATGCTTCAAAAAAGAACCACTGTCACTATCTCACCTTGTACCAAGGATACATCTTAAAGTAAACATCTATTCTGTGACAACCTCCAAATCTTTATCTTATAGCTGTCCCTTTCACCAACTTCTCTGAGGAGTGTTCCTTTTCTGCTTCTGCTTGTGGCACAGGATTTCTTTCTTTCAAGGTCTATGCACATCTAAACTTGCCAGTAATATGGACATTAATAGAGAGCCCTTACTCTTTAAAAACAGACGCAGAGGAACCTGAAGCATTACCTTTAAGGTGTTTGCTCATTTGCCTCACTGTGGCTAAGAGTAATGATACTAAGGGGACACAAATTTTAAACTGCAGAGGTTTAAGAATCTTTTGACAGTTCAACAGAGATAGGCAGTAGCAGAGATGTCACTCTTCTGTTTTACTGTTCTCCTTTTCGTTTTCAGAAAGGAACATCCTGCTCTCTAGAGTGACTGGCACTCCTGGTGACTACTGAGCACAGCATTCCTCTTTGCAATTTGAGGGTACTGTTCCACAGCCCACATCTGCCTGGTCTGTGTGTCTTGTTCCTTCTGCCTGCCTGCCTGGGAGCTGTTTGCTCTTTGACAGCAGCACAGGCTGTGACTGCATGAGGTAGGAGGGGAGAATGGCAATGCCTCTGTAGCTTTTCAAAAGCTCAGAATGATTTGTCACTGGTGCAAATAAAAGTCAGACAGAAACATATGGCTAGGAATGAGCAATAGCCCCCTACACTCACAGGGAAGCTGGCAGCATTGCTTGATGTACAGAAGAAAGAAGGAAGGGCAAATACGTTTCTTTAAAACTAGGGAATTAAAATGCTCTCAAAAGTTATCTGTGCAAAATAGCTGCAATTCCAGCTACTTGTGTATGATGTTTCTCTCCCATTTTGCCTCTCCTAGTCTCCTCCAGTCTAACTATTGCAGCGGCCAGCACTTCTGTATTCAAGTGCTCCACTATGTTCTATCTTGCATTTGAGTTGATCTCCTTGTCCTACCTTTCTGTTGTGCTTCCCCATCACTTTAGAATACTTGCTGTTCAGATGCAGAGCATGTCTGCTTCCTCCTGTGAGTTCTGCCCAGACATCAAACATTTCCTGAGCCTTGCTTGCTCAGCTATGGTCTTTTTTTCTTACATGTAAACAGTAATGGTCTACAGTGGGACTAGGAGATAGAACTGCTGAGATTCAAGCAGGAGGTGAACAGCTTTGTCTTGACAAGTGTTATAACAGGATTTTCCCAGATATTTCTCCATTCTGATGCTGCTGGAGCAAGTGTGGCTCCAGCCACACCTTGAGTACTGTGTCCAGGTCTGGGCCCCTCAATTCAAGAGGGATGTCGAGCTGCTGGAAGGTGTCCTGAGAAGGACAACAAAGCTGGTGAGGGGCCTGGAGCACAGCCCTGTGAGGAGAGGCTGAGGGAGCTGGGGGTGTGCAGCCTGCAGAAGAGGAGGCTCAGGGCAGGCCTCATTGCTGTCTACAACTACCTGAAAGGAGGCTGTAGCCAGCTGGGGTTGGGCTCTTCTGCCAGGCAACCAGCAACAGAAGAAGGGGACACAGTCTCAAGCTGTACCAGTGCAGGCCTAGGTTGGATGTTAGGAGGAAGTTGTTGGCAGAGAGAGTGATTGGCATTGGAATGGGCTGCCCAGGGAGGTGGTGGAGTCGCCGTCCCTGGAGGTGTTGAAGCAAAGCCTGGCTGGGGCACTTAGTGCCATGGTCTGGTTGATTGGCTAGGGCTGGGTGCTAGGTTGTAGTGCATGATCTTGGAGGTCTTTTCCAGCCTGGTTGATTCTGTGATCTATGAAAAGACAAAGATCCAGGTAATGTCCAGCACCAAAATTCCACTCCACATGGCTTCTCTCCTTCCCCTGTTTTATTGCAGGTGTTATTATGGCAGTTTACTTTTAGGCTAGTTTTCCTAAAATGCAGAAAATGCTCAGGGCCACCTAAACTAAGATCCACAGGACAATAAATAAAGTGTCAGCTGGGAGTCAGCTGGAAAGTTGTGGATGTGGAGGCTAGAAGTGCAGCAGTGAATTTAACTGGTCATGTAGCGCAGTCATGGGACTGCCTGTTTACACCACTGCCATTTTAGAATCTCTAGAAACTGGTGGAGTTCTGAATGAAACAAACTCCTCCATCAGAAATTTAGCCTTTGTGAGACATTGTTCCTGACCACCCTTCACAGCTAACAGATATTCCTGAGAGAACACCACTGCTTCAGCTTCTTCCTTTGCTGGGCTTTGTTTCACTCTGCCTGGGTGGTTTTGATTATTATTTTGTTGTTCTTTTTCTGGGTGGTTGTGTTATTTTGTTTTAAATCCTGGAGCTAAGTCACTTAAGCAAAAAATGCCATTTTGCCAGGTATTTGTTTAAGAATTCGTTTCATGGTGGATATCCCTTCACATCAGATACTTCTGCAAATTATCTTTTCTGTCAGCCCAGTTCAGTCTCCAGAGAAGACTTCTGGGTTTTGATGAAAACTGTGTTTTCTGTTTCTGAATAAATACAAAAATGCTTTTCTCTAGCTCTTTCTAATCTTGCTGAATGTATAAAATGAGATATAAGCAGAAATTTAATTCATTTTACTTTAGGTGCTAGGTTCATGCAGATAGGAGTGTGCTGACTTTAGCTATGAGCCAAGCTGAACACAAGAATCATAGAATTAAGCAGGTTGGAAGAGACCTCCAAGTTCATCCAGTCCAACCTACCACCCAGCCCTGTCAATCAACCAGACCATGGCACTAAGTGCCTCGTCGAGTCTGTTCTTGAACACCTCCAGGGATGGTGACTCCACCACCTCCCTGGGCAGCCCATTCCAATGCCAATCACTCTCTCTGTGAAGAACTTCCTCCTAACATCCAGCCTAGGCACAACTTGAGACTGTGTCCCCTGAAGAAGCGTGTCTGCTCTTTCTCTTTGCCCTCCCTGATGCTGGATTCACTGCTGCCCTCTGTGCTGGGAAACTGTACATAGCCCCTCCCTGCCAGTGCCAGCAGCATGGCTTACTTTCACACCAGGTCTTAACGTTTAGGCAGCAGTGATCCCCTTCCTGCACATCCCCTGCATCCAGGCTGCTCTTAAACCTGGATTGGGAAGCTACTGCAAACTAGGAGGCTTTGCAAAGTATTTTATGTAAAAAATGACAGAGAGAGGGTGTTGCAGCAAGAGGGAAATTGCTTTCCCCTCTCAAGATTATTGTAATGAATGGTCAAGAATTGTGCACCATCTCATTTCCACGGCACACAAACCCCACAGCAGCAAGGACACAGGGGCAAGGAGATTGATGACAGCTAATTTCCACTGCTCTGCCTATGCTGAGCCCTGCCTAAGCTGCCAGGCTGCTCCCAGTAACCAGCCTCACTGACAGTCTGCTTGTGAATCTCTGTGTTTCAGGATCTGCAACATCGAAGTAGCTTTATGTTGTCTGTAAACTGCCAACAGACCTATAGATGGATAGGCTGCAGGCTTCATGGGTTTGTAGGCAATGACACCGAGGAAATAACAGGCTGCAGGCAGCATTATAGTTAGCTCTGCCTGTCAGCTTCAATTTCAGGTCTTTAATTTCCTGTGGTTGCAAATGATGCTCAAGGGCTGTACTATCATTTCAAGGCTCTGCCTCATACTATGTTTTTCTGGAACTGAGGTTTTAATTATTTTTACATCCATCCATAGGATCTTGACTTGCTGCTGCTTCTTGACTAAAGTCTTTAGAATCATGAAACCACAGAATCAGGCAGGATGGAAGAGACCTCCAAGCTCACTGAGCCCAACCTATCACCCAGTCTTATCTAATCAACTAGACCACAGTAGTAAGTGTCCCATCCAGGCTTTTCTTGAACACCTCCTGGGGACAGCGACTCCACCACCTCCCTGGGCAGCCCATTCCAATGCCAATCACTCTCTCTGGCAAGAACTTCCTCCTAATACCCAGCCTACATGTTGCTAGATTAAAAACACTGATTTTTATAAAGATTTTAATACATTCAAGTGGCTGAAAAAAGGACTTGCTGCCCTCTAACCTTTCAAATGCTGGAAGCCATTGTGTTTTGTCTCTAAAATTCACTACCAAAGAAATCGGAATTGTGTTGAGCATGTCATATTTGTGTACTCTGCATATTCATGTAGCTATTTAGATGAAGTGTGCTTGCATTTGTTCTCTTTCTCCTTACTGCCTATCAATCCACTGGGTTAGGTAAAATGGAGAAACTGGAATCTTACATCTGTTGAGAAACAAATGCCAGGGGGCTCAACACCAGATGGCCCTTATAGAGCATTTTAACATCTCATCACCACCACTACCAATAGAGATAAAATGGATTTTTTAATGATCTCTTTTTTTTTTTTTAATGGAATTTTGTACATTGATAACAAGTGCTTTATTTTCACATTAAAAAAAACAAACAAACAACAAACTAATTTAAATAAATAAATAGAGATGCTTCAACATGGAGTAAGCCATGCTGGAGATGATTCAAGAGCTTTTACTTCAGTTATGACTCTTAAGACCTATACTTCTCACTAGAATTACCCTAGCTACATCATGGTACATATGTGCTCATCTGAGGCAAATATTTACCAAGAGAAATTAAATGCTTAGCTGTGAGAAGAAGGAAATAACAACAACAACAGTAATCTATATCCCTCAGTTTTCTGCTGAGAAATGCAACTAGTCAAAATATAGATAAGACACTCACTGCTCACACATTGCTCAGCTCTCACTTCTGGTTGTGCCCTCCTTCTGGCGGTCTGGTCTCTGTGGCTTACTCTGCCTTTAACTCTCTAATCCACCTAACCCCATTTCCCTCTAACCTCCTTGTCTTTTTTGACATCTCACCTCAGATCTCCAGATTTATCACGTGAGATATACAGGGATTTATCTGGTTATTTCTGAAGGGAGGGAAAGAGGGAGCAGGAAGGGGGGTTGGGAGCCCTCCTGGGGACTTTGTTTCTGGGAGAGGTGCTGTGTTTCTATGTTACTTTAAATTTGTATGTAACTGTATATATTTGCGTGTATCTGCGTGTATATTGTGCTAAGCTGTGAATATAGCTTCAGTCTTAATTGCCAGCTCGGCTGAGTCTAGTCTGGGTGATTTCATAAGAGTGTGGAAGGGCAGGTAACACCAAACCATCTGTATAGGGTTAACACTCCAGGAGGAGTAACCCTGAACTTGACACTTGACCTTAGGTGGTCTTGACCCCTCCCCAGGGTTGGGTCTGCAATTCGTCAATGACATTATTGTATGGGGTGAGAGAGCAGAGGAGGTCTTCGAGAAGGGTGAGAAGATCATTACTATCCTGTTGGATGCTGGTTTTGCCATTAAGAGGAGCAAAGTGAAAGGGCCTGCCAGAGAAATCCAGTTCCTAGGAGTTCGATGGCAGGATGGCCGACGCCACATCCCTATGGATGTGGTGAATAAAGTGGCCACTATGGTGGAACCACTAACCAGAAAGAGACCCAATCCTTCCTGGGGTCTGTGGGCTTTTGGAAGATGCACATTCCCAGGTACAACCAAATTATGAAACCTCTCTTTGACGTTACCAGAAAGAG
>WAAF01013957.1:0-29915 GCA_013400475.1 Tricholaema leucomelas
TTTTGATGGGTTGGGGGTGGGTTGAGGAAGAGGAAGATGAGGGAGAGGTTGGGTTGGTTTGGGAGTGGGGTGGGGATGTCTTTTTGTCCTGTGTATCTGCCCTTCCTGCAGCTCTCTTTTGCTGTGAAATCACTACCCAATGTTGTTATTCACTTTATAAACCAACACAAATGGAGAGAGAAAACAAGAAAAGAGAGAAAGAGAGAGAAAATTGCTGTTGGAAATGCCAGATTTTGATGAAACATTGAACCAGAATTGTGGAGGGGGAAAAAAAGAATAAATAATGGGAAAAAAAAGAAGACATAATGGGAAAAAAAAAAGGAAGAAATAATGGAAAGAAAAGGAAGAAATAATGGAAAGAAAAAGAAGTAATGGAAAGAAAAAGAAGAAATAATAAAAAAGAATAAATAATGGAAAGAAAAAGAAGAACTAATGGAAGGAAAAGGAAGCAATAATGGAAAGAAAAAGAACTAATGGAAAGAAAAGGAAGAAATAATGGAAAGAAAAAGAAATAATGGAAAGAAAAAGAAATAATGGAAAGAAAGGGAAGAACTAATGGGAAGAAGAAGAAATAATGGAAAGAAAAGGGAGAAATAATGGAAAGAAAAAGAAATAATGGAAAGAAAAGGAAGAAAATAATGGAAAGAAAAGGAAGAAATAATGGAAAGAAAAAGACATAATGGGAGGAAAAGGAAGAAATAATGGAAAGAAAAAACTAATGGAAAGAAAAGGAAGAAATAATAAAAAAAGAAGAAATAATGGGAAGAAAAGGAAGAACTAATGGAAAGAAGAAGAAATAATGGAAAGAAAGGGAAGAAATAATGGAAAGAAAAAGAAATAATGGAAAGAAAAGGAAGAAATAATAAAAAAGAATAAATAATGGAAAGAAAAAGAAGAACTAATGGAAGGAAAAGGAATCAATAATGGAAAGAAAAAGAACTAATGGAAAGAAAAGGAAGAAATAATGGAAAGAAAAAGACATAATGGGAGGAAAAGGAATAAATAATGGAAAGAAAAAGAACTAATGGAAATAAAAGGAAGAAATAATGGAAAGAAAAAGAAGAAATAATTGAAAGAAAAGGAAGAAATAATAAAAAAGAATAAATAATGGAAAGAAAAAGAAGAACTAATGGAAGGAAAAGGAATCAATAATGGAAAGAAAAAGAACTAATGGAAAGAAAAGGAAGAAATAATGGAAAGAAAAAGAAGAAATAATAAAAAAAGAATAAATAATGGAAAGAAAAAGAACTAATGGGAAGAAAAGGAAGAAATAATGGAAAGAAAATGAAATAATGGAAAGAAAAGGAAGAAATAATGGAAAGAAAAATAAATAATGGAAAGAAAAGGAAGAAATAATAAAAAAGAAGAACTAATGGAAAGAAAAAAATAATGAATAAAGGAAGAAATAACGGAAAAAAGGAAGAAGTAATTAAAAAAAGGAGAAATAATGGAAAGAAAAGGAAGAAATAATAAAAGAGAAGAAATAATGGAAAGAAACTGAAATAATGGGAAAAAAAGGAAGAAATAATGAAAAAAAAAAAGAAGAAATAATGAAAAAAAAGAAGAAATAATGGGAAAAAAGAAGAAACAATAAAAAAAAAGAAGAAATAATGAAAAAAAAAAGAAATAAAGGAAACAAAGAAGAAATAATGAAAAAAAAAGGGAAAAATAATGTAAGGAAAAAGAAGAAATAATGAAAAAAATATGGGGAAGGAAGAAATAATGAAAAAAGAAGAAATAATGGAAAGGAAAAGAAGAAATAATGAAAACAATGAAGAAATAATGAAAAAAAAGAAAGAGAAATAACGAAAAAATAGCAAAAAAAATGAGAGAAAAAGAAAAAAGGAGAGAGAAAAGAAAAGAAAAAAGAAGAAAATAGATGAGCATTGTAAACCAGAACCCAGTCCAAGTCCTCATTTGTTCTTTACTGCTGTGTCTTGAGCTATTCAGCAAGCATCACAGAATGGGTTGGGTTGGAAGGGACCTCAGGGATCAGCCAGTTCCAAGCTCCAATGCCATAGGCAGGGACACCTCCCACTAGAACAGGTCACTCAAGGCTGCATCCAACCTGGTCCTGAACACCTCCAGGGAGGTTGTGGAGCACAGAAGCCTGTAGTGCTGCTTGGGGTTGTTGTGGCCAAAGTGCAGAACCCTGCACTTGGCCTTCTTCAATCTCATCCCATTGTCTCTGCCCACCCATCCAGCCTGGCCAGGTCCCTCTGCAGAGCTCTGCTACCCTCCACCAGCTCCACAGCTGCTCCTAGCTTGGTGTCATCTGCAAACTCACTGCTGCTGGACTCTATCCCCTGGTCCAGATCGTCAATAAAGACATTGAAGAGGACTGTGCCCAGCACTGATCCCTGGGGCACACCACCAGTGCCAGCTGCCTGATGGCTGTGGCACCATTCACCACCACTCCCTGAGCCCAGCCCTCCAGCCAGTTTATGACTCATTTCAGAGCAAATTGACTCATTTCAGAGTGAATTGACCCATTTCAGAGTGATGATGGTGCATTGGTGAGCTTTTTTTTTTCCCAGACACCCCCCCCCCCCCCCCCCCCCCCCCCCCATCCCTCCTGGAATCCCAGGGGTGTCTGTGGATCCAGGATCATTGCTGCATGGTGAGGTGCTGGGGAGCCCCAGCTCAGCCAGTGGGGGAACAGGAGCCGTTAGCGCTGGCCTGAGCTTAACCTGGGTTTGTTGCCAGGTACAAACAAGATTGAACTTGCTCTTGGGGTTTACAGAGCAGATAAATCCTCCTCTGGCTGCCTCAGAGCTGGGCAAACAGAGCAGGAAAATCAGAGTCTCAATTCAGTTAGCGACGATTTGGCTCTTTGCTACTTGGCCACAAATGGATTGTTTCATTTGGGACGCCCCTGGGAGGTGGCTGGTGGAGGGCAAAGAGATAATGGGGAGGAGGTGTTTTAGACATCTCAGCACCAACCTGCTGCTCCCCAAAAGTGAGGCTGGTCCTACTGGCACCTCCATCCCCCCCCCCACCCCTAACCTTGCTCAGCTTAAGGACACCCCAGGGATTGGGAGCACCAGGCTGGCAGAGGGTGGTTCTGTGTCTTGTTAACCTCCAGGCAGCAGTTTGTGTTTGGAGAGTAAATATTGACCTCCCTTCCTGAGGGTTGGTTGTTGGGTTTGGGGGGGGTGTGTGTGGGGGGGGGGTATTTTTTTTTTTGTTGTTGTTGTTTGGGTTGGGTTTTGGGTGGGTTTTTTTTTTTATTCCCTCTCATCTCTCAGGCTGGAAGGAGCCAGAATCCATGGGGGAAGCTTGCTGGGATGCTTGTCCTGGCCCCAGGGGCTGGCTGGGTTCCTGCTGCTCGCTGGCTCCAAACCCACTCTTGGCTTCTCTGTTTGCTTCTATACTCTATAAAATTGGGGTTGCTTCTATATATAAAGATGCTAATAACAGCCAAAGGTCAAAGCCAAGCTGGCTACTGAATCTTCTTATTTTTGTCCTCTTCTGAGTGATTTCTGCTGTGATTGTTGCTGTATCCCACCCCCCAATCCCAAGAAGGTTTTTCCCCATCCTCCCCCCCCCAAACCCAGGCTTTGCTCCCCTTCCTTTACTGCCAGGAAGGGAGGAGGAGGTTTGTACCTTGGCCAACTCATTGCTGTTTCTCCAGCTTCTGCAGGGATCAAAGTGCCTGTTTTGACTCCTGTCCTGATTCCCTGATAGCAGAGGGTGGTTGTGCTGCAATTAAAGCTCTCACACACGCAACGGCTCAGGGCTTTTGTTGTGTCTCGGGGCTGGCTGTGCGCAGGATTTGCCCTTGCCCCGGGAGCGGCACGGAGATGTGGAGCTCGGGGATGGCACACACAGAGATCCCTGCTTTATCAGGAGCTTCCCTAGGCCAGATTGCCTTAAACCTGGAGCTGTTGGAGGTGTGGAGTCTGGAGGGGACTTCGTCTTCCCCTGCAACATGTCATGTGGGATGGGGGAGGAGAGAAGACAGGGGAGGGAGAGGAGAGGGGAGGGAGAGGAGAGGAGAGGAGAGGGGAGGGGGGGGGGGGGGAGGGGGGGGGGGGGGGGGGGGGGGGGGGGGGGGGGGGGGGGGGGGGGGGGGGGGGGGGGNGAGGAGAGGAGAAAGGAGAGGAGAGGAGAGGAGAAAGGAGAGGAGAGGAGAGGAGAAAGGAGAGGGAAAGGGGAGGAGAGGAGACAAGAGGAGAGGGAAAGGGGAGGGGAAAGGAGAGGGAAAGGGGAGGGAAAGGGGAGGGAGAGGCATTCCAGTTGGAAAAGACCTCTAATATCATCAAGCCTAACCATCAACCCAGCACCACCACAGCCACCAAATCATGCCCCACAGTGCCATGTCTACTCATTGTTTGAACCCCTCCATGGACAGTAACTCCACCACCTTCCTGGGCAGCCTGTTCCAATCCTTGACCACTCTTACAAGAAGTAATGATATCCAACCTAAACCTCCCCTGGTGCAACTCGAGCTCATTTCCTCTCATCCCCATCACCAAGAGGTAGAGGGTGTTGGTCATTCCTGGTCCTCCATGCTCTGGAGGGGATAAAGAGTGGAAGATGCTGTGTGGGGGAGGTGGGTTCAGAGCATCCTCATGGGGCTCTCTCTTGGAAATGCATCTTGCTCGGTGGCACCAGGCTGGCCACTTCATTTCTGTGCATCCCCAGTGCTGACAGAGATGGAGTGAGGTGTCAGCAGTGTGTTTGGAAGTCCTTAGGAGAAGGGCTGTGATCTTGGGCCTCTCTGTGCCTTGGATCTGCAGCCAGGAGGGGCTCTACAAATAAATACAGACAGATGAGCTCTTTGGCTGGCAATTTGTCACTTCATAATTGCCAAAGCAAAGCAGGTTAAGTTTTCTCCTCCTGACCTCTCTCAAGTAGCCTTTTCACCCTAACTGGCCCCAGGGGCTGGGGTCAAGGCAGCCTTTCAGCCCTCACCCCCCTTATCTGGGGCCACAAAGGGCACCTTGGCCTTCAGCGTCGCATTTTCCAAGTGATATCTCTCCATGGCATCACCAAGCCATAGAGATGCCCACCCTCGGGGGTGCCCCAGGCTGCCTCCACTTGCCCTGCCCACGGGCAGCAGCTGGGAAGGCTTGAAGATCAATGCACAGGCAGCTGGGAGGACCTGGCTCTCAAAGGCAACCAAAATTTGGGACTCCAAGCAGTGAGGCCACACCTGAGGACCCAGCTGAGCACCTTCCCTTCCCCCAAGTGCTCCCCTCTCCATCCCCAGCTCCCCGGGGCAACGGCTGCTGGAGCTCCAGACGTTATCCTGCTGGGGCTTCGAGCTGGATGGAGATCCCGAGGTGGTTCATCTGCTGGGAGTGAGCCTGGAAGGCAGGAGGCTGAAGATCAGAGGCTGAATTTAGAGCAGCCTGCGAGCCAGCAGCTCCAGGAGCCGAGATAATGCCCAGACCCGGGACGGGAGGGACACGACAGCGCCCGGGGCAGCCCCGAGGGTCCGGCGCGGCCCGTCCGAGCGAAGAGCAAAGTGCTGCTGCCACCTCCCGACAGCAGCGAGCCCTGCCCGGGGCCCTCTCCTCGCCCGGGCTCCCTCCTCCGCTGCCCCACTCCATCTGCCCTTGCCCGATTCCATCTTCCCCTGCCCGTGTCCTTCTCCGACTGCTCAGCTCCACTTTTTTGCCTGCGTCCTTCTCCTTCTCCTCTGGTCCTTCTGCCCCTGCCCGGGTCCTTCTCCAACTGCCCAGCTCCACTTTCCTTTGCCTGGATCCTTCTCCCCCTGCTCAGGTCCTTCTCCAACTGCCCAGCTCCACTTTTTTGCCTGGATCCTTCTCCCCCTCCTCTGGTCCTTCTCCAACTGCCCAGCTCCACTTTCCTTTGCCTGGATCCTTCTCCCCCTGCTCAGGTCCTTCTCCAACTGCCCAGCTCCACTTTCCTTTGCCTGGATCCTTCTCCCCCTGCTCAGGTCCTTCTCCAACTGCCCAGCTCCACTTTTTTGCCTGGGTCCTTCTCCCTCTCCTCTGGTCCTTCTCCAACTGCCCAGCTCCACTTTCCTTTGCCTGGATCCTTCTCTCCTTGCTCAGGTCCTTCTCCAACCGCCCAGCTCCACATCCCCTTGGTCTCTTGCTCACTTTTGACAGCCTCCTGGAAGGCTGTGAAGTCCATGAAGCAAAGCTCTACCCCCCTCTCACTCTCCCTGGAGCTGTGCACGGACCTGAAGCCCTTCCCCCAGCCTAGCTGCTGAGCAGCTTTCTGTCCCTCAAAGATGCTTCACTGTTGGTCACTTTCATTTCCTTCCCTCTTCCTTGTCCTGGCTCTGAAATCTCTGTCCTGGCTCTGAAATCTGTGTCTTGGGACTGGAAATTCTATCCTGACTCTGAGGTATCTTTCTTGACCCTGATAGTTCTGTCTTGACCCTGATAGTTCTGTCTTGACCCTGATAGTTGTATCTTGACCCTGAAAGTTGTATCTTGACTCTGAAATCTCAGTCCTGACTGCCAAAGCTCTGTCCTGACTTTCAAAGGTCTATCCTGACCATGACATTTTTGTCCTGGCTCTGGAAGTTCTATCTTGACTCTGAAATTTTTGTCCTGACCCCAGAATTTCTGCTCTGACCCTGAAATTTCTGCACTGACTCTGAAATCTCAGTCCTGACTCTCAAAGGTCTATCCTGACCCTCAAAGGTTCTATCCTGACTATGCCATTTTTGTCCTGGCTCTGGAAATTCTAGCTTGACTCTGATTTTTTTGTCCTGACCCCAAAATTTCTGTCCTGAGCCCAGAATTTCTACCCTGACCCTGAAATTTCTGCCTTGACCCTAAACTTTCTGCCCTGACCCTGAAATTTCTGCCCTGACTCTGCCATTTCTGCCTTGATCCTGAACTCTCTACCCTGACTCTGAACTCTCTACCCTGGCCCTGAAATTTCTGCCCTGGCCCTGAACTTTCTGCCCTGACCCTGCCATTTCTGCCTTGATCCTGAACTTTCTACCCTGACCCTGCCATTTCTGCCCTGACCCTAAACTTTCTGCCCTGAGCCTGCCATTTCTGCCTTGATCCTGAACTCTCTCCCCTGGCTCTGAACTCTCTACCCTGGCCCTGAAATTTCTGCCCTGGCCCTGAACTTTCTGCCCTGACCCTGCCATTTCTGCCTTGATCCTGAACTTTCTACCCTGACCCTGCCATTTCTGCCCTGATCATGAACTCTCTACCCTGACCCTGAACTTTCTGCCCTGACCCTGCCATTTCTACCCTGGCCCTAAACTTTCTACCCTGGCCCTGAAATTTCTGCCCTGACCCTGAAATTTCTGCCCTGACCCTGAAATTTCTGCCCTGGCCCTAAACTTTCTACCCTGGCCCTAAACTTTCTACCCTGGCCCTGAACTTTCTGCCCTGCCCCTGCCATTCCCCTCCTGCCTCTGAACTCCCCTGCTGTGCCCAGCTGCCCCAGTCACCATCCCACCACCTAACCCCCCGAGTCCTTCCACCCATCTTTTCCTACAGGAGACACAAGCCCTGCTTTAGTCCTCTCAGCACCACGAAGGGTTAAGGAGATGCTTAAAGCAAAGCCTTGCCTAAACCTGGGATCTTGGGATCCCAAGGCACAGGCGAGAAATCCTAGCCACAACAAAATTCACCTCTCTCTCTCTCTCCCCCTTCCACCACTGGCAGTGAAACCTTGTTTGGCTTCACAGGCAAGATTTTTCCATCCCCTGCTCCAAGGAGACTCAATTCCACTAAGCCCACATCTTGTTTTTCTACTGACAAAGTGAGGTATGATTCTTGGCTGCCTGCTTTGCCTTCCCACCCCTCCCCTCCTCCCCACAGCCCTTTCTGCTTTGTGGAAGACTAAATGAAAAGATGCTTTTAAAGCTCATTCACTCAATGCTCAACCTCAAACCCAAGGGGAGGGTCAGATGGAAATTCACTGAAGTTGTATCAGAAGGTTTGGGGTTGGTGGTTTTTTTTTTGGCTGCCTTTCTTTTCTGGTGGGTATTGAGCTGGAGAAAACGAAATGAAGATGCAAGAGGAGGCTGGGAAAGGTAGAAGAGCTCAATGAGTGATTCAGCCAAGTCATTTAATTTATTTCCTTCTAAAAAGCTTCTGTTTGAGTCATTGTGACTCCTGAGGACACAGCTCTTGGTGTTCATTTTGTCTGGGCCTTTTAATTTAGGACATAAAAGCCTCCTACCTTGTCATAAACACAGCCACGTCCTTCACCGTGCTGGGGGCTGCCTTGGGTGAGCTCACCAGGGAGGGAGAGGATAAGGAGAAAGGAGGAGAGGGAATTGCTTGGCTCAAGGGCAGCCAAGAGATGCAGGGGCAGAGTGGGGAGGGTGCTTCCACCCAGCCCTGTCCACCCACTACAGATTCCCACCACCCTCACGAGCCTTGCTGCTTGGCAGCTTTGCAGGCTGGAGCCTGTTCTTGGGGCTCCCTGTCCCTTTCTGGGAGCTCAAAAAGCTTCCACTTAGAATCATAGAACAGAAGGAAACTGTGCCCAGGTGGGCAGCAGAGCCAATGGCATCCTGGGCTGGCTCAGGAGCAGTGTGGGCAGCAGGACAAGGGAGGTTCTTCTGCCCCTGTGCTCAGCACTGCTCAGGACACACCTGGAGTGCTGTGTCCAGTTCTGGGCTCCTCCATTGCAGAGAGATGTTGAGATGCTGGAAGGTGTTTGGAGAAGGGCAGCAAGGCTGGTGAGGGGCCTGGAGCACAGCCCTGTGAGGAGAGGCTGAGGGAGCTGGGGGTGTGCAGCCTGCAGCAGAGGAGGCTCAGGGCAGAGCTCATTGCTGTCTGCAGCTCCCTGCAGGGAGGCTGTAGCCAGGTGGGGTTGGGCTCTGCTGCCAGGCAGCCAGGGACAGAAGAAGGGGACACAGCCTCAAGCTGTGCCAGGGCAGGTCTAGGCTGGATGTTAGGAGGAAGTTGTTGTCAGAGAGAGTGATTGGCATTGGAATGGGCTGCCCAGGGAGGTGGTGGAGTCTTGGTGCCTGGAGGTGTTGAAGCCAAGCCTGTCTGGGGCACTTAGTGCCATGGTCTGGTTGGTTGGGCAGGGCTGGGTGCTAGGTTGGGCTGGCTGAGCTTGGAGCTCTCTTCCAATCCAACCTGGTTGATTGTGTGATTTTTAAAGCTCATCTAGGCCAACCCCACTGCAGTCAGCAGGGACACCTGCAAGGTGCTCTGAGCCCCAGACAACCTCACCTGGAATGGGATCAGGGATGGGGCAGCTCTCATCTTTCTGGACAGCTTGGGCCAGAGTCTCATCACCCTCAGTGTAGATAAATTTCCTCTCTCCAGGCTAAATCCATCATCCTTTGACCTGTCATAACAGCTCTTGCTAAAAGTCTGCCCCCATCTTTCTAATCAGCCCTTTAAGCACTGAAAGACCACCAGAAGGTCTGCCCAGAGCCTTCTCTTCCTCAGGCTGAACCAACCCCATCCCTCTCAGAGTGGCTTCACAGCAGAGAGCTTCCAGCCCTTGGATCATTGCTGTGCCCCTCTCTGGACTTGCTCTAACAATCCTGCCCCATGCTTGCATATTCTCTACCCCATCTCTGCTTCATCCCTGCCCCACCCTTGTCTCATCTCTGCTCTATCCCTTTTCCATCTTCACTCCATCCCTGTCCCACCTTTGCCTCATCTCTGCCCCATCCCTCTTCCATCCTCACTCCACCCCTGCCTCATCCTTGTCTCACCCCTGCTCCATCCCTCTTCCCTCCTCACTCCACCCCTGCCTCATCCTTGTCTCACCCCTGCTCCATCCCTCTTCCCTCCTCACTCCACCCCTGCCTCATCCTTGTCTCACCCCTGCTCCATCCCTCTTCCCTCCTCACTCCACCCCTGCCTCATCCTTGTCTCACCCCTGCTCCATCCCTCTTCCCTCCTCACTCCACCCCTGCCTCATCCTTGTCTCACCCCTGCTCCATCCCTCTTCCCTCCTCACTCCACCCCTGCCTCATCCTTGTCTCACCCCTGCTCCATCCCTCTTCCATCCTCACTCCACCCCTGCCCTATCCTTGCCTCATCTCTGCTCCATCATTTTCCCACCCCTGCTCCAGCCCTGCTCCACACACTGAGATGGATTGAGGAGGTTGAGCAGGGCCAGGTGGGGAGGGCTGCTCCTGTGTGTCCATGGCCATCCCCATCCATCTGCCTCCCCTCCCAGTCTGCTGCCTGAGCAGCCACAGCAGGCTGTGGGTTCCTGAGCAATCCAAAGACGTGACCTAATCCTCTGAAACCAGATCCTCCTGTCAGACTCCTGTTGGATGAGAAAAGCTTGCTCTGGCCTGTCTATTCCTGCTCCAAAAATGTTTCCCTCCTTATGGCAAGGAAGCTGCTGTGAACTGTTTCCTGCCCTCTGTGGGGGGAGGTGGGTCCCCAAGGACCCCATGGATTAACCCCTGCCTGGGGCAATCTGGGCTCCACCTGCTGATCCAGGGAGGTTCTCATCTGCCTCTACTCTGCCTCTGCTGAGACCTCATCTTGAATGCTGCATTCAGGTTTGGGCTCCCCAGGTGAAGAGGGACAGGGATCTGCTGGAGAGAGCCCAAGGGAGGGCTATGAGGATGATGAGGGGACTGCAGCACTGCCTGGTGAGGAGAGGCTGAGGGCCCTGGGGCTGCTTAGTCTGGAGAAGAGAAGACTGAGAGGGGATTGAATCAATGCTTATCAATATCTGAGGGCTCTGCTCACTGCTGCCTGGGATAGGACAAGCAGCAATGGATGGAAGCTGCAGCACAGGAGGTTCCAGCTCAACACAAGGGGGAAGTTCTTGCCTGGAAGGGTCCCAGAGCCCTGGCACAGGCTGCCCAGAGAGGTTGTGGAGTCTCCTTCTGTGGAGCCTTTCCAGGCCTGTCTGGATGTGTTCCTGTGTGCCCTGGGCTTGATTGTATGGTCCTGCTGTGGCAGGGGGGTTGGAGTGGATGCTCTCTTTGGGTCCTTTCCAACCCCTGACATCCTGTGAGCCTGTGCTGATAAATCTTGTTTCTGTTTCTTGGGACCACTGCCTCTGCCATCTTTCTCTGCTGGAAAATTCCCACCCTGTCTACTCCAAGCTCTCTGCTGTGTCCCTTGGAAGAGGCTGATGGACAGGAGATTCCTTTGAGCACATCACAAGTGCTGATCATGACTTCCAGGTTCAGTTTCAAAGCCACCACAGCTCAGCTCAGCCAGGTTTTAGCTCTGGCCTTACACAGCCCCTTGCACCCAAAGCACCAAGCAGACTGTCCTGGTGACAGCAAAGGCAGCTGGCTGGGTCTCAGGGGCTGACCTGTGGTGGCAGGCAAGGGATGAGCCACATGAAACATTCCCCTTGTGTAGAGCCATTCCCAGCACCCAGCCAGCTGTGGGCTCTCTGGTGTCTAATCACACAGAACCACAGAGTGCTTTGGGCTGAAGGGACCCTTGAAGGGCACCTTGCCCAACCCCTCCTGCAGGCAGCAGGGACATCTCCAACCTGATCAGGTTGCTCAGGGCCCCATCACATCTGACCTTGAATGTCTCCAGGGATGGGGCCTCTCTGGGCCACCTGTTCCAGTGTTAATTAATCATAGAATCAGGCAGGGTTGGAAGGGACCACAAGGAGCAGCCAGTTCCAACCCCCTGCCATGCCCAGGGACACCCTACCCTAGAGCAGCCTGGCCAGAGCCTCAGCCAGCCTGGCCTTAAACACCTCCAGGGATGAGGCTTCCACCACCTCCCTGGGCAACCCATTCCAGGCTCTCACCACTCTCATGCTGAACAACTTCTTCCTAACATCCAGTCTGAATCTCCCCATTTCCAGCTTTGCTCCATTCCCCCCAGTCCTATCACTCCCTGACAGCCTAAGAAGTCCCTCCTCAGCTTTTCTGTAGTCCACTTCAGATACTGCAAGGCCACAGTAAGGTCACCTCAGAGCCTTCTCCTCTCCAAACTGAGCAGCCCAAACTCCCTCAGTCTCTCCTCATAGCAGAGCATCTCCAGCCCTCTGCTCATCCTCATGGCCCTTTAGTTAATTAATAAGATTCATTAACCTTATTCATCAATAAGATTCACTAACCTTGAATCTATTTGTCAACAATATGAGATGCTCCCACACAAGAGGAGTTTGTGCTGGTGTGAGAGGGTGGAATGGGGCCAGCTGCTGTGTCCTTCCTTGGCTCCTTGATGCCTGCAGGCAGAAGGGATGGGTGGGATGTAGAGCAGCCTCCTGCATGCACACAGCTCCTTCCAGCATCCTTGGCTGGGTGCTGGGGGGGCTTTGCAAACCTCTCAGCCTGCTGAGCAGCAGGAGAAAGGCCAACAAGAGAGACAATTTGTGGCTGGCTATTTGCTGTTGTCACTTGAACCATTTTACCTTAAGAGGCAACAAAGTTGAAAGCCAATAATAAGCAGCCAGGTGGGGTGGGGGGGGTGAAGGCTGTAATTTACTCTGCCAGGGCTGCAGAGAGTCCATCTGAGGCTGGTGCTATTGACAGGATGTCTCTATGGGTTGGTCCTTGCAGTACTTATATGTGCCCAAGGCAGCTGAGAGAGACATTTTTCAGATCTGAAAATATCCAGCCAGGAGCAAACTTCCTGCAGCATGGAAAAGAAGAGAAGGATTTCAACCCAGAATGGTTTGAACTTGAAGAAAAGGAAGTTTTGGGCAAAAGGTTTGAAAGGGCTCCCAGGCTGTCCTGTGCAACCTGTTCTGGGTGAGCCTGCTCTGGCAGGAGAGCTTGGAATAAATGAGCTTTGGAGGTCCCTTCCAAGCCAGACCATTCTGATTCTATCATCTTCAAGGTCCCTTCCAAACCAGACCATTCTATGGTCTATGATCTTCAAAGTCTCATCCAACCCAAACCATTCTAGGATTCTATGATATTCAAGCTCCCTTCCAACCCAGACCATTCTGATTCTACCATCTTCAAGCTCCCTTCCAAATCAGACCATTCTGACTCTATCATCTTCAAGGTCCCTTCCAACACAAACCATTCTATGGTTCTATGAACTTCAAGGCTCCTTTCCAACCCAGACCATTCTGATTCTATGATCTTCAAGCTCCTTTCCAACCCAGACCATTCTGATTCTATGATCTTCAAGCTCCCTTCCAAACCAGACCATTCTGATTCTATCATCTTCAAGCTCCCTTCCAACCCAGACCATTCTGATTCTATGATCTTCAAGCTCCTTTCCAACCCAGACCATTCTGATTCTATGATCTTCAAGCTCCCTTCCAAACCAGACCATTCTGATTCTATCATCTTCAAGCTCCCTTCCAACCCAGACCATTCTGATTCTATCATCTTCAAGGTCCCTTCCAGCACAAACCACTCTGTGGTGTTATGATCTCAAGGTCCCTTCCAACCCAGACCATTCTGTAGTCTATGATCTTCAAGGCTCCTTCCAACACAAACCATTCTATGGTTCTATGATCTTCAAGCTCCCTTCTAACTCAGACTATTCTGATTCTATGATCTTCAAAGATCACATTCTGTGCTTCTGTGCTCCACAACCTCCCTGGAGATGTTCAGGACCAGGTTGGATGAAGCTTTGAGTGGGAGGTGTCCCTGCCTATGAACAGGACAGGGGCTTGGAACTGGATGATCCTATGGCAGGGGGTTGGAACTGGCTGATCCTTGAGGCCCCTTCCAGCCTAAACCTTTCTATGACTCCTTTATGATTCTTCTGTTCAGTTCCAGGTTGTAGCCACTAAGCCCTGCTGTGCCTCTGTGGAGAGCCCTGGATGGGGGTTCTGTGCTGTTGAGGAGCATCATTCCCCAGGTGCTGAGTGTAAGCAGAGCACAGGAGGACTAATCCTGCTCCAGGGCTCTCACCTGCCATGGATCTGGAGTGTTTGCTGCACCAGGTCAGCCTGTGGCCAAGGCTGAAGCCAGCTCTTGTGGGAGCAGACACCACAGCTTTGCTCAGGCTCCCACCCAGTCTCTGTGCCACGGTAGGGATGAGGCTTTTAACCTCAAAGGAAGATGATTTGGAAACTCATTTCCTTCTGCCCAGAATAAGCAGAAACCTTGCTGATGGCAACACTCCCCCTGGGAGCAGGCAGGCTTGACCCTACAAATCTGAGGAGCTCAGTGATTAAGACCTGTCACAGCCCTTTCCACCAGGAGTTTCAAATCCTTCCTTCTCTTCAAGCCAGCCTCTTGTTGGGGGGAGAGAGGAGGTGGTTTCAGGAAGCACAAGGAGTGACTAATCTCTCTCCTGCCTTTGCCAAGGGAGAACAACCAGCCACAGGAGCATCCCTGCTGCTGGCGAGAGCTTGGCATGTCAGCAGGGTTATGATTTATGGCAATCAATCCCTCAGCCTTATTTATAGCAGCAGCTCCATGGGAGCCTTCACACATGAAGATTGGCTGCTTCTGTGAGCTTCTTCCTGCCAAAATGCTCTCTGGGCTTCCCAGCCTTCCTCGGGGAGGGGAAGGCTTTGCCTGGCTTCTGCCGTGCCCACGTGGGGAGTTTCCACTCCTGCCCCGATCCTATTCACTTTGCCTCTCCTCGATGCTCTCATGGCAGCAGTTTCTCCCAGCCAGAATTTTTCAGGCCAGTAGGAACAGGGCAAAGACTGCTGAGATAGGAGGGGAGATGCTTGCCTCTGCCCTGCAGCACTGGGTAGGAGCAGAGTGCTCTCCTTCTTGGCAAGAGTGTCAGCTGCATGTCTCTAGCACCAGTGTGAAATGTCCACCTTGACTCTTCCAAGTCCTTTCCCACTTGCCAGCTGTTGCTTCCTGGTCCCTTATCCATCCTGTTGGCATTTTGCTCCTCTGTCCTGCTTGCTCCTGGATATCTCAGCATCCACCAGCCCATGTGAGCTCTTGCTGGTTTCCAGGACCTCAGGATCTCCCCAGGCATCTGGGATAACTGCTTCCTTCTGGAAAACACTGAAGGTTTCTAATCTGCTTTGCAGAAAACAGCTTTGAAAACTATGACTCAGACCCAGCCCTGAAGATTCAGAAAACATATGGCAAAACCAAGGCATGAGAGCACACAGCAGTGAGCCTGCAACCTCCTGGGCCTGTGACCACAGAAAGGAACAGTTGACTGCAAACATTTTCTCCCTGATTAGCTGGGAATGGGCATCCCCCCCTGAAATCCCTTTCTTTTTTTCCCCCTCTGTTTAAATCCTTGGTGACAGTGAGGGAAAAGTGCTGCAAGCTCTGCTTGAATCCAAACCTGCTCCCAGCAGCTGGGTCAGCCCCGTTCCTGCACTGCCACGAATGGAGCCTTGGGAGCAGGATGCCTGCAACAGCCAAAGCACTTTACCTTGAAAATGCAAACCTCATGGAAGGCAAATCAGTAATTGCTGGAGCTGGAGGTGGTAGTGGTGGTGGTTGTGTGTGTGTGTTGGGGGAGTGTTTGCTGACAAGCCAAGCTCAGGAGGTTCAACCAGACCAAGTGCAAGGTCCTGCAGCTGGGTGGAGGAAATGCCAAGCACAAATCCAGGCTGGGCAGTGAGTGACTGGAGAGCAGCCCTGAGAAGAGGGACTTGAGGGTGCTGCTGGAGGAGAAGCTCAACAGGAGCCAGCAGTGTGCACTTGCAGCCCAGAAAGCCAAGCAGAGCCTGGGCTGCAGCAGCAGAAGTGTGGCCAGCAGGGCCAGGGAGGTGATTCTCCTCCTCTGCTCTGCTCTGCTGAGACCCCACCTGGAGTACTGCATCCAGCTCTGGAGCCCCTGGGACAAGAGGGCTGTGGAGATGCTGGAGAGTGTCCAGAGCAGGGCCAGGAGGATGCTGAGAGGGCTGCAGCAGCTCTGCTGTGAGCACAGACTGAAAGAGTTGGGGCTGTGCAGGCTGGAGCAGAGGAGGCTCCCAGGTGACCTTCTTGTGGCCTTCCAGGATCTGAAGGGGGCTACAAAAAAGCTGGGGAGGGACTTTTGAGGCTGTCAGGGAGTGCCAGGAGTGGGGGGAATGGAGCAAAGCTGGAGGTGGGGAGAGTGAGGCTGGAGGTGAGGAGGAAGTTGTTGAGCAGGAGAGTGGTGAGAGGCTGGAATGGGTTGCCCAGGGAGGTGGTTGAGGCCCCATGGCTGGAGGTGTTTCAGGCCAGGCTGGCTGAGGCTGTGTGCAGCCTGCTCTAGGGTAGGGTGTCCCTGGGCATGGCAGGGGGGGGTTGGAAGTGGCTGCTCCTTGTGGTCCCTTCCAGCCCTGACTGATTCTATCATTCTATGACACATGGCCTGAGCCCGCATGAAAGAAACCCTTTGTTTATCTTCCTCAAGAGGCAGGCAGGCTCCTGGAGAGGAATACTACTACTACTACTAATAAGAAAGCAGCTTCTGAAGCAAGTAACTAATTGCAGCCTGCATGAGGCCCCAGCCTGTCACCCTGACAGCTTGGTGGGAGCAGGGACTGCTGGTGGGGAGGATGATGGAGGAGAGCTCCGCTGGCTCCTGGCTGTGCTCTGAGAGGGGAAGAATTAATGGGCAAATAAATTACAAATCAATTATTAAACCTCAGAGGCATGCAGGCATCCCCCCCCAACCCCACACACCCCCACTCCACCCTCCTGCTCAGGCTGGGTATCAAATGGACATTTCTAATGAACTCAACAGCTCCTGTCTGATGTGTGCAGGATGCTGCCTGCTGCTCTGCATTGCCATTTTGGGCTGGGAAGAGAGGATTTCATTGCACTCTTCTCAGCTGGTTCAAGCCTCAGGTGTGTAAGGAGCAGGTTTTATGGACAGAGCTGAAAGGAGGTTGTAGCCAGGTGGGGTTGGGCTCTTCTGCCAGGCAAACAGCAACAAAAGAAGTGGACACAGCCTCAGGTTGTGCCAGGACAAGGGAGGTTCTTCTGCCCCTGTGCTCAGCACTGCTCAGGCCACACCTGGAGTGCTGTGTCCAGTTCTGGGCTCCTGAATTCCAGAGAGATGTTGAGGTGCTGGAAGGTGTTTGGAGAAGGGCAGCAAGGCTGGGGAGGGGCCTGGAGCACAGCCCTGTGAGGAGAGGCTGAGGGAGCTGGGGGTGTGCAGCCTGCAGCAGAGGAGGCTCCCAGGTGACCTTCTTGTGGCCTTCCAGGATCTGAAGGGGGCTACAAAAAAGCTGGGGAGGGACTTTTGAGGCTGTGAGTGAGTGCCAGGACTGGGGGGAATGGAGCAGAGCTGGAGGTGGGGAGAGTGAGGCTGGAGGTGAGGAGGAAGTTGTTGAGCAGGAGAGTGGTGAGAGGCTGGAATGGGTTGCCCAGGGAGGTGGTTGAGGCCCCATGGCTGGAGGTGTTTCAGGCCAGGCTGGCTGAGGCTGTGTGCAGCCTGCTCTAGGGTAGGGTGTCCCTGGGCATGGCAGGGGGTTGGAAGTGGCTGCTCCTTGTGGTCTCTTCCAACCCTGCCTGATTCTATCATTCTATGATGATTCCATGCTTTTCCTCCCCTCCCTGCTTGTCTGGGACTGGCTGTCAGCACTCAGAGCTACTGCCACGAAAACAACCCCTGCCTGATACCTGCCTGCAGTGTCTAGACAGATCCCAGGCCAGGAGTTCTTCCTGGAGCCCTAAGAAAATAAAAGGCTTTGGCAGATGGACAGCTGCACCTACACAGCCCAGCTCTGCTTTCCTTGGATCAATCCAAGTCCTGGAGTTAGCAGCGCTGCTGCTCCAGGGTGAGAAGGAGGAGAAGCCCCTCAGAGAACTGGCAGCTTTGGGGATGAGAATGGGGATTTCTTACAGCCTTTGGGATGCAGAGAACATCAGAGCTGCCCCTCCAAGGAGCTGAACCTTTGAGTGGTTCCTGCTCCACGCCACAGCAATATTTCTGCTGCTCACTAACCAGTTACAACTCTCAGGCAGGCTCCCATCTGGTGCCTTTATAAATCCCTCTCCCCAGTTATCAAGGCTGTCTCACTTGCCTGACAGCAGCTCTAAGCAGGGTGGGGTTTAGGCTAATGTTGACTCAAGTGCACAGAATGTGATTTATTTATAGGGTTTCAGAGAAGTGGTTGTAAAAGTCAAAACTCAGCTCCAAAGGAACTCAACAAAAGGCTGAAGGTTAATTCCACAGCCTCAGCTCGAGCATCGCCGTAATGAGCCCTGGTTCAGAGAGCTGGCTGCTAAAGACATGGCCTCTGTCACAGCACAGGGAGGTCTGCAGGGCTCAGACCCTGCCTGAGGGATTTTTGGGGGTGGTACCTGCTATGTCTGTCTCTCAGGAGTAGTTCTTCACTTGCCCTGCAAAGCAGAGGGACTTCAAGGACAGGCAGGACACATGGGCAGTGACCTGAAGGTTGAGGACTTGGAAGAGCAACTGGGCAGAAAGCCAGGGCACAGGATCACAGCTCACAGGATGTCAGGGCTGGAAGGGACCCAAAGAGAGCATCCAGTCCAACCCCCCTGCCACAGCAGGACCATACAATCAAGCCCAGGGCACACAGGAACACATCCAGACAGGCCTGGAAAGGCTCCACAGAAGGAGATTCCACAACCTCTCTGGGCAGCCTGTGCCAGTGCTCTGGGACCCTTCCAGGCAAGAAGTTCCCCCTTGTGCTGAGCTGGAACCTCCTGTGCTGCAGCTTCCATCCATTGCTGCTTGTCCTAGCCCAGGCAGCAGTGAGCAGAGCCTGTCCCCCTCCTCCTGACCCCCAGCCCTCAGACAGTTACAGACATTGATTCAATCCCCTTTCAGTCTTTTCTCCAGACTAAGCAGCCCCAGGTCCCTCAGCCTCTCCTCACCAGGCAGTGCTCCAGACCCCTCATCATCCTCATAGCCCTCCCTTGGGCTCTCTCCAGCAGATCCCTGTCCCTCTTCAACTGGGGAGCCCAAACCTGAAGGCAGTGCTCAAGATGAGGTCTCAGCAGGGCAGAGTAGAGGGGAAGAAGAACCTCTCTTGATCTGCTGGACACACTCTGCTTAATGCCCCCCGGGATCCCCTTGGCCCTCTTGGCCCCCAGTGCACATTGCTGTGCCATGGATGTTCTCCCCCAGCACTCCCAGGTCCCTCTCCCCAGGGCTGCTCTCCAGCAGTCACCTCCCAACCTTTACCTCCCCAGGGCACAGGGTCTGAGGACGAGCTGGAGCAGAGAGAGGAGCCCTTCACTTCTCCATCTGGGTAGAAACCAGCACAAGGTCTGTGGAACACCGACCCTGAGCTCAGGTAGTGGGGGGCAAAGCCCATGTGCCTTGGTCAAGGGCAAGACAGAGCAAAGCACAGCTCCGGGTGGCTCTGGACGCTCAGCCAGACCTGACCTCTTCCCCTCACACTGGCTCACTTGCTCCACCCTGTGCTCCCCGAGCATCCCCACGCAGCTCCTGCATCTCCAGCTTTTTACCAGTCTCGGGCTCTTTCCTGCAGCCTGAGGGATTCCTTTTCCTCCCAGGCCCCTTCTCTCCCCAAAAAAAACACTTCTTCAGTTCAGAATCCTCCTTCCCGACCTCATCTCCTTTCCTTCAAATGGCAGCTCCCTATTTCTCCTGATTCAAACAGCCTATGTGCAGGAGCAAGATCTGTCATCAGCCTCCTCATGGGTGCCTCTGTCTCTTCACTCTTCATCTGTTGGAACATTCAGCATATTCCACTCCCTTCTATCAAAATCTCACTGGTTGCAGCTTGTCTGCAGCCAAACTCCTGATGGAGAGCTCAGAAGTGCAGTTTTACCATTTACCTCCCCACAGATAGACCCAAATCTCTCTCACCTGGAATATTCCACAGCTGAAGCTGTGTTTGTCTTTCTTTCCCCCCTCCAACAGCTCTGAACTGCACTAATGGTCTCCATTCTCCTGAGGAGGGTTGGTGTGGATGATCTCCAGAGGTCCCTTCCAAACCTCACCACCCTCTGACTCTTCTCTGACTTTGGTGCTGCCGAATTTAGTCAACCACAGAGATTTAGTTTCATAGAATCATAGAATCAGGCAGGTTGGAAGAGAGCTCCAAGCTCAGCCAGTCCAACCTAGCACCCAGCCCTGCCCAACCAACCAGACCATGGCACTAAGTGCCCCAGCCAGGCTTGGCTTCAACACCTCCAGGCACCAAGACTCCACCACCTCCCTGGGCAGCCCATTCCAATGCCAATCACTTCCTCTGGGAAGAACTTAGAATTACAGAATCAGGCAGGTAGGAAAACTGCTCCAAGCTCAGCCAGCCCAACCTAGCACCCAGCCCTGCCCAACCAACCAGACCATGGCACTAAGTGCCCCAGCCAGGCTTGGCTGCAACACCTCCAGGCACAGCCACTCCACCACCTCCCTGGGCAGCCCATTCCAGTGCCAATCACTCTCTCTGCCAACAACTTCCTCCTAACATCCAGCCTAGACCTGCCCTGGCACAGCTTGAGGCTGTGTCCCCTTGTTCTGGTGCTGGGTCCCTGGCAGCAGAGCCCAACCCCACCTGGCTACAGGTTTCTGGCTCTTGTAGTGCCAGGATTGGGAAAAATTTCTTCACAGAAAGGGTCCTCAGGCATTGGAACAAGCTGGCAGGGAGGTGGTGGAGTCAGCATCCACGGAGGTGTTTAAAAGACTGATGGATGTGGTGCTGAGGGATGTGGTTTAGTGGCAGTGGCTTAGAAGCTAGGGTGGGTTTGTGAGCTCTGAGTGAGTAGCTGGACTTGGTGATGTCAAAGATCTCTTCAACAGCTCTACATTTCTCTGACTCTGGGGGGAGAGGGGGCTGCTCTTTGCACTCCTGACAGTGCTCAATGAACAGCACTTTCCTTTTTCCCATGGGAAACAAAAACCAAACCCAACCATTCAGCCTGGCAGAAAAATCCAGCAGACCAGCTTGGCATCACAAGGGAAGGGAACCTCCCCGGGTCTGCCTTGTTTCCATGATTTGCATGATCTGAAGAGGATAAGGGTATGGAAAGCAGTGTGAGGAACCAGAATAGGAAGCCAGGGCTGGGGACTGGTTTCTCTGGAAGTCTCAGGGTGCTGCTATTGACCAACTTCGCTTCCTGGTGCAAACAGGTCTGAACTCGCAGCGGTTGCAAAGCAGCTTTGGGGGAGGAGTGGAGGAAGCCTGTGGCTTGCTAACAAGATGACAACTTCATATGAAGAATCAAAACTTTGAAATGTGGGACCTGAGGTTCCCATCAGGTTTAGGAAGAGGACAAAGCCAAAAGAGCTCCTTGAACTCTGCTCCTGCACCGCACGGATGCGAGCAAATTTTACCTTGCAATCCACTGAGGCCTCAAAACACCCTCACCCCAACCACTGAAGCCCAGGAAGCCCTCTGGGCTGTGGCTCCGTTGCCGGGGTCGGGGAAGTGGTTGAAGTCAGCCGAAGCCGCTCCCTGCCTGGCTCCGTCCCGCAGGCGGGTTTCGGGGGCGCCGCTGTTGCTCCTGGCCGCGTCCACCAGGTGGCGCCTTAGCACCGCTCATCCCCCGCACGGCTGCCTCTCATTGGCTGCACCAGGGCGACGCCGTGGCAGAGGCTTGACGACAGGGTCCTAGCGCCCCCTCCCGGGCTCCATCCCTCCACATGCCCCCCTCATCGTTCGGGGCTCCCACAAAGTCTCTCCCTTCTTTCTCTCTTCTCTCCGATCTCTGCCTTGAGGGACCAGCAGTGGCCAGGAAGCACCCACGAGTGTCTGCGTGAGCGCCCGTCCCGAGCAGCAGGACGGCGGGAGGGGATCTGGGGTGAAAACTGCTGCCAAACACAAGTCCCACTGTAAGGCAGGGAGGTTGTGCAAGGCTTTACTAATGCTGCCTCTGTGACTCTGCCGCTCCCAGACCCGAATTCCAGACGTGTTCTGTCTCTTTCCTTCTCTCTCTGGCTTTTTTCCTCTCTTTATTTCACTGCCTGAACTCCCCAGCCGCTGTGCTGGGGGGGTACTGGGTGGGTTTTGCACGCTGCAGCTGAGTGAGTGCCTTATGAGGGGGGGGCTGAGATGCCTATTTGAGGGGTCAGCCTTGATCAGTTCTCTGGAGAAGAACCCAGTGCATCTCTTGACCGTGGACAGTGATGCAGACAGGGAGGCTTTGGTGTGGAGCCAGGCAATATCCTGCAATAGTAACATCTGGTTGGGCTGAGAAGCAGAAGTACAGACTATCTAGAAACTCCAGAGAGTCTCTCAGAAGCCAACTTTCCTTCTCTTCCAGCCATGTCTCATTCTTGTCCTGGGTGGAGCTGGATTTCTGTTCCACTGGGAATGGTAAACTGTGTGCTGAGGGTAGAGAAGGTTCTTCAAACACAGCACAAACCCTCCCAGGCCCTGGCTCCCTACAAAGCAGTTGGGTTCCCATGCAGATTGCATTTAACCCCTTCGGTGCCTGCACTGGGGAGGCACAAACCAAACTTGCACAGCCTTTGTGGCTGCTGCCTGTTCTGAGCAGGCAGATGGGATGCACTGCACTCCCTGTCGTGCCTAAACCGACTCAGCAGTACACCCAGGGAGATGCAGCTGTGGTTCCTCCCTCCTCTCCAGCAAGGAGAGGACATCTGGAAGGGCAAAACATCTGGAATGGGTTTGGACAAGCTGTATTTGCACTCCCAACAGGAGGTTGGAAGCCACCCCCTCACTCTTAGGAGTTTGGTGCTCTGAAGACACTTAGATACAACTTAATTTTGAGGGCTTTAAGTTGACTCAGAGATGCATTTGACCCAGACTCAACAAATCTTGGCTGGCTGCATCCCTTCCCACCCACTCATGCTACTAGTTCTCTCCAGCCCCTGGGAAGAGCTTGATGCACTTCTGGCATTTTCTGTACCTGCCTCATCCTCTAACAACTTTGCTGGGTCCACTGAGCAAGTAAATCACAGAATCTTAGCGTGGTTTGGGTTGGAAGGGACCTTAAAGATCATCTAGTTCCAAGTGGTGTCATTGTGGAGGTCTCCTGAGGCTGCAGCACTCTCTGGGCTGGTGCTGAGGCTGCTCCTGCATCCTTTGCTCTGGCAGCTCAAAGGGAAGGGAATGACTACAGACTGGGACTCTCCACTGGTCTGGCAGGCAGGCAAGGCTGGTCTGGCTACCACAAGCAGCACTCCCTGCCCTCCTCTCCTTAGAGGCTGAGCTCACCCCCCTGCAGGACCAGGAGAGGCATGAGGTGAGGTTAGCACAGCCTGCCCCACTGGTGGGACTTAGCCCTGATCCTCTGAGCCCTGGGATTTTCCTGGTCCTGGCACAGCAGGGATTGTGCAGGGGGAAAGAGGCATTTTCAGCAGGGTGTGACTCCTTCTGCCCTTTCCCCAAGGAAAAGGAGCTCAGCAGAGAGAAGGGAGGGTTTCAGCCACCTCCTTTGGAGTTTGTGTTACCCTTCTTCAAGCCAGCTCAGTAAATCACAGCCCTAATTGAAACCATGCCTAGGCTGTGCTTCCTAAATCACAGGGTGAGCATCTCTGCTTGTGGTGAGGCTGTCTGCAGAGACAGAGGAGCTCTTCCAGTGCCACCATGCAGGGCTCTGCCTCTAACAGGCCATTTGATGCTCCAACACAGTCATAAACTCTTTACCCTCCATCACACATGAAAGGCAGTGGGGCTTGGATGCCTCCAGTGCTTGGAGTCTTTAGTGTCATAGAATCATAGAATGGTTCAGGTTGGAAGGGACCTCAAGGATCATCCAGCTCCAACCCCCTGCCATAGGCAGGGACACCTCCCACTAGAGCAGGTTGCTCAAGGTCAGGTTCTCTTAAGTGCAAACTCATCTCCCAAGCCCATGGGCAGGTGGAAGCACCTCCATAGAGGCATCAGCAACCTATACTAAATGATGGTTAAACAGAGCCCTGAAGATGCTCAGAGCTCAGGGAGGGGCTGCTGAAGGATCTGTCAGGAGTCACCACTTCCACACAGGGGTGGGCAGGCAGGTGAAGAGCTTGGGCTGCAGGTTGCCAGAAGTCCTACATGGCTCTGGGATTTCCCCAATGGGAAAGTTCAATCTGTCCCCAGCACTCCTCACTCTGCTCAGAGTGGGGATTGGGATGGGGTAAGATGGGATTGGGATGGGGTAAGATGGGATTGGGATGGGGTAAGATGGGGTGGGAGGGCATGGTCTAGTGTCAGACCTGAAGGCAGTAAGGTCCAGCAGCTGGAGGGCCACCAGGCTGCTCTGAATGAGGGCTGTGGCTTTCTCTGCACCCAACCCTGTGCTGCTGGGCTGCAGCAAGAGCAGTGTGGGCAGCAGGGCAAGGGAGGGGATTCTCCCCCTTTACTCTGCTCTCCTCAGACCCCACCTGGAGTACTGTGTGCAGTTCTGGAGCCCCCAGCACAAGAAGGACATGGAACTGCTGGAGCCAGTCCAGAGGAGAGCCACGAAGATGCTCAGAGGGCTGCAGCAGCTCTGCTATGAGGACAGGCTGAGAGAGTTGGGGCTCTGCAGCCTGGAGAAGAGAAGGCTTCGAGGAGACCTTAGAGTGGCTTTGCAGTATCTGAAGGGAGCCTACAGGAAGGCTGGGGAGGGACTATTGACAAGGTCTGGGAATGTCAGGACGAGGGGGAATGGGTTTGAACTGGAAGAGGGGAGATTTAGACTGGATGTTAGGAGGAAGTTCTTTACAGTGAGGGTGGTGAGACACTGGCACAGGTTGCCCAGGGAGGTTGTGGAGCACAGAAGCACCCAATGTGATCAAAGATCACATTGGGTGCTTCTGTGCTCCACAACCTCCCTGGAGGTGTTCAAGGCCAGGCTGGATGAGGCCTTGAGCAGCCTGCTCTAGTGGGAGGTGTCCCTGCCTATGGCAGGAGGTTGGAGCTGGATGATCCTTGAGGTCCCTTCCAACCTAAACCATTCTATGATTCTATGATTCATCCTTTGGCCACTGCCACGTGGCCTTTTCCACTCCTGCACCCTCCTCTTCCCTCACTTTGCTTCTTGTTCTATTTCATATTTCCCCCCTCTCCCCCCCCCCCCTCAGGAAACATCTGGAAGCTGAATGAGAAATATTAAAAAGGAGGGGAGAGAGGAAGGAGGGAAAAAGAGAGAGAGAGAGAAAGAAAAAGAATGAAAAAGAAAAAAAAGGAAAGGAAAAAGAAAGGCAAAGGGGGAGGGGATCTTGGGAGCACCAAATGATTTCACTTCCCTAAGACAACTGCATTTGTGCCTTTGAGGCTTTAGCAGTCACTGTAGATCCAAGCCATGTTGGATGATGTCAGTGGGAAAATATGAAAGGTCTGTTGGCTGCTTAAAAAAAATAGGGAGAGAGAAAGAAAAAGGAAAAGAAAATGGAAAAGGAAAAGAGAATGAGAAAGGGAAAGAAAAGGAAAGAAAAAAGAAAAAGGGGAAAAATAGAGAAAGGAAAAGGAAATGGAGAAGAAAGAAAAGAAAAGAAAAGGAAAGAAAAAGTGAAAGAGAAAGGGGGAAAACAGAGACAGGAAAAGGAAATGGGAAAGGAAAAGAGAATGAGAAAAGGAAAGAAAAGGAAAGATAAAGGGAAAGAGAAAGGGGTAAAATTAAAAATAAAAAAGAAAGAGAAGAAAAAGAAAAAAGAAGAAAGAAAAAGAAGGAAAAGAACAGAAGAAAAAGAAAATGAAGAAAAAGAAAAAAGAAGAAAAGGAAAGGAAGGAAAAGAAAAAGAACAAAAAGAAAAGAAGAAAAAGAAAGAAAAGAGGAAAAAAAAAGGAAAATAGAAAGAAAAAGGAAAAAAAAAAGAAAAGAAGGAAAAGAAGGAAAAAACCTCTTAAAGATACAAAGCAAAAGAAGAAAGCAAAAGCCAAAGCTCAGTTTCTGGTGCTTCATTTAGCCTTCTGAATCAGGAGAAGGCAGCATCCACATGGGCCTTTTCCTTCCTGCTTTCCTAGCCTTGGTGGTGCTTTGTTGATCCCTTGGGAGAAGAGGAAATGCCTCCTGTATCTATCCAGATAAACCTCCTCTGTCCTGCGAGTCCTCTTCTGCCACCAGCCCCCAAATCCCCACGGACAGAGCTGGGGTGCATCACTCCCAGCTGAGACACATCCCAGGCTGAACTCTTCCTGCTCTCTCCATCAAGGGAAGGTTTGCTTTTGGGGAGGCCAGCTGGTGGTGAGTGGGGCAAGCAGGAGCTGCTGATTCAAGTTTAGCAACTCTGAGGACTCCTCTTTTCAGCCAGTTTCCAGCTAACCTTGCCTTGAACCCCTGGGTCAGTGTGGGGAGGTTTTGGATGTGCTTGCTTGCTTTGGAGCCTGGAGCTCAGTGCTGGGCTAGAGCCACTTGAAAGGATAAAGATGTTGCTGGCAGATCTCATGGGCTTTCCACTTGCTGGAGCTGGAGGCTGCAGGAGAGTTGGGCCTTCAGCTGACCAGGCTTAAACTGGCATAAACCAGGCTTGGGAAGAGTGAAAATTATATATATATATATCTCCATCCCTCCCTAATTCCCACAGGAAGAAATCAAATGTGGGAATGAGGAGGGGGACAGTATCACAGTCTCACAGTCTCACAGTATCATCAGGGTTGGAAGAGACCTCACAGATCATCAAGTCCAACCCTTCACCACAGAGCTCAAGGCTAGACCATGGCACCAAGTGCCACGTCCAAGCCTGCCTTGGACAGCTCCAGGGACGGCGACTCCACCACCTCCCTGGGCAGCCCATTCCAGTGTCCAATGACTCTCTCAGTGCAGAACTTTCTCCTCACCTCGAGCCTAAACTTCCCCTGGCGCAGCCTGAGGCTGTGTCCTCTCGTTCTGGTGCTGGCTGCCTGAGAGAAGAGAGCATCCTCCCCCTGGCCACAACCACCCCTCAGGTAGCTGTAGACAGCAATAAGGTCTGCCCTGAGCCTCCTCTTCTCCAGGCTAACCAATCCCAGCTCCCTCAGCCTCTCCTCGTAGGGCTGTGCTCGAGGCCTCTCCCCAGCCTCGTTGCCCTTCTCTGGACACGTTCAAGCATCTCAATGTCCCTCTTAAACTGGGGGGCCCAGAACTGGACACAGTACTCAAGGTGTGGTCTAACCAGTGCAGAGTACAGGGGCAGAATGACCTCCCTGCTCCTGCTGGCCACACCATTCCTGATGCAGGCCAGGATGCCATTGGCTCTCTTGGCCACCTGGGCACACTGCTGGCTCATGTTCAGGCGGGTATCAATCAGCACCCCCAGATCCCTCTCTGTCTGGCTGCTCTCAGCCACTCCGACCCCAGCCTGTATCTCTGCATGGGGTTGTTGTGGCCAAAGTGCAGCCCCTGGCACTTGGAGCCATTGAATGCCATCCCCTTGGACTCTGCCCATCTGTCCAGGCGGCCAAGGTCCCGCTGCAGAGCCCTTCTGCCCTCCAACCCAGCCACATCTGCCCCCAGCTTGGTGTCATCTGCAAACTTGCTGATGACTGACTCCATGCCCTCATCCAGATCATCTATGAAGATGTTAAAGAGGATGGGGCCCAGCACTGATCCCTGAGGGACACCACTAGTGACAGCCACCAGCTGGATGTGGCACCATTCACCACCACTCTCTGGGTCTGGCCCTCCAGCCAGTTCCTCACCCAGCATAGAGTGTTACCATCCAAGCCATGGGCTGACAGCTTAGCCAAAATCCCATGCCAAAAGAAGATGCTCAGGGGCACCATTGCTGATGCTGAGGGAGGTGATGACCGAGTGCAGGTTCCTCCTTGGCTGCAAATAAAGACAATTTGGGGTTGTTGTGTGTCCTTTCTTTCTCTTCCTGACCAGCTCCAGCCCCCAGCAAGCCTCATTCAGCAAATGATGTGAGGACCTGTCAGGGACTTGCTTTCATTAACTTGATTGAGTGATTCTGAGTCTTCTGGAGCAGTAGCTTTTGAGAGAGCCAGTGCTGGGCACCACTCACAGGGCAGCAGCAGGGCAGTTATCCTGGTGCAAGGTGCCCAGCAGCCTCCAGGTCTCATCTCCCCAAGGGGCAGGGGATGGTGGTGGGGAAGGGACATGGTCTGTGTGGACATCTAAACAGCTGGGGTTGGGTAGGTGCCTATCAGCCTCCAGGTCTCATCTCCCCAAGGGGTAGGGGATGGTGGTGGGGAAGGGACATGGTCTGGGTGGACATCTAAAGAGCTGGGGCTGGTTAGTTTGAAAAGGAGGAGGCTGAGGGGAGACCTCATTGCTGTCTACAGCTACCTGAAGGGACATTGTGGAGGGGCTGCTGCTGGGCTCTGTTCACAGGGAGTTGGAGACAGAAGGGGGAATGGCCTCAAGCTGAGGCTGGGGAGGTTTAGATTGGACATTAGGACAAAGCTTTTCATGCAGAGAGTGGTCAGGGACTGGAATGAGCTCATGGTGGAGGTGGTGGAGTCCCCAACCCTGGCTGTGTTTCAGGGTGGTTTGGATGTGGTGCTTAGGGAGATGGTTTAAAGTGAACCTTGCAGAGCAGGGTTCTAGGTTGGACTTGGTGCTCTTGAGGGGCTTTGCCCTCCTGCCTGTCTCTGTGATCCTGGGTGATTCTGTGATCTCCTTCTCTGGAGACTTCCCAAACCTGCCTGGATATGTTCCTGTGCAGCCTGCCCTAGGTGGAACCTCTTTTGGCAGGGGAGGGTTGGACTCAATGATCTCCTTCCAACCCCTACCACTCTGTGATTCTGTGACTATCTCTGCCTTGAACACCGAGGAGGAAATGGATGCTGCTGGACTGTCCCCATGAGAATCTCTTTTCAAAGCAGGGGGGTGGGGGTGGGGTGTGTGTGTTTGCTCATCAGACACAAGGGCAGAGGAAATCCTCCAGGAGGGTTTGGCTGGAGGGGGAGGAAAAACAAACTGGAAAAGAGGATATTTGAGGACATTTCCTAATCTTTTGGCTGCTGAAGCTCAGAAAACTGTGCTTGGCTGGAATTCCTCAGCTCACCACTGCTGAAGACACAGCCCTTGATTCTGGCACAGCCCCTGGTTGTGGCACAGCCCCTGGTTATGGCACAGCCTCTGATTACTGCACAGCCCCAGCCTCCCATGGAAACAGAGCCCTTGCTCCTGCTCACACCTGCCCAGTCCCTGCAGCTCTCTCTCAGTCATATATTGGGGTCCTAGAAGGTGCAGGCTGCTGCTGGGAGTGGGAGGTGAGGTGATGGGAAGGAAGGAGTTGGTGATGGGAAGGAGTTGGTGATGGGAAGGAAGGAGATGGTGATGGGAAGGAGGTGGTGATGGGAAGGAGATGGTGATGGGAAGGAGATGGTGATGGGAAGGAGGTGGTGATGGGAAGGAGGTGGTGATGGGAGGGAGGTGGTGATGGGAAGGAGATGGTGATGGGAAGGAGGTGGTGATGGGAAGGAGGTGGTGATGGGAAGGAGGTGATGATGGGAAGGAGATGGTGATGGGAAGGAGGTGGTGATGGGAAGCCCTCCAAGGTGGAGCTCAACCTCTGTTTTCTGCCATCTGTGCTTGAGGAGAGGCTGGTACCACCATGATTGGGTTGTAGATGCCCTATCCTTAGAACCATTCCAGGTCAGGTTTGGAGCTCTGAGCAATCTGCTCTGGTTGCAGATGTCCCTGATGACTGCAGGGGGGGGTTGGACTGGATGAGCTTTAAAGGTCTCTTCCAACTCAAAGCAGTCTGGGATTCTATGATTCAGCCTCTGGCCTTACTGAAGGAGAACAACATTTTTGCTGCTTTAATGGGTTATCAAAGCCAAAAGTTAATCTCTACACACACTGGGAACAACAAAAGTTCCTGGAAAGCAAATGCCTCAGGACTGGAGATGTGGAGGCATTAACAGCTTGGAGTTGGATTCCATAGAATCATGGAATTGTTTTGGTTGGACCAACCATCAACCCAACAGCACCATGGGCACACACACAATCCTCTCAGAGGGAGGGACATGAGGATCATCTTTGGTGAACCAAGCCCTCTGCAGGCTCTGGGTCCCTGCTGCTCCATACCCAACATCTGCAGGGGGACAGGGTGAGCAGAGCACATGGGATGTGGTCGAGCTTCATTCTGCAGAGCACTGAGCAGAAGGAGAAGAACCCAGACCTTGAATGAGGTCAAGTGCAGGGTTTTGCACTTTGGCCACAACAACCCCAAGCAGCACTACAGGCTGGGAACAGAGTGGCTGAGAGCAGCCAGGCAGAGAGGGAGCTGGGGGTGCTGGGAGAGAGGAGCTGAAGCTGAGGCAGCAGTGCCCAGGTGGGCAGCAGAGCCAATGGCATCCTGGGCTGGCTCAGGAGCAGTGTGGGCAGCAGGACAAGGGAGGTTCTTCTGCCCCTGTGCTCAGCACTGCTCAGG
>WAAF01013957.1:40132-59211 GCA_013400475.1 Tricholaema leucomelas
CCCCCCCCCTCCTCTCCCCTCCGCTCCTCTCCTCTCCTCTCCTCTCCTCTCCTCTCCTCTCCTCTCCCCTTCCCCTTCAGCAGGGAAACAGCAGGGAAATTGCTGAGTCCTTGTTTGGGGAAGAGCAGCCTCAGCATCCCTCCTCCATGGCTTGACCAGGTGAGATCTTTGAAGATGCTGTGTGATGGCTCTGGATTACCCTTGTGGGACTGTTTAACTGGAACTCACTTTTCTCCTGGGGTCTTTGACCCCCTAGAAGGGGAAAAACCCAGAAGGTGTGACAGGCTCACACCTTGAGCAGCCTCTGGAAGCGTCCTCCAAGAAGAGGATGTTGGGGGGGAGAAGCCAGCAAGGAGTTTGGCAGGGAGAAATCCCACATCTGGCCCTGCAGGACTGGCTGTGCAGTCCCACTGCTCTCAGCTCATTTCTCACTTTTTCCTTTTCAAAAGTCCACTTAAGGCTGAGAAATGGCTGAGGGGAAGCAAAGCTGTGGGGGCTGGTTTGGCCACAGGCCTGGAGAGGATCTGGCTGATGGATGGTGGTGCTGGGGAGGGGGGGGGGGATATGCCCAGCAGCAGCAGCAGCAGCAGCAGCAGTGGGTGCTGCTGAGAAGCTTCCCAGGGTTTTCTTTCATCGTGGCTCATGTTTGAGAGGAAGAGCTGTGGGAGTGGGAGGTGAGCAGCTGGGCAACCCCTGCCTGCTGGCTGCTGGTGGGACTGATGGCTGAGATGCTGTGACAAGGGGGAGGGCAGAGGGTGCAGAAGGATGTTCCTGGTAGGATTTCCCTCTGTGCTCTCAGACCGGGGTGCTGTGTTCTGCCTTGGAAGCAGAGGCTCCTTAGAGGGGTTTTGCTTTCCCTCAACCAAACATAAATCTACTAAAAAGCTCTGCTCTGGTCTCTGCCAAGAGCTCCATTTCCATCAGGATTTAAGGCACTACTTAGTGCCTCCATTTCCTGGGAAGCACTTTCCAAGAGCTTTATGCTGGTCCTTCCCTCCTTCCCTGTGGGTCTGTAGGGAGGAGATGAGCACCAAGACTCCTGGACTAAGGACAGGGAGATGTGGGTCTGGGGGGAAGATGTGTGTGGGATGAGCCCCAGGATTCCTGGACTAAGGACATGGAGATGTGGGTCTGTGGGGGAGATGTGTGGGATGAGCCCCAAGATTCCTGGACTAAGGACAGGGAGATGTGGGTCTGTGGGGGAGATGTGTGTGGGGTGAGCCCCAGGATTCCTGAACCAAGGATAGGGAGATGTGGGTCTGTAGGGGAGATGTGTGTGAGATAAGCACCAAGACTCCTGCACTGAGGGTGAGGAAATGCTGCACTGGCATTCAAAGTAAGGTGCTGGGCACCACATCCAAGCTGTGGCTCCCATGCCATAAGCTGTGATGCTTCCTCCAGACTCTGTCCCTTTTTTTGTCAAGCTAAAGAAATGCCCAGAGAAGGCCAAGAGCATTTTTCTCCCTGGGTTTCCTTTCCACTGACTCAAGCTGTGCTGCCCTGGAGCTGTGTGTGTCTAGTGCCTCTCACAACCACCACTGGGTGGTAGAGTGGCAGGGCACAGCAGTTAAGGTCAGCCTGAGCTAACCTGGCTTTGCACCAGAGAGAGGATCTGGCTTGTTAAGCTCTGGATGAGGCTGCCCAGAGCTGTGGTGGAGTCCTCATCCCCAGGGAGGGATTTAAAGGCTGTGTAGCTGTGGTGCTGAGGGACATGGTTTACTGGAGATCTGGCAGTGCTGAGTTAACACTTGGACTTGATCTAAAAGATTTCTTCCAACCCAAATGATTCCATGATTGTAATTGCCAAGCTTTGCCTAAGTCAGAGCTCTGCTTGGGCTCTGCTCTAAGTAGAGTGGGGCAGGAGGATGCTGCTGCTCTGCATCTGCCTACTGAGAGGGGACAGAACTGTCTGCCAGCTGCTGATGCTCTCAGACAAGAAAAGAGCTGGAAAAGCCTCACTCCTCCAGCCTCTTTTGAGCCTGGACAATGTGAGACATGCTGAGTGCCCTGGGCAGCAGAGGATGCTGCCTGCTGGTCCTCAGTACCCCCAGCACTGTGGCTGCCTCTTTGCCCCACAGATGTGGCGAGGAAAGCTTCTGCCTGGGGTCCAAGGGGAAAGACAGGAGGACATATGGGACATATAGGAGAGGATGGAAGGACAGATTCCAGCAGGCAGTGGGAATCTCATAGAATGATAGAATCAGGCAGGTTGGAAGAGAGCTCCAAGCTCAGCCAGCCCAACCCAGCACCCAGCCCTGCCCAACCAACCAGACCATGGCACTAAGTGCCCCAGCCAGGATTGGCTTCAACACCTCCAGCCACAGCCACTCCACCACCTCCCTGGGCAGCCCATTCCAATGCCAATCACTCTCTCTGACAACAACTTCCTCCTAACATCCAGCCTAGACCTGCCCTGGCACAGCTTGAGGCTGTGTCCCCTTCTTCTGTCCCTGGATGTCTGGCAGCAGAGCCCAACCTGACCTGGCTACAACAGGTAGTTGTAGACAGCAGTGAGCTCTGCCCTGAGCCTCCTCTTCTGCAGGCTGCACACCCCCAGCTCCCTCAGCCTCTCCTCACAGGGCTGTGCTCCAGGCCCCTCCCCAGCCTTGCTGCCCTTCTCTCAACACCTTCCAGCACCTCAACATCTCCCTTGAATTCAGGAGCCCAGAACTCCTTCTGCCCCTTCTTGTGGAAGAACAAGCCCCTGAATGGCTGAGAAGAGTGACAGGAGGCAGCGAGTAGCAAAGAGCTCCAGCAGCAACGTTCCCAAGCCTCAGCTCAGCAATGGGAAAGAGGAGTGAATTTGACACATATTTTCCATCCTCAGCTATCCACATTGCCCCTAACCTGATCCCAATTAGATACACAGAGGCAGCTGCCAAGGAACTTTTATGAGTCATTGGAAAGGGAGCCTGCACAAGAGCCACGCATCCCAACCCAGCTGTCTCCTCTCTCGTGTTGTTTAGGGAGGACATTTGTGCTTGCTTAGCTCACCTAGGAAAGGGCCAGAGGGGCCCTGGACACAGGGGAAACTGGTTCTGAGCCCAGCCTGGGAACATGCTGTGTATTCCTTGAAAAAAAGGGAGAGATGGAGCTGAGCTGGCAGGAAGCACAGCTCAGACTTCGGAGGTGTGGGCAGTAGCCCTGTGCTCTCTTCACCCCATTGCCTTTGGCCTCCATGGGCTTGGCTGTGGTCAGAGCTATTCCTCACCAAGCATCACTGCCAAGGACCCCAAAACCACTCCAGGGAGTGAAAATCAGGTTGGAAGAGAGCTCCAAGTTCAGCCAGTCCAACCTAGCACCCAGCCCTGCCCAATCAACCAGACCATGGCACTAAGTGCCCCAGCCAGGCTTGGCTTCAACACCTCCAGGCACCAAGACTCCACCACCTCCCTGGGCAGCCCATTCCAATGCCAATCACTCTCTCTGACAACAACTTCCTCATCACATCCAGCCTAGACCTGCCCTGCCACAGCTTGAGGCTGTGTCCCCTTGTTCTGTTGCTGGTTGCCTGGCAGCAGAGCCCAACCCCAGCTGGCTACAGCCTCCCTGCAGGGAGCTGCAGACAGCAATGAGCTCTGCCCTGAGCCTCCTCTTGTGCAGGCTGCACACCCCCAGCTCCCTCAGCCTCTCCTCATAGGGTTTCTGTTCCAGGCCCTTCTCCAGCTTTGTCACCCCTTTCTGGACACTTTACAGCACCTCAACATCTGTAGACTTACTGATGCTGGACTCAATCTCCTTGTCCAGATCATGAATAAAGACATTGAATCACTGGGACTTGGCAGCTGCCCTCCTGGTAAAGACAAAGCTCTTCCTTCTTGCAGAGGCACCAGCAAAAGTGGGATGCAACCTAAAAGTGGGCTGATGCCCACTGGGAAGGTTTAGGTGGCACAGCCAAACCTTGCTCAGGGAGGACATGGGAAATCCTGAGGTAAATGAGACCTGGAACCCATCTACATCTCCTAGAACAAGCAAATGCTGCTGCTGTGCTGGCACATGGAGGGCTTACACCACACAGCAGTGAATGGACCCAGGCTGCACCAGAGGAGGTTTAGATTGGCCATTAGGAACAATTTCTTTGCTGCAAGAGTGGTCAGGGATTGGCACAGGCTGCCCAGGGAGGTGGTGGAGTCACTGTCCCTGGAGGTATCCAAGCAAAGCCTGGATGAAGCACTTAGTTCTTTGCTGCCAGAGTGGTCAGGGGATTGGAACAGGCTGCCCAGGGAGGTGGTGGAGTCCCCATCCCTGGAGGTGGTTCAAAGATGGCTCCATGAGGTGCTCAGGAACGTGGTCCTCTTGCCCCCTACCCTTTAGCTCTTGCTGAGCACTGCTCAGATCCTCTCTCAGGCTGCTCTTCTCCAGGCTCAACAGCCTCAGGTCTCTCAGCATTTCCTCCTCACAGAGATGCTCCAGGCCCCTCAGCATCCTCATAGCTGGCACTGCCATTATTCCCTTCCCTGGGGCAAGGATGCCACACAGCACTCAACCCAGCACACCAGCACCCAGCCTGGTCACTGGAGGGGGTGTTTTGGGGGCCAGTTGGCTCAGAGCCTGCCCGGGGCAGCCTTTCCACTGAGAGGATCACACCCAGCATCACTAGATGGTGCTCATGCTTATGTTTTCCCAGATCCTGGAGCAGCATCAGGTCAGAAGGTACCCGATGGATGGGGATGCACTGGGGAGGGGTCTCAGTGGTCCTTAGGATTCACTCCTCAGGGCCTTAGTGGCTACAGCTGTGTTGTCATCAACAAATGCAGATGTTTCCTTCCTTTCTTCTTGTCCCCAGGCTCTCAAGGGGAAGGGCTTAGACTCAGCATGTCCTAGAATCATAGAACCAATAAGGCTGGAACAGACCTCCAAGATCATTTGAGTCCAACCATCAGCCCAGCACCACCACAGCCACTAAACCATGTGCCCAAGTGCCATGGCCACACACATCTTGAACACCTCCAGGGATAGGGACTCCACCACCTCCCTGGGGAACCCATTCCAATCCCTGACCACTCCTTCACTGAAACACTTCACAAACATCTAACCTAAACTTGCCCTGGTGCCACCTGAGGCAACTTGTCCCTAGGGTGGAGGCAGCTTGTCCCTAGGGTGTGAAGGGCAAGCCCAAAGCTCTGGCCCACTTGTGAGCAAGCCCAGCTTTGCAGGTCATGGCTTTGGTCCATCTCTCACATCTCCCACAGTGCTAATGCTGGTACCACCACCTCAGCTGTTCTTGCTCTGGGGAAGATAACCAGAGCCAGAAAGACAGAAACATGAAGGGAACCACACAGAGAGAGCAAAGCAAAGCCAGACTCACACCCAGCAGCCACACCAACCTCAGCAGGCTCCATAGTGCCACCAATGGATCTCATCCAGGATGGAGAAAGACACTTTGAAAGCATTTAGTGTGCAGGGAAAGACCTTCAGCTGCTGACACTGCTCTCTGCAGAAGGTTACCTCTGGCTAGGTGAGCAGCTCTGGCTGTTGGATCAGATGTATGGCAGTAATTAGCATCCTGATTTGGGGATCTGATCATACCAGGCTGAGCAAACAAGCCCCTGACATTTTTGATCTAAAGCTCTTCTCCTCACACTGTGTTCAAAGGCAGAGAGGACGCAGGGAGGAGGATGAGGGATGTGTGGCTGCTTCCTCCATGACAAGGACAATGCATCAGAGCTGCTGCCAGGTGCCAGCCTTGCTGCACAGAGCTCCTCTGGCTGGCTTCCTCTGGCTCCTGTGGGGCTCATGTAGAGGTGGTGCTGAGGGACATGGTTTAGCATTGAGCTTGGTAGGGTTAGGGAATGGTTGGACTGGATGAGCTCAGGAAGAAAGGACTGGGAGATGTTAGGAAGGAATTCTTTCCAGTGAGGGTGGGGGACACACACTGGAACAGGCTGCCCAAGGAGGTCATGGATGCCTCCTCCCTGGAGGTGTTCAAGGCCTTGAGCAACTTGGTCTAGTGGGAGGTGTCCCTCCCCATGGGGCCACCCATGGCAGGGTGGGTGGAACTAGATGATCTTTTAAGCTCTCTTCCAACCCATTCCATGGTCCTGTGGTCTAAAAGGTCTTCTCCAACCCAAATGATTCCATGATTCTACGGAGCCCTGAGTCATTGCAGCCATTCCTGCTCCACATCCTCTGAGACAAACCCACCCAGCAGCAAGAGGAGCTCAGGGCATTCTCAGAACAAACTGCTTTCACATGACTAAACATCAGGGAGGGGGAGGAAAAGAAGACCCTTGGCCACAAAACTCATCAGCAACTCCCCAGCCCTGGGGGAAAGGCTGCTGTCAATGCCTGGAAGTGAAGCAGATGCAAGGAGAGGGGTTGCCTGTCTTGGTGAGGGCTCCTCAAACACTTCTCCCTTCACAGAGCTTCTTGTGGCAAGCTGATGAGCTGGGAGGCAGGGATCTGCCACTGGGGTGGCCTCTAAGAGGAGAGCTTCTTGGCTTTGTTGTTAGAACATTCATTTCTTTGGTAGCAGCTCCTTGTGGCTCTCGGGAGAGGAGCAGCTGGGATCACACTGGGCACATGAAACTGGTGGGGAAGCTTCAAATCAGCTTTGGCTTCCTCCAAAGGGGATGGAAGCATTTCTCTACCAATGTGATCAGAGAATGATAGAATCAAGCAGGTTGGAAGAGAGCTCCAAGCTCAGCCAGTCCAACCTAGCACCCAGCCCTGCCCAACCAACCAGACCATGGCACTAAGTGCCCCAGCCAGGCTTGGCTGCAACACCTCCAGGCACCAAGACTCCACCACCTCCCTGGGCAGCCCATTCCAATGCCAATCACTCTCTCTGCCAACAACTTCCTCCTAACATCCAGCCTAGACCTCCCCTGGCACAACTTGAGGCTGTGTCCCCTTCTTCTGTCCCTGGCTGCCTGGCAGCAGAGCCCAACCCCAGCTGGCTACAGCCTCCCTGAAGGGAGCTGCAGACAGCAATGAGCTCTGCCCTGAGCCTCCTCTTCTGCAGGCTGCACACCCCCAGCTCCCTCAGCCTCTCCTCACAGGGCTGTGCTCCAGGCCCCTCCCCAGCCTTGCTGCCCTTCTCTCAACACCTTCCAGCACCTCAACATCTCTCTGGAATTCAGGAGCCCAGAAATGGACACAGCACTGCAGGTGTGTCCTGAGCAGTGCTGAGCACAGGGGCAGAAGAATCTCCGTTGTCCTTCTGCCCACACTGCTCCTGAGCCAGGCCAGGTCCCTTTCCCTTGGGCAAGTTGGGGCAGAGCAGGAGTCCCTGCCAGCCAAGCACCCTGCCATGGGGTCAGCCAGCACCTTGCTGCAGCTCACTCAAGATGATTCACTCCAGCCTGCCAGTGGGGGCCATCATTTTGTAGCTTTATCATCCCACTTCTCCTTGGGTTTGAGGGCACTTCACTAAGTGCCAGGAGCATGCAAGCTGGAGAGCTATTGCAGACAGGGCTGGGTGCCAACCACACTTGTAATTTCCTTAATAGACTACTAGAGGAGCAAATGAAGCTGTTGTAGGTGATATTAACTCTGCCCAGACCCATCAAGAGCAGAAGTGGTTCAGGCTCCACCATTAGCAACTTTGCTCCTGCTGGATCTCACTTGCCCTTGGTTACATCAGGGCTGGGCTGGTTTTTGGTTGTGTTTTCAGGTCTTCAGTAGAGTTTGATTTGTCTTTCAAATGAACAAGGGCTAATGGGCCACTGGATCCCAGATTTTAATGGCCTGATTAAAATGACCCAAAGGAGGAAGCACAGAGCTTGGGTGGGGAATTGTCCACCTTATGGCACTCGAGGTGAAGGTGTTAACACATCCATTTCAGATGTCCAGGAGAAGCAGGCAGTCCTGAGGGCTCCCCTAGCTTAGAGGCTGCCCAAGGAAGTGTTGGAATCACCATCCCTGGAGGCATTTGGGAACCACCTGGATGAGGAGCTTGGGGACATGGTCCAGGAGTTGTGTGCAGGGAGATGTTAGGTTATGGTTGGACAGGATGATCTCAAGGTCTTTTCCAGCCAGGTGATTCTGTGTGAAATCTACCCTGGGATGTCTCAGCACAAAGAGAGAGAGTGGAAAATCCCTAAGACAGGCCAGAAATGCAAATTCAGTGCTGTGTGGAGAAATGGCTTTAGCAGAGAGGCTCTCCTGTGGAGTAAAGCCTGAGAACAGCTGCAGCGGAGACAGCCACCAGCGTAGCTTCACTCCTTCGCTCCCTCCCCGTGTCCCAGTTTGCATCCATTGCCCTTGGCCTGTCCCTGGGCAACAGTGAAAAGAGCCTGGCCCCTTCTTCTAGGCACCCACCCTTCAGATATTCCCAGGAATTAAGAAGACCTCCTCTCAGGCTCCTCTTTTCCAGACTAAACCACCCCAGGGCTCTCAGCCTTTTCTCCTCCTGCTCTTGAGGCTGAGGACCTGGGGTGTGTTAAGCAGAGTGTGTCCAGCAGACCCAGGGAGGTTCTCCTCTCCCTCTACTCTGCCCTGCTGAGACTTCATCTTGAGTACTACCTTCAGGTTTGGGCCCCCCAGTTGAAGAGGGACAGGGATCTGCTGGAGAGAGTCCAGGGGAGGGCTATGAGGATGCTGAGGGGTCTGGAGCACTGCCTGGTGAGGAGAGGCTGAGGGCCCTGGGGCTGCTTAGTCTGGAGAAGAGAAGGCTGAGAGGGGATTTAATCAATGTTTCTATCTGAGGGCTGGGGGTCAGGAGCAGGGGGACAGGCTCTGCTCACTGCTGCCTGGCATAGGACAAGGAACAATGGATGGAAGCTGCAGCACAGGAGGTTCCAGCTCAGCACAAGGGGGAACTTCTAGCCTGGAAGCATCCCAGAGCCCTGGCACAGGCTGCCCAGAGAGGTTGTGGAGTCTCCTTCTCTGGAGTCTCCTTCTCTGGAGTCTCCTTCTGTGAAGCCTTTCCAGGCCTGTCTGGCTGTGTTCCTGTGTGCCCTGAGCTAGGTTGTATGGTCCTGCTGTGGCAGGGGGGTTGGACTGGATGCTCTCTTTGGATCCCTTCCAACCCCTCACATCCTGTGAGCCTGTGACCAGTGTGATGGACCACACTAGATCCAGCCATCTCCTCCCTGATCCTTATTGGGAAGGAACAATTCCTGAAGAAATGACAGGGGGAAAAATGAGAAACTTTGTCTAAGCAAAGCAGGCTCTGCTCTACAGAGCAGAAAGGAGGAGAGTGAGCAGAGAGTAGACAGTGCCAACCATAGGGTCAGAAAATCATTGGATCATGGAATTGTTTTGGTTGGAAAAGCCCTCTAAGACCATTGAGTCCAACCTTCAATCCAACACCAGTGTGGCCATTCTCTCCAGGCTCTCAAGGGGAAGAGCCTGGGCTCAGCATGTCCTAGAATCATAGAATCATTAGGGAAAGACCTCTAAGATCATCCTGTCCAACCATGGCCACTAAACCATGTCCCCAGAATCATAGAATCATAGAATCAGGAGGTTGGAAGAGAGCTCCAAGCTCATCCAGTCCAACCTAGCACCCAGCCCTGGCCAACTAACCAGACCATGGCACTAAGGGCCTCATCCATTCTTTTCTTGAACACCTCCAGGGATGGGGACTCCACCAGCTCCCTGAGCAGCCCATTCCAATCCCTGACCACGCTTGCAGTGAAGAATTTTTTCCTACTATTTCTCTACAGGAAGGGTCAAGTTGGCTTGGAAGGAGCTGGGAGGAGAAGGACATGAGGCCAGGAGAGCTTGAGGGCAAAATGCAAGGAGACAGGAGGGATTACTCCCTGCTGGGGTTAGCCAGGATGAACTAAACACCCAGAGTTTGGTGTTGTCACCCAGCGATGGGACAGAGAAGGTCTGGAACTATGGCGGGAGGAGCTGGGATGGATTGGGGGAGCTCAGTGCCTGTGGGATGGGAGCTCCAGAGGAGTGCAGGGCCCTGGGCTTTGTGGGTGCTGAGAGCTGCCTGACTTCATGCTCCCAAACCAGGGGAGCAAGGGAAAAAGGGAGACAGAGCAGCATGAGCAAACACAAATGTGTTTCCACTTAGCCGGTCCTCGGAGGCCAAATGATGTAACTCCCGTGAAGCCCTGCAGCATGTTGGCAGGAGGAGCCCAGTGACAACTCCAACTGTAAGTTCCTGAGCTAATGAGCAGCAAAGTTGGATTAAAAAAAAAACCCAACCCCCTCCCCAAAAAAAAACCCAAACCCAACAATAATAATAAATTAAAAAGAAAGAAACAAACAAAAAAGGACTTTTTTGCTTGGCTCAATGTAATGATCCTCCCCAGGACTCTGAGCAGAGACACAGCAGACTGAAAGCAAAAATGCAGCCCTCCCCCTCCCTACCCCCCCCCCACCTTCTCNTCGAACCCACAGAGCTCAGGCTGCTGAAGCAGAAGCTGCAGGAGCAGCTTGTTACCATCCTGTTGTCCAGCCTGGATGGAGTTAATCACAAATTCTTCCTCCTAAGGATGGCTTTTGGGTTTGGTAGGGTTGGTTTTTTTTTTTCCTTCCTCCTGTCTGTGCTTGTGTTAGCAGCAAGGAATGTTTTACTACAGCTCTCCACACAGCCACCAGCCTCCAAATGGACCACGTTACAGCAGGGCTAACCCTTGTGTCAGGGACCATGTGTTTCTTGTAAGATGGGCTCCAGCCACAACTGTGTAGGAAATTGTTTATCTCTCTCTCTCTCTCTCCCTCCTCTCCCTCTTTCTTGCCTCCATCCTCCCACGAGCCGCGTGGACGGTTGGGCTGCTGGCGATGGGAACGTGACTGGGGGGGATGCTGGAGGAGTTGCTTTTGATTTCCAGTCCTTTCCTGGAGTGAGGAGCAAGGGAAGTGTCTCAGAGTGGCTGTGGGCTGGGGTGACTCAGCCCTGGCTGCTGGATGACATGCCAAGGAGCACAGGCAGCTGCCTCACCGGGCTTTGCAGCCACAATGTGCTGCCCGAGGGCCAGGACTTCTGCTGCAGCCTGGCTGAGCACCACAGATGCCTGGGGAACCTCTGAGAGAGGGTTGGGATGGAGCTAACAAAAGGATGATGATCTTTGAGGTCCTTTCCCACCTAAACCTTTTACTGATTATTATGTGCAGTCCTGGAGCCTCCAACACAAGGAAGTGTTGATGGAGCTAACAAATGGATGATGATCTTTGAGGTCCTTTCCCACCTAAACCTTTTACTGATTATTATGTGCAGTCCTGGAGCCTCCAACACAAGGAAGTGTTGATGGAGCTAACAAATGGATGATGATCTTTGAGGTCCTTTCCCACCTAAACCATTTATTGATTATTATGTGCAGTTCTGGAGCCCTCAACACAAGAAGGACATGAAAGTGTTTGAGTCAGTCCAGAGGAGGCCACCAAGGTGCTCAGAGGGCTGCAGCAGCTCTGCTGTGAGAACAGGCTGAGAGAGTTGGGGCACTGCAGTCTAGAGAAGAGAAGGCTTCCAGGAGACCTTGGAGTGGCCTTCCAGGATCTGAAAGGGGCTACAGGAGGGCTGAGGAGGGACTATTGACAAGGTCTGGTAATGACAGGAGGAGGAGGAGGAATGGGTTTGAAGTGGCAGAGGGGAGATTGAAAGTGGATGTTAGGAAGAAGTTGTTTGCAGTGAGGGTGGTGAGAGACTGGCACAGGTTGAGGGTGGTGAGACGCTGGCACAGGTTGCCCAGGGAGGTTGTGGAGCACAGAAGAACAGAATCTGTGCTCCACAACCTCCCTGGAGGTGTTCAGGACCAGGCTGGATGAGGCTTTGAGTGACCTGTTCTAGTGAGAGGTGTCCCTGCCTGTGGCAGGGGATTGGAACTGGCTGAGCTTTGAGGTCCCTTCCACCCTAAACCATTCTATGATTCTATGATGCTGATGTTCAGGTGCAGCCAACACCAGGGTCAAGGCAGACATGAGCCAGCTTCAATGAGTTTGAGATGTGAACTTCATGATTCAAGGCCAAGTGCAAGGTCCTCAACCTGAGTTGAGGCAATTCTCAACAAGATTATCCTGGGAAAAGATGGGATTGGGAGCAGCCTTATGGAAGACTTGGGGGTGTTGGTGGATGAAAAGCTGGGGTATGAGCTGGCAATGTGCATTCACAGCTCACATTCAACTTGTGCTGGGCTGCACCCCTCAGCAGCGTGGGCAGCAGCTAGAGGGAGGGGATTATGCCCCTCTGCAGAAAGGAGAAGCAGAACAAACTCTCTGGAAATGGTTTTATTGCTACTGGAGCTGACACAGGGCAGAGCAACCACCTGGGTGCCAGTCTGAGGCTGCCCACACCATCAGCAGGACACTGCTTGTCACCATGGGCAGGGGAAAGGCTTCATGCTCGGATGCTGCACGTCCACTCGTGGCTCAGTGCTTGGTGGGGGCACTGTGGGCAGCCAAACCTCTTTTGCCTTCACTGAGAGGGAGTCAGTAGGTTTGAAAGTTGTTTGTCTCCTGCTCTGCTCTGCTCTGCAAGAGAGACTCTCAGGGAAACTTGAGCCTCTGGGGCCTTCCTCTCCTTATCCATCCATCTCGACGCCATCCCCAAACGCAAGAAGCCACTTTTCCTTTTGACTGTCTCTGCTCTCTCCTGGCCACTGATCTGCACAATAGCAGAATTGTCTCTAAACATCTGATTCCTTTTACTTTGCCCCAGTAATAGCTTCTAGCAAGCCTTTCCAACATCTATTAATACTGTGCTATGGATTAGCTCCAGACTGCAGAGCCCCCCAAATGTGACTGTCTCCAGAATAAAGTGGGGAGAAGCTGAATGTGGATCAAAGGTTTGCCCTCTGGTTGGTTTTAAATATAGCACAAAGCAGACCTCTCTACAAAGTCAGCAAAAGCTCTCTTGCTTCTAACCTCCTGGGACTCTTCTCTCAGTGGCAGGGCTTCAGCAGGAGAAGTGTGGCCAGCAGGGCCAGGAGGATGCTGAGAGGGCTGCAGCAGCTCTGCTGTGAGCACAGACTGAAAGAGTTGGGGCTGTGCAGGCTGGAGCAGAGGAGGCTCCCAGGTGACCTTCTTGTGGCCTGCCAGGATCTGAAGTGGGCTCCAAAAAAGCTGGGGAGGGACTTNATATGGTAGCCGAAGCCCACCTGGATCAGACTAATCATCTCTAAACATCAGTACACCTCAGGTGTTCCTGCCCATGGCAGGGGGCTTGGAACTAGCTGATCTTCAAGGTGCCTTCCCCCACAAATCACTCTGTGACTCTGTGTGCCTGCTCACTGCAGGGGGAGGGGGTTTGGCTGAGATGACTTCTGAAGGTCCCTTCCCAACCCGACGCCTCCTGTGATTCTGTGATTCTCCCTTTGTTTCTGTGATCGTTTCCTTTCCTGAACAAGAAGAGCTGGAACAAAAATAGAGCCTGGCCAAAGGTGCACATCCTTGCACAGAAACAGCCCCTTAAAAGCAAGCTGCAAAGCCACAGAGGAGCCAAGCTACAAGCTACAGACACAAAGAGCCGAGCGCGGGAGACAACTGCCTGGTGAGCGCTGGGAAATAATACCCTGAGATCCTTCTGAGCTCATTCATCACCTCGGCTTCACTGATCATCTGAGCAATAAATTCCCTTATCAGCCAATTGGAATTTGACATTAATGACCTGCTTGTTATTTCAGAGGGAAGATGGACTGTAACCAGTGGGTAATTGGAAGGAAAAATTGCTGGTTCTAGCAAAGATCGGATAGCAGCGGAGTGGTTACACCACGAAAGGAGGAGATTAGGGAGCTCTGCTTATGACAAGAGGCTTATTCATCCTGAAAGAAAAACCACATTAGCTGCCCAGAGCCTTCCTCTTACATCCTCATTTGCCTTCTGAGGCATCTCGACATCAGCACTAACACACTTTTCCCTGGGTGACTCTGATATGGAGAGCAGAAGAGAGCTGGGGAGGGGATGTATCTGAGGGCAGGTAGCAATAGGGTGAGGGGCAGTGGCTGGAAACTGGAGGCAGCAGTGTGCCCAGGAGGGCAGCAGAGCCAATGGCATCCTGGATTGGATCAGGAACAGTGTGACCAGCAGGAGCAGAGAAGTCCTTCTGCCCCTGTGCTCAGCACTGCTCAGGACACACCTTGAGTGCTGTGTCCAGTTCTGGGCTCCTCAATTCAAGAGAGATGTTGAGGTGCTGGAAGGTGTTTGGAGAAGGGCAGCAAGGCTGGGGAGGGGCCTGGAGCACAGCCCTGTGAGGAGAGGCTGAGGGAGCTGGGGGTGTGCAGCCTGCAGAAGAGGAGGCTCAGGGCAGAGCTCACTGCTGTCTGCAGCTCCCTGAAGGGAGGTTGTAGCCAGCTGGGGTTGGGCTCTGCTGCCAGGCAAGCAACAACATAAGAAGGGGACAGAGCCTCAAGCTGTGCCAGGGCAGGTCTAGGCTGGATGTTAGGAGGAAGTTGTTGTCAGAGAGAGTGATTGGCATTGGAATGGGCTGCCCAGGGAGGTGGTGGAGTCTTGGAGCCTGGAGGTGTTGAAGCCAATCCTGGCTGGGGCACTTAGTGCCATGGTCTGGTTGGTTGGGCAGGGCTGGGTGCTAGGTTGGGCTGGCTGAGCTTGGAGCTCTCTTCCACTCTGGTTAATTCTATGATTCTATTCTATGAATTCTGAGCTTCCCACTGGTAGCCTCTGAAGAAGTAGGATGCACCAGACCTGAGCCCCAGCACTCTGTCCAGGGCTGATCCATGGCTTTAGCAGCAGCTGAAGAGTCAATTCCCATACCTCTGGTGCCAGCAAGAGGAGAAGGTGCAGCTAAAGAGTTGTGACCATACTTCTCCTGAAGGTGACCATGCTAGAGACCCTCTCCTAGAGCCATGCAAAGAGTTGTTAGCTGCCCTTGCAGGAGCTGAGCCAGCAAATCCCAGCTGCTTTCCCTGGGAGTCTCTCCGTGCTAAAAGCCACAGGCAGAACGAAACCAACGCTGCTGTGGTGGCCACGTTCCCATGTGCTCCTTCAGCTCTTCCACTTGGCTCACCAAAAAAAAGAAGCCAAGACATTTTGTGGAGGCTGTTTTGGGCACATTTCTAATCAATTGAATTCCTAAGCAGGGCCCTCCCAGCCCACTTGTTGGACATCCCCCCAGGAAGGTCTTTAATCCCTGGGTCGATGAGGATGGCGTCTCCCTGTTGGCCATGGCACCATGCCTAGGGGAAAGGGTTCTTGCTGCTGGGCTTGAAGGCCATGCACAAGAATGAAAACATTGGTGACAGCCTGAAACAAGCCTCAACCCCTTCTTGCCTCGTTGAAAGGCATTTTATCTGCTGCAGACAGATTGGAGATGAACCTAGCAGGAGAGTCCTGTGGGTTCACAAAACAAACTCCTGAACAACAGCACTAAGAAAAGGAGGTTATTTTTTTTTATCTTGATTATTTCTTTCTCCTGCTTTTCTCTCTCCACTCCCATCTTGGACTAATCACTACCAGACCAACAACCTTCAAACAGCTTTGTTTGGAGGCTTGGCATGAGCAGCTGAAGCCTTCTTGCTTTTGCTAGGATAAGCAGAGCCCATTTGGAGGGGAAGGAGAGCTCCAGAGCAAGAGTCAGAACCCAAACAGCACACGTTGCAAACAAGATGAGAAGCAGAAAGCTGCCAAAAAACATCTCTGGCCCTTTCCCTGCACATCTCCAACAGAAATCTTTTCCCTTCAGCTTGTGGCTGCTGAGTTGCAAATGCTGCAGGGCTGAGCCCAGCAACCCCCCCAGGGTTTGTTCTTTACATGTTTGGGAGGTGGCTTCCAAAATAGGTTTGAAGGCTGTGTCAGTCTTCTCCCAGCCAGCCACAGGCAGTGATGTGTCTTGGTCTGTGTGAAAGCCTGGGGGTTCATCTGCACCCAACAACAGCTTTAGCAGCTCTCCCCCTACTCTCTGCCTGGCTTCTTGCCCACAGTGATGCACCAGTGATGGAAAATGAGGTGTTGTGAGGTGGGCTTCGTGGGACCTAGAGCTGAAAGCTGTTGAGTGGCTCCTGAAAGCTGGTGAGAGAGATCCTTCAAGGGTTGTTGTGCTCTGGAGCAGCTGAGCAGCCTCTCAGGCCTGGGGAAATGGTCTCTGCTGACCATGACTGTAGCTATGTTTTGGAATGGGGTTCATGATCATGTCAGTGATCTTGCCAAGATCAGAGAACGAGTTGGGTTGGAAGGGACCTTGAAGATCATCTAGATCCATGGGTAGGGACACCTCTCACTAGGCTAAAGCCCCTATCCAACCTGACCTTGGACACCTCCAGGAAGGAGACATCTACAGTCTCCCTGAGCAGCCTGCTCCAGTGTCTCCCTACCCCGTTGCAAGATGCAGGACCCTACAGTGCAAGGTGAAGGGGATCATCTGCTGTGGATGGGAAGAACCTTCCTGCTCTAAGGTGGAAACTGAGGATTTAACATCTTCCTCAGCTGGACATTTCAGCCAGTGGCAAAACCAAGGGAAAGCCCCCCCCAAAACCATAGTAGTTCCATCTCAAGGGGCTATCCCCTTACCCAGAGGCAAGGATGAAGTCTGAACAGGGGATGTGTTGTCTCCATGAGTCTGTGAGTCATCCTGGTTGCCAGCAACACAAAAGTCAGGAGCTGTCTAATGTGTGCAGCAGGACATATACACATGGGCAGAGATATGCTCCTCTTCTGAGTCCTTCTCTTTACCTTTCTGTCCCAGAAACCATCCAAGCTGCTAACACTCTGAGCAGCAAACCCAAATGTTCTAGCAAGAAGCAGAGAAGTGATATTTGTATGTAGAATCATAGAATCAAGCAGGTTGGAAGAGAGCTCCAAGCTCCTCCAGCCCAACCTAGCACCCAGCCCTGCCCAACCAACCAGACCATGGCACTAAGTGCCCCAGCCAGGCTTGGCTTCAACACCTCCAGGCACAGCCACTCCACCACCTCCCTGGGCAGCCCATTCCAATGCCAATCACTCTCTCTGACAACAACTTCCTCATCACATCCAGCCTAGACCTGCCCTGGCACAGCTTGAGGCTGCATCCCCTTGTTCTGGTGCTGGCTGCCTGGCAGCAGAGCCCAACCCCACCTGGCTACAGCCTCCCTGCAGGCAGCTGCAGACAGCAATGAGCTCTGCCCTGAGCCTCCTCTTCTGCAGGCTGCACACCCCCAGCTCCCTCAGCCTCTCCTCACAGGGTTTGTGTTCCAGGCCTTTCACCAGCTTTGTCCCCCTTGACAATGTTTCTTTTTCCTGGGAAAAACATTGAGTTTTCCCTGTCAGAAAATGAATGTCTTGGAAATCAGCTTGTAAAGCTCAAAGCCTGACCTAAGCACTGCTCTGTCCTGAGGCTGTCACCTACACTCGCTGTGAAGGGGGCCTGCAGGAAGGCTGGGCAGGGGCTTTGGACAAGGCCTTGTAGTGATAGGATGAGAGATAATGGTTGGAGGTGTTTAAGAGGAGGCTGGATGAGGCACTTAGTGCCATGGGTTAGTTAATGAGGAGTTAATTAGGTGATAGGTTGGACTCCTAGATGGATGATCCTAGAGGTCTCTTCCAACACGGTCAATTCTGTGACTCTGTGAGATGAAGGAGAGGAAATTGAGACTGGAGATGAGGAAGACTTTGCAGTGAGGGTGGTGAGCCTCTGGAACAGGTTACCCAGGGAGGTTGTGGGTGGTGTCCCCTCCCTGGAGCTGTTCAAGACCAGGTTGGATGAAGACTTGAGCAGCCTGATGCAGTGGCAGCTGTGCCTGCCCATGGGGTGGAACTGGGTGATCTTTAAGCTCCCTTTCAACCCAACCCATTCTGTGACTCATGAGGACTCCTCAGCCCTCTGCCCCAAAGGAAAGGTGGCTGTGGATGCTGTGTGGCTCCAGTGGTTCTATGGAAGAGCCAATCCTAGAGAAACAAACGAGAGGAAGAGGAAAGTGACTGAAAAAGCCTTCCCTGGAGGCAGCAGCAGGCGAGGAAAGTTTATGCAATAGAGAATTATCCTTCCACTTGTTACAGAGCTGCTCTCAAGGAGATTTGGAGCGTGGGGAGAAATGACTTTCAGAGAGCCTGAGGCTTCCCCTTGGCTGAGGGACAAACACTGTCGGTGTCTATCCCAGCACCGCAAACCTGATTTGCCTCTCGCATTCCTGGTTCTAAATCCCCAGCAAATGCCCTGATGGTGGCATGCCAAAGCTGCCCCTAGCAGCTCCTTCTGCAGGCACATGCTCCTTCCACCACAGGTGATTAGATGTGAAAGAGTCACCTCTGAGAGAGGTCCTCTGCTGGGTACCATCAGGAGATGCAGCTCCATGAGCTCCTGCTGCCTTTTGCCCTCAGCCCTTCTGACTGTGCTGCTGAAGCAGATGAGAGATGCCAGCAGAGATTGTGACCCAGAGGAGACCTAGCTGGTGGGAATCCTCTGTCTGCAAAGAATCTGTTCAACAACTGGGCTGGAAATCTCTTAAGAGGTTGTTGTTTTTTTCCTTTTGATTGATGCAAATTGCATTTTTCTTCTTTGCTTTGCCCCTTGAGGATTGTTCAGTCTGAGGATGCTTTGCTAACTATGCTCTGCTCTTCTTTTTGCTTTCATTTAAGAGAGCATCTCAGTGCCTCTATTTCTCCAAGCCTGCAAACCAGAGCCACCAAAACACAGCCCCAAGCCTTAAGAAGAATGAGGTGAGGACTCCAGGCAGGCTCCTGCCAACCACAGGAAAGGACTCCCTTGGAAACTGGGGCAAAAGTTGAACCAGGATTCCATTTTTATCTGGATTGATTCATCTGTCCCTAATTAATAATAGCTTCCCAGGGCATGAGGTAAGAATATGCAGCAGGTTTTTTTAATGACTAACTCTCAGCTAAGATGAAGTATGGCCCTTCTCAGACAGTTCTTTTTATATGCCAATAGAGATTTGTGCAGTCAAGGATGAAAAATAGATGAGATCCCACAGTCACACATGTTGGGAGCTCAAGGCTTTGGAGTATGGATCCTGTCTCCTTACCCATTTCTGGTGGAAAAAAACCAGTCAGTCTTGCCTATCCCCTGCTTTAATAGCTGCATTTTCTGTTGCTGAGCTCCCTTAAGCTCCCCCAGAAGTGCAGAGTGTGTGATGCTGTGCTGAGGGATAATGCACAAAACCTCTCTCTGACTGTTCTGCAAGTCCCCAAACCAGCTGGCAGGAAGCTGTGGTGCTTAATGGCACTTCAAGGAAATAAATGAAGCAATTAGTTAGATTAGAAATCCAAATCATAGAATCAAGCAGGTTGGA
>WAAF01013958.1:0-70049 GCA_013400475.1 Tricholaema leucomelas
CAGCTCAACTAAGGTATCATTTGGCCAGAAGCCAGACATGAACTTATGAAGCAAGGTATGTGTTTCGTTCAGCACATCCTGCAGTACACCCACGGAGCTCTGTGCTGCAAGGCTGATGCAAGCTTGGGAGAAGGGCTCAAATTGAAGAGTTACAGATAATCTTCATTTTCATTGTCACCTTTATGCTCTCCTGAGGTTGTGGAAACATAACTCAAATCAAAGGCAGACTTTGCTATGATAATTTATTTATTTATTGTCAATAAAGGTTCAGTTTTGGAGCCCTCACTACAAGAAAGGATTGAGTTGAAGGAGTATGTCCACAGAAGGATGGATGAAGGGTCTGGAGAACAGGTCTGGTGAGCAGCAGCTGAGCAAACTGGGGACATTTAGTCTAGAGAAGAGGAGGATGAGGGGTGACCTCATTGTTTGCTACAACACCCTGAAAAGAGGGCAGAGTGAAATGAGGGTCTGTCTCCTCTCCCTAGAGAAAGGTGATAGAAGAGGAAAAGACCTGAAATTGTGGCAGAAAAGGTTTAGGTTGGAGATTAGGAAAAATGTCTTCACTGCAAGAGTGGTCAGGCATTGGAACAGGCTGCTCAGGGAGGTGGTGGAGTCATTTCTGTCCCTTTAGGTACTGAAGAAATGTATGGACATGGCACCTGGGGACATGGGTTTGTGGCCATGGTACTGCTGGGAAAAAGTATTCTGAAAAATTGTGGATGTCACCTGAAAAACAGTAGTTAGGGGAATTTTACTTGACAGCACACTGAATTAGAAACCTAACTCCTGAAGGTGTATTCTTCACAGCTTACTGCACATTTATGGAGAACTTGGGGTTTTGTGGTGTAACTGGCTTCATGTTGCATCTTTATATTTCCTTTCCTGTAGAGAAAGGGCAAAACACACTCCTAGGCTGAGATTTTTAAATCAGTCAGAGTGTGCCTACATTTGATCCTGCCGTGGTAAATAAAAGCTTTCCCTCTGATTGAAAAGAAAAAGATTTGCATTTGTGTTGGAGGATTTAGAAAACACTGCCTTGCTGGTTACAGTTCTCCCTTTAGGAAAAAAAAATAACTTGCCTGTATTTTATGTTCTGTGTCTTATCTCTACCTTTAGCCTCTATCTGGGGCTAAACTGTAGCAGTTGCTCTATCTCCTGACATGACCCCTCCCCAGCAGAAAAGAGAGAAGCATCCGGAAAAGGAGACCCATGAATACAAGAGAAAACAGATTTAATCAAACTGCCAAGCTTATACCAATGCCCATATCAAACAAGAAAGTTTATAGTCAGCCCAGCAAATATACAGGAGAGCAGTCCTCAGGAGTAGAGAAGGAAGTTGATCTCAAGCAGGAGGCTCTCCTCAGCAAAATTCCCACTTTATATTGAGCATGGTGTTGTTAATCTGAGATATACTTGTGGGCAGCCTCTGGTCAGCTGTCCTGGCTGACTCTAATGCTGCTGGTAGCCTGCAGCCTATGGCTGACCTGAGATTCTGCCTCAATGAGCAAAAAACAGAAGAAAAGAACACAGATTTTGTTTCACAGCCTTTGTAAAAACCATCAGGATTTTAGCATTGGAAAAGGCTGACGAGCTCTCCAACAGAGGAAAGAAAATAACCAAAACATAGTATTACTGTCTAAACTTAATAGTATTTCCAATTTCTCTTGCCTGGGTACTCAACTGATAGTTGGTCAGGCTCACAAAGTCAAGCACTCGTTTGCACATGTGTCTCACCACTAAATCCTGTCAAGTCAGCTCTTCAAGCTCCTCACCCAAGGAGCTTGAGTCCTTTTCCAGTTTGCAGCAAAGGTGACTATCAGATGGAGCTCAGTGTGCTTTCATTTTCCATAAGAAACACTTGCAAATTGACAGCCTAATATCTTTGGAAAAAAGAAGATTCTACTATTTTATTCTCAGCACTTGCTCAGGTAGCTCTAGTCCCCCTCTCAGTTATATAATGCATAATTAACAATTATTTCAGCATGAATTTTGAGATACAGAAAAGCTTCTAAAAGCTGTTCTTTTGCTTCTAGTCAAGCATACAATTGGGAATAGTGTGACAAGTGAGACCAGGGAATTGCCTGGCTTTAGTTTTAGACCCCTCATTACAAGACATTAGGGCCCTGGAGTGGGTCCAAAAAAGGTCAAGAAAGCTGGGGAAAGGTTTGGAGAACAGGTCTGGTGAGGAGCAGCTGAGGGAACTGGAGGTACTAAGTGGGGAGAAGAGGAGGCTGCAGGGAGACCTCATAGCTCTCTACAGCTCCCTGAAAGGAGGTGGGTGTTGTTCTCCCTCAAAATCAGTGAATGAGACGAAATGCTCTCCAGTTCCACCAGAGGAGGCTTAGGTTGGACATTAGAAGAAACTTCTTGATTGAAAGGCTTTTCAAAGACTGGAACAGACTCCCCCAGTAGCTAGTTGAATTGCCATCCCTGGGAGGTATTTCAAAGAGGCAGAGATGTGGTGCTGAGGGGCATGGTTTAGCAGCAACCTCGGTAGAGTTAGAGAATGATTAGACAGACAAAGGTCTTTCTCAGTCAAATTGATTCTATGATTGTAAAATACCTAGTAGGAATTTCCACTTTCCGTGTTTACCAGGCTGTTCTTTGGGTCCAGCTCTGCCCTCAACATTAGCCATGCAATTCCCAAGTAAGGTGAGAAAACTGTTGGCTCAATGGGAATCAACAGGTAAGGCAAACCCCCCAGCCTGAGTAGGAGCAAAAGGCTGATGGGAAGAACTGCTGCCTTGGTTTCTCAGAAAGGCCAAAAGGGGAACCAAAGGCACAGTTAAGAGAACACTGAGAGGAGGAACTAGCCCAGCCTTTGTCACAGCTCAGCTTTTACCATCTCTCAGATCATTCTGTCCAACCATCAATTCAACACCACCATGGCCATTGACCATGTCCCAAGTGCCGTGTCCACACGTTTCTTGAACACCTACAGAGATGGTGACTCCACTACCTCCCTGGGCAGCCTGTTCTGATGCCTGACCACTCTTGCAGCAAAGATTTTATTCCTTGTCTTTTGGACAGCAAAATAATTCATCCTTCTCAACTGAAGGATGTCATCAACCAAAGAGTTTCTCCTGCTAAGACACTTGCCAACACTAACTGATTTGAGACTGTTTAGTCTGGAGAAGACTGAGAGGGGATCTCATCAATGCTTATAAATACTTCAAGGAGTAAGTGTCATGTGGATTGGACCAGTCCTTTTTCAGTGGTGCCAAGTGACAGGACAAGGGCTAATGGGCACAAACTTGAACATAAGAAGTTCTCTAAACATGAAGACAATTGTCTAAGGTTTAAGAGTATTGAAGCCCTGGAGCAAGCTGTTCAGACAGATTGTGGAGTCTTCATCACATTCACCAGGTTCCTGCATTCTGTAAGACACCCTCCCAGTGCCCCATGGCTTCAGTGCCCATGTGACTTGGCTGCAGGTTGAATCGTAGAATCACAGAATTGGTTTGGTTGGAAAAGACTTCAAAGGTCATTAAGTCCAACTGTAAGCTAATGAACTGGTTTCATGCTTTAAGGAAGCTGCAAAGAGCAAACTAACCAATCCAATTCTTTGCAAGCTCCCAAGAACAGGGCTGGCTGAGTCAGCAAGGTAAAGCTTTGTCAGAGTGGACAGAACTCAAACATACAAGACAGCTGTTTCAGAGGTCTTTCTCCAAACAACTCTGCTGAACTGAAGTGGGATGTTGTGGAGTGCCCTTCTTAGAGATTTTCAAAACCCATTTGGATGACTTCTTGTGTGACCTGCCCTAGGTGATCCTGCTTTGGCAGCAGGGTTAGACTTGATGATCTCTGGAGGTCCCTTCCAAACCCTACAATTCTGCAATTCTATGATTTTATGAAGAGTACTTCACTCATCTGCAGCTGGACAAGGCTCCATAAATTCATTCACTCAGCTGATTTATTAGCAAATAAAACTTTTAAAAACCACAATATCAAATGCCAAAAACTTTGAAAGGAAAATGCACAGTGTGGACTGCATTAAAAGTGTTACCTAAAGGTAATATGATTTCCCCATAAAGTATTGATTACTATGGCACAGGTTCAGGAAGCCCAGTAATGTATGCCTGAAGAATTGGCAGCTGTTTTTTCCAGAGCATGGGGAGAATACTGGGCTTTTAGGACTGGACAGTTCATTTGGGTAAACACAAGTGAATTGGAATCATAGAACCATAGAATGGGTTGTGATGGAAGGGACCTTATAGAGCATCTAGTTCCAACCTCCTTGCCATGGGCAGGGACACCTCCTGGTAGACCAGATTGATCCTCAAGGCCTTGCCCAGCCTGCTTTTGAAGACTTTATAAAGACTTTAAGTGCACCTCTTCTGACATTGAGTGCCAGATCTTCGTGCTAAAATATTATTTTCTTAATGAATGGTGACAATAGAGCCAAACATTCCAACTCCAGGAGCTGCAGCAGAATTAAAAACAAAGCTCAAAGAAGTGAGAAACACAACAGGGGTGAGCAACCTGAGCAGAGGACAGGCTACTAGGATGACATGATAGATGAATATCCCTTGCACAACTCAGCAGGGTACTTTTAGACTGGTGATTAGAAAGAAATCCTTTCCAGTGGGGGTGGTGAGACGCTGGAACAGGCTGCCCAGGGAGGTCATGGATGCCCTGGAGGTGTTCAAGGCCAGGCTGGATAAAACCTTGAGCAACCTGATCTAATGGTAGGCATCCCTGCCCATGGCAGGGCAGCTAGAAATAGAAGATCTTCACAGTCCTTTCCAACCCAAACCATTTTATGATTCTATGAATCAATGAGCTGTGCACAATTTTTACATTTCTTCCCCTAATGAGGGATGGGACATACTCAAGGCATTATGAACAACAACAAAAAAATACATTGAGGGTCATGTATTTCGCTCAACATTGTTGTCCAAGAGATGAGTGATGTTCTTGTAATGGCTTGAAATTTGGATCCATCTCTAACTATTCCCTGCTAGTAAAGGTAGCCAGCACACACTACTCTGCACTCCTGTCTCCACATATGGTGTCCTTTTCCCAGAGAAACTCAATAGCAGTGGAATACCTGGTGATTGATTTCCTTTGAATGTTAAACAAGCAAAGAACATGCCATTAATAAAATCCAAAGTATGGAAATCTATCTGTCATCACTATGATGGATCTAGCCCATAATTCCTCAAATCAAATCCCCCTGTGAAAGCAATGGCTGTTTCACAGATCAATTTGTCTGTGCATTCAGAGTAAATCAAAAATGAGCTGCCCAGAAGCTAAACTTTGAACCCATCTAATTGAAAATACATTTCAGTTTCTAGGTCAGATTATTCACAGAGAGGAAGTGTATGGCTTGCTCACGCCTACAGCCACAGACTGGAGTCCATCTTCAAATGTACATTCCAGCAAAGATGTGTGCTCAGGGTGGCTGCAGAAATAAGCCATCAGTACTAGGAGTGAGTTTGAAGAGGACACCTGGTGTATGCCAAACCCTAATTTCTGTGTGTTACTATGACTTCAAGAAAATTCTTTTTCATGAGGTGTTTTGCTCTCAGTATGAGAGAGAACACGGTCTCTACCTTGCAGTGGTGAGGCCAAATGAGAGACTGGGCTGCATCAAAAGAAGTGTAACCAGCAGATGAGTGACTTGATTTTCCCCCTCTGCTCTCAGGAGACCCCCACCTGGAGTACTGGATCCAGTTCTGGTGCCTCTGACAGAAGGGCATGGAACTGCTGGAGTGGGTCAGAGGAGGCCACAAAGATGATCAGAAGGCCCTGTAGAGCCAGGCTGAGAGAGTTGGGGCTGTTCAGCCTGGAGAAGAGAACGCTCCAGGGAGACCTTAAAGCAGCCTTGCCGTACCTAAAGGGCTACAAGAAAGCTGAGGAGGGACTTTTAACAAGGACTTGTAGTGACAGGATGAGGGACAATGGTTTGAGCTGGAAGAGGGGAGATTCAGACTGGAGGTTAGGAAGCAATTCTTTCCCATGAGGGTGGTGAGACAGTGGAACATGTTTCCCAGGGAGGTTGTGGATGCCTCTTCCCTGGCGGTGCTCAAGGCCCGGCTGGAAGAAAAAGGCTTTGAGCAACCTGGGCTAGTGGAAGCTGTCCCTGTCTCTGGCAGGGGAGTTGGAAGTAGATGATCTTTGAGGTCCCTTTCAACCTAAACCATTCTATTGTTCTGTAATTCCATGATTGGTAGGCTTCAGTGAGATCACATCCAAAGGTTGAAATAAAACAGGCTCCTGAAGCCTATCCTGACCCACACCACAAACATTCCCCTGTGGTAGCAGAGCCAAGGGGCTTAGATTGAGCAATGAACCACAAGTTCATCTTCACTGATGAGAGGATTGAAAATCAGAAGGTCTGTTAGGTTACAATTTATTATGATTGGGTTTTTTTTGGTGTTCTTCCACCCAAAAAGAAGACATTAGGAATATTGCCTAAATTTAATGGGGGGAAACCAAAATAAAACAAACAAACAAAATAGATATATATAGAGAGAGAGGGAAAAGGCTCTAAAGAGTTCTTTAACCTCTAAACCGGTCAAAAGTATTCAATCTTCTTCCACCATTCCTCTTTCAGTGTGGACACAAAGGTGATGTCCAGTAGATGCACAGGTAGAAATTTTGGTGTTTTATATATTTCCCCAGGAAGAATTAGGGATCCTAGACAGCTGTGCCTGTGCTTCCTAAACAGTGAACAAAGAAAGGCATAAAACTGGAAGCCAGAAAAAGCCCCAACAACCTTTACAACATTGCAGTTAAGAATTAAGTATTGGGAAACAGTGACCTGGGTTTGTTCCAGTGACTCTTTCATATAAATCCATGAGGACAGACAGGACTTGGATTTGTTCCAGCCAGCTCTTTCATATGAAACTTAGAAATAACTTCATGAAGACAGACAGGACTTGCACCTTTGCCATCAGAGTGCTATTCCACCCTGTTCTGCTCCCTTTCCCAATAGTGCCAGTCCCTGAGAATTGCCTTCTGCTAGACGCAAGTTTTCAACAGCTCAGCTACTCTGGCTCAACCAGCTCCTTGACAAGGAATTAGGGAATTTAGCATAGGGTCAGCACTCCTTCTCCACTCTCTGCTGCATGTGTTTATCAGCAGCTCAAACCTTTACACTAGGACAGAAATTATTAACTACCTTGGATTTTTAAAGGAAAAGAAAGATCCCAACATCTTATCATAAGCACAGAATAACTTTCCAGTCTTTCTTTCCAGCTTTTCAGATGCAACTGATTAAAGAAGTGTTTTCCCGTCAGTCGCCTCCCCTCAGTATTGGGTATTAGATGGTGTAAGCATTCCTCATCTCTATTCTCTGTTGAAAACCCTGTACTGAAACATGTGAAGGCCTTGCCTCTGGTTCCCATCTCAACATTGCTGGCATCTGTTACTGTGGCCTGCCAATTAAACTTGAAAATCATAGAATCACAGAATTGTTTCAACTGGAAAAGCCCTCCAAGCTCGTAGAGTCCAACTTTCAACCTAACACCACCATGGCCATTAAACCATGTCCCCAAGTGACATGTTCACACATTTCTTGAGCACCTCTAAGATGTTATAAGCTCTAAGATGCTATACAAATAAGCAACACAAAACCGAAACCACTTTTTTTGTTGTTCTGTCCTTTTGCAAGATCTTCCCTCTTTAAACTCTCAGAGAGGATTTAGAGTACACAGCCTGTGAAAAGCCTTCTGTTGTCTTTGCTACAGTGGTGAGTATGAATATGCTCCTTCCAGGGAATGGTATAACATAAGATGATGCCTACTTAGGCCAACTGAGGATCCAGCCCATGATCCCAATCCACTCACTTACAACAAATCCTGGTGTCTACACAGTCCCAGCCAAGCTGTGATGCTTCCTGAATGCATGTGTGCAACAGCCAGGGTACACTACAAATCCTCTCCTGTGGTTCAAGCTGAATTATACAACCCACACAGGGGCAGTCCTGTCCACCCACAGCAGTGATTACCCCCAGAATGATTTCTGGACTTTGCAATGTCTCTAACACTTTTAAGAGTGAAATTATGTTGGCTGGGAGGGAAGATCTGGCAGAAGGATGGAAAACAGCACTCTGCGCTGTCTCTAATCACAACCATACTTATTCATTTTCATCTGCACAAACCACTTAATTCAGTATGGGTGTACAGCTACAAGAAAGAGGGAATCAGGCTCATATTTTACAGATCAAGCACCAGTGGAACTGAACACTCACTTAACTTCATATGTTAGCCTCTTCTTGCCAGAAACAAAGAACAAGAGAATCCTCAGAATAAAAACCCAGTGTCCAATCTGGCCATTAACATTTGGCAGGAAAGCACAAAACTTTGTACTGCTAAAAATCAGCTGCTGGAGGAAAGAGGAGTAAGGCAGACAAAAGGAGAGCTCAGCTCTGAGAAGCAGCTTTCCAAGAGCTCAATGTAACAAAAATGCGCTAAGCAATAAGAGCCAGCAGTGTGCTCGGGTGGCCAAGGAGTCCGATAGCATCCTGTCTTGTATCAGAAATAGTGTGACCAGCAGGACTAGAGCAGGGATTGTCTCCCTGTCCTCAGCACTGGTGAGCCTACAGCTTGAGTCCTGGGCTCAGGTTTGGGGCTTTCACTCCAAGAAGGACGCTGAGGTTTTGAATTGTGTTCAGAGAAGGCAACAAAGCTGGGGAAGAGTCTGGAGAACAGGTCTGGTGAGGAACAGCTGAAGGAACTGGGGGTGTTCAGCCAGGGGAGGCTGAGGGCAGACCTCATTGCTCTCTACAACTCCCTGAAAGGAGGTTACAGTGAGGTGAGAGTTGCTCTCCTCTTCCTCAAAATTAGTGATAGGACAAGAAGAAATGCCCTCCAGTTCCATCAGGCGAGGCTTGGATTGGCCTTGATCTTTTCTCTCTAGTACAAATGATGGGACAAGAGGAAATGGCCTCAGATTGTGCCAGAGAAAGTTAAAGTTCAACATTAGGAAAAATCCTGCTCTGAAAGTATTCTCAAGGCCTGGAGGAGGCTCCCCAGGGAAGTGGTTAAATCTCCATCCCAAGAGGTATTTAAAAGAAGTGTGGGCATGGTGCTGAGGACCACAGTTTAGCACCAGACTTTGCAGTGTCAGGTTAATGGATGGACTCGATGATCTGAAAGGCCTTTTGCAGCCTAAACGATTCTATGATTCCCTAATAAACTTTTACTGGGAGTAGTAAACAACACACGTGGATGGTGAAGGAAATGAAGGGAATGATAAAAGAGAAGTCTGCATGAAGACAGTAAGCTTGCAGAAGGACTAACCTTGTGACAATTGGTTGCTACAAGGTGTACAGCCTTACAGATCCACTAGTGAAAATGAATCCAGGGCCATGCAAGCTGGATTAATCTTGCTGAAGGAACACTCTAGGCTTTGAAAGACAGAGCAAACCTAGAGAACCAGGAATCTCAATGACTTCCTTGCATCTATGCTCACCAGGGAGATTGGAGGAGGCAAAAATAATTTTGCTGCATGCAGACAAAGAAGGAGAAAAATAACAAACTAGTAAGGAGGGCACCACAAGAGTGCAAAAAAAAATGAGACCAACTTTTAAAAAATCAGGTAGTTCCAGGAGTTGACAGAAAAGTATCTCAGGAAGAAATTAGAACCAAACCATTTGCAGACATTTGCAGTTGTTGAATCACAGAATCATAAAATCATGTCAGTCAGAAAAGCCTTCTAAGACCAAGTCTGACCTTCAACCCAGCACCACTATAGCCATCAAAACATGTTCCAAAGTGCCATGTCCATGTGTTTCTTGAACACGTCCTGGAGTGGTCAGTATGAAAGGCATTATTAAAGTCCAGGTAGACAACATCCACAGCCTTTCCCTCCTCTACTCAGTGGGTCACCTAGTTGTAGAAGATCCAGCTTGTCAAGCAGAACTTGTCCTTCACGACTCTGTGCTGTAGAAGGAAACCTTCCCAGTTAGCTAGGATGGCTGGTAAAGATGGAGAGTAGCTTGGAGAGCTCTTTTGTCAGTTCTCTCAATTCCCTTCCCTTAATGCTAGCAGGGGACCAGAGAGAAAGTAATGTGACATTTCTTATTTAGGGTGGCAGCAAGGGAGGAATCATGAAAACCCAGGTCTTTACAACAAGGTTAACAGATGTGTTCCAGTGGAACAATGAGCTGATTTTGATATTTGCTGCATGGGAAACTGGCAGAGAGTGTTGATTAATGAAACACAGATTTAGCTACATTTGTTCTTTAAAAAAAAACAACAACCCAAAACATTAACAATCCCATCTCAGCAAACCTCCAAAGAATAGCATTGTTAGGTCCACATGAAGCTCAGCTTTGTTTTCTTCAACTTCCTGTCTGCTGTTGTTTCATAAACCTGCCCCTTAATAAATGTCATAGAATCATAGAACTGTTTGAGTTGGAAAAGACCTCTGAGATCGTTGAGTCTGACCAACCTGTCCTCATAACCCAGCCCTACTTTCAGTGAAGTCACAAGTCCATGATTATGACATCAAATTGTTGCTGTGAAAACAATAACTGTGTCACAGATTCGTTGTCAATGTTCAGAGGAGGGCAAGAAAAGCTGTGAAAGTGCCACATCTTAATTTAAAGCATGACCTTTGTACATAGTGTATGAAACACTACTTGAAAGACATCACCCTCCCTGTACATTGGCAACATTAAGATGTTACTAATCTTGATGTCTCACTAAGATGTAATAGCTTCCTTGAGAGCAGCAACAGTGCTCTTGTAGCCAAGGAGGCCAAAGGCATCCTAGGGTGCAGCAAGAAGAGTGTGTCCATCAGATCAAGGGAAGTTCTCCTTCCACTCCACTTACCACCCTGGTGAGGTCCCGTCTGGATCACTGTGTCCAATTCTGGGCTCGCTAGTTCAAGATCAAAGGGGTATAAAGATGCTGAGGGGACAAGAACATCTCTGTGATGAGGAAAGACTGAGAGCTTTGAGGCTGTTTAGTCTGGAGAAGACTGAGAGGGGATCTCATCAATGCTTATAAATACTTCAAGGAGTAAGTGTCATGTGGATGGGACCAGTCTTTTTTCAGTGGTGCCAAGTGACAGGACAAGGGCTAATGGGTACGAACTTGAACTTAAGAAGTTCTCTAAACATGAAGACAATTGTCCATGATTTAAGAGTGGTGAAGCTGCTCAGACAGACTGTGGAGTCTTCATCACTGGAGAAATTCAAAACCCACCTGAATTAGTCCCTGTGTGACCTTCTTTAGGTGAACCTGCCTTGTCAGGAAGGTTGGAATTGATGATCTGCAGAAGTCCCTTCCAATCCCTACCATCCTGTGATTATGTGAAGTGTCACACAGCCCTGGTTGGTTTCTTTGCTGAAGAATGTGAATACAACTGAACTTCTGCTTGAGTGCTCCAAAGAGAATCATAGAACCAGCCAGGTTGTGTTGATGACCTCCAAGATCATCCAGTCCAGCCTATCACCCAGCCCTGTCCAATCAACTACACCATGGCACTAAGTGCCTTATACAGGCTTTTCTTGAACAACCTCCAGGGACGGTGACTCCACCACCTCCCTGGGCAGCCCATTCCAATGGCAAATCACTCTCTCTGGCAAGAACTTCCTCCTAACATCCAGCCTATACCTCCCCCAGCACAACTTGAGACTGTGTCCCCTTGGTCTGTTGCTGATTGCCTGGGAGAAGAGCCTGATCCCCACCTGGCTACAGCCTCCTTTCAGGTATTTGTAGACAACAATGAGGTCACCCTTGAGGCTCCTGTTATCCAGGCTGAACAACCCCAGCTCCCTCTGCCTCTCTTCATAGGGCTTGAGAATGTATTTTGCACTTCAGACCTATGACCAGATACTGTTTCTGACATGCTGATGATTGATTTTTTTTTTTTTTTTTTTTTTAGCATTTGGATTACAATATTTGAGATTTTGCTTGAAATATCAGTTCCTGGCTGCATGTGGTTTCAGATTAAGATCACAGATTTTGCTTACAATACACCTGTGAGGGAAAAATTGAAAGTAGGAACCAAGCCTGCCCTGAAAGAAAGGAAGAAGAGGTTCAAATTTCTTTTTTTTCTTCCTAGGAGAACTTTAAGTCTATTAATTTAATCTCATTTTTTCTTGACCTGGCTTCTGACCTTGTTTTTGTTTGCTGTTAGCAAAACTGCCTGTATGAATCCATGCAAAACAGAGCTTTGACATTACAAAGAAGGTAGTAGGTCTGCTTATTTGCAGTCACCAAGGTTAGAAGCTGACACTAATATAGTTGCTCTAATTGGTGCACACAACTTTGTTGCTTGTTTCTGTCCTGCTGTGTGACTGCTCTAACCTTGATTAGTTTCCATGATATGTAGAAATGAATGTATATACTGAAAATAAGAAAAGCAGCAACTTGGTATACCACTGAGCATTAAGATCTGCTTTACTTGGGACCTTAGTGGATCAAAAAGCATCTACACGAGTTTTTCTGCTGCTGCAGAACAACCTGGAAAAAAATACAGCAGAGAACTCACCTCTAGGTGACCTAGGTTTGCACCTTCCTGCTTTTGAAGACTACCAGAGAAGCAGAGATGAGCCAGTGCAATTTCTACAGCCCTAGGGTGCGTTCTGAGTTAGAGTGGCTTCTTCTGGCTGCCAGGTAAGAATTAGCACCATGCAGAATTTCTGAAGCACTGCAAAGAGTATCAGTTATTTTCTGCAGTGCCTATTCTGATGGACCTGACAGTTTCCAGAAGCAGGGTGATGTAGACCTACATTCCACACCAACATTGCAAACCTAGGAGATAGGGTGGGTTTAGGAGCTCTCTGCAAAAATTTGAGTGTTGGAGTGGAAAAAGTAATTCTTTCCTAACAGATTTGTTGTGGAGCTAGAAAGACACTGTGAATATTCAGTTTTCAAGACCATTGTTCCTACCACTCCAAATGATTCCTTCACTCCCTTCGTAATGATGGCAAAGACTGTACAGATTTAACTTCAGAAACATTGTGTTGTAACCTCATGAGAAAAACAGCTTCTGGGTTCTAAATACTGCTGCTCTTATTGATATATTTCAAGCCTTTTGGGAGCTTCAGTAAGAATTCGGTAAGCAACACAAAAAATATCTCTGTGTGAGCACACACAGCCTCAACCTTTCTCTCTTCTGCAATAGTTTTCCAGCCAGGGTGGCAAAGCCTACTGGGTTTCCAAAGGCTGGACGAAGCACTCAGTGCTGGCTTTTTAGTGTTTTCATATATATAATAATTAATAAGGCCACAGAATCATAGACTGGTATGGGCTGGAAGAGATCTCTGGAGATCATTGAGTATTCCTTGCCAAAGCAGGATCACCTAGGGCAGATCACACAGGAATGCATCCAGGTGGGTCATGAAAGTCTCCAGAAAGGACTTCATAACCTCTCTGGGCAGCCTCTTCTAAGAGTCCAGCACCCTCATAGCAAGGAAATTTCTCCTTGTGTTGAGGTGGAATTCCTTGTGTTCCAGTTTGCATCCATTGCCCCTTGTTGTGTCACAGGACACCACTGTAAAGTCTGACCCTCTCTTCTTGACACCTATTCTTCAGATGTTTTTATAGTTTAGTAAGTTCTCCTCTCTGTCTTCTCCTCTCTCCAGGCTAACTGGATGTTCCAGTCCCTTTGTCATCCTCATAGCCTCTGTTGGAGACCCTTTGATTTATCCCTGTCCCTCTTGAACTGGAAAGCCCAAAACTAGACACAGTACTCAAGCTGTGGTCTCAGTGAGGCAGAGTAGAGAGGGAGGAGAACCTCACTTGACTTGCTGGCTACACTGCTGCAATACTGTTGACCACTCAGGTTTGAACCTCTCTGTGCCAGTAGACGGTTTAATCAGGATGGCAGATCATTGTATGGTTTCCAGGCACACCTTGGTGTGTCCATGACAATGCAGTTTTTGAACAGACTCCACCTTACCCCATATATGTGTCTTCTAATCAAAGTCAGTGATGATTTACTCCAACGAGCTGTTACAAAATGCCAGTCTAATTAATCTGGAGCAGAAAGATATTTTCCAAACTTATCAGACTTGTTTACCAGTTCAAATATGGGGAAAAAACAAACTCAGTCTGAAGACATCTTCTGCAGATGCCAGTTCTGCCAAGCATGCTGTTGGTGAACACGCCAGGAATGCATTCCAGCTGTCTATCATTTGAATAAAAAACCAAAAGCCCGGAATGGAAATGAACTGGAACATTTTATTCCATGTGCTATGAAGACTACTGAGCTGAGGCTGATGTCTGGCTTGTCCTCAAAGTGTATTTTAAAAGAACAATTCTTTCATTTCTCTTAACTTGTTTTTAGAAATCTACCATTTGCCTTCAAAAGTGTTGATTTTTGCCTCCAAAAGTGTTGATTTTTGCCTCAGCTAACAGCTTAGGTTTGCTGAAGTCAAATCTTTATTCACTAGATCAAATTCATCCTGTCTATATGCAAAAATCAATCTTGGTATTGTTCTTCTCAGTTCTGGTGATGCTTAAAACCAGGGCTTAGGATGTGTCAGAGGGAGGTACCTGTGGCTTTGCTGTTTCTGCCTCCAGTTAACAATAACAAAAACCAATTATTTTTGGTTCCTCAAGACTACTTGAAGAGCAAACATCTTGACAAGCCTTGGAAAAGATGCAAAAATGATCCTGCACATAGAAATGCAAGTCTGCCCATACAGCAGTGACAAAGAGGCTGGAGCAGGGTGGCTAGGAGGCTGAGGTCCAGAAAAAGACCTGAAGGTACTGGTTTACAATATGCTGAACATAAGCCTGCCTGTGCTTTGGTGATCAAGAAGGCCATCGCTGTCCTGGCAGGGATCAGGAACAGTGTGGTCAGCAGGGGTAGGAAAGCGATTGTGCCCCTGTAGTCAGCACTGGTGAGGCTGCACCTTGAGTCCTAGGTTCAGGTTTGGGCCCCTCACTACAGGAAAGACATTGAGGTGCTGGAACATGTTCAGAGAAGGGCAACAAAGCTGGTGAGGGGTATGGAGAAGATGTCTTGTGAGAAAAAGCTGTGTGATCTGGAGTCATTCTGGAGAAGAGGAGGCTGAAGGAAACCTCCTTGCTCTCCACAACTCCCCAAAAGGAGACTGCAGTGAGGTGGGGGTTGGTCTCTTCTCCCTAGTATCAGGTGATAGAAAGAGAGGAAATGGCCTGAAATTGTGACAGGGGAGGGTTAGGTTGGAGATTAGGAACAATTTCTTTGCTGCAAAGAATTGGTCAGCGATTGGAACAGGCTGCCAAGGAATCACCATCCTGGGAGATGTTCAAGAAATGTGTGGACATGGCACTTTGGGGCATGGCTTGATAGCCATGGTGGCACTGTGTTGATGATTTGATTTAATGATCTTGGAGTTTTTTTTCCAATGGAAACAATTCTATGATTTTATGATCCTGTGATTCCAAGAGTCAGGCTCTGAGTCCTGGGGACTACTGATCTGTTAAGGCTCTGGTGAAAGAATAAGGTGAGAGCAAGCACCGTGTTTGTGGGAGAAATAAAATCAACTGGTAGAGACATGTGAAGAACATGGCAGACTGAAATGTGGTGAAACACTGTAACTATCAAACAAAAGGCATCTGCAATTTATTTCAACGTTTAATTTGTAGAAGGGCTATTCAGCTGTGCTAATTTCTCTTAAAGCTTTGCATTTAGGAGTATGTGTTTAACCTTAAGTCAGATTTTCCAAAGAGATATTGTTTCCAGATGTAGATTTCAGTAGATCATGTCCTGAATAATTAAGGGCTGTCAGATCTGAGTGGGCTAGTAATTGAAGCTGTAGAGAATACAATTTATTGCCAAACAATACCAGACCTTCAGTGAAAAGCAGAAATCACATCTCTCTAACACAGACTTTTTTTATTCTGAGAATAAGCTTGGTGGTATGGATTGAAAACATCAGATTTTCCTTCCAAATGGAAAAGTTACAACAAACAAAAAAGCAGTTCCTGGGAGCACTCTTTATGTCTGCTGTGTTATTTGTCTCCCCACATTCCTCTGTTGGCTTGTTGTTTTCTGCTGGAAAATGTGTACAAATTATGTACTTTCCCTAACCTACTCTACTTAGAGAAGACAGAGCTGAACATCAGCTGTTTGCATTCAGCTCAGTGCTGCTCAAAATAGTTTACAGCCTGGGTATAAACTGAACCATCAGAAATAGGATCTCAGTCCTTTGAAATGTCGGCAGATCAAGTTCACTGCACAAGCAGGAGCTGAATTTTCAATCCAGAAGGGCTGCATCATTGTCAAAAGCTCAAGATTATTTAGGTGAGCTGATTTACTAACATGGCAACTAACAAGATTTGTGCTCCATAGTTTGATTTATACCTGGGATTCATCTTGTCAGACTGACTGTAAATAATATCTGCTAAGTGCAACAATTCAAATGGTCCATTTTCAGTTGGCTCACATTGATCCTAAGCCTGTGTAAGGTTACAACGTGTGTCAAACACCAGATCTAAATTCCTCTTTGTCCTGGACAACGTAGAAAATGTAGGAAAACAAATAAACAAACAAACAAAAAAGGTAGTAGCAAAAGGGAGATAGGTGGCTGGGAAGAACCTGACCCAGCACCTGCAAAGGCTAAGCAGGTATCTCAGCTCAGAGTATCCTGACTCACCAGCTCCACAAGCTGGACAGACCTATGATAGAGAGAATGGACGAGACCAGTTCCTTTTACTGGTACCTAGGAGCTAATACTGTGACTTCACTGAGGTAAATGGTTAAATGGTCTTTAACTGCAGCAGGTCTTTGATTTTGATCTAGGAGGGAAAAAGGAAATGCATTTGCCCTTTTCTTAATCTGCCCTGCAAAAAACGTTGTGACTTGGATGACTTTGCCATAGAATCATAGAATTGCTTTGATTGGAAGAGCCCGCTAAAATCATTGCATCCAGACTTCCACTAAGACCACCTTAGCCTTCAAACTTAATCCTGATGTGCCAAGTCCACATATTTCTTGAACATCTCCAGGGATGGGGACTCCACCACCTCCCTGGTCAGCCTGTTCCAATCCCTGACCACTCTTGCACCAAAGATTTTTTTCCTAATCTGTAACTTCACCTTTCCCTGGCACAATTTCAAGCCATTTCTTCTCCTTCTGTCAATTGATACTAGGGAGAAGAGACCAACCCCCACCATACTCCAACCTCCTTTTAGTCAGGTGGGTACATCAGTGCCTGAGATCAGACAAAGGCAAACAAAGGGATCTCTCTTTCCAAATCCTGTCAGGTGGCTTTGCAAAGTTGTTCTTTCACAAGTTTATGTCTTTCTTCTTTTACTGTTGACTAGATCTGAATATCACAATGAAGAAAAAAAAAGAAACACCAAACAAAGTGTTGAGAGGAAGAATCTTTTGATTTCTTTTCCCTTTCATTTTCTAACTTTAAAAGTTTTTGTGAATGTTAATGAATGAATAAAATAGAAACACATTGCAGAGTGAAGGCAGTGCACTTTCAGTACCGTTTGGAAGTACAAGTTCAGGTACATGACACGAACTTAAAGTAATGATCTGCAGACAGCTCCCCACAGGGAAATCAGTGCTATATATATAAGAAAGTCAGTTTGCTACGTAATATTTTTTTATCTTCAGCATACTTGAACAGGTAGAAGTTCATTAAGGCACAAACAGAAAATGTAACAGGGACAGAAAGCTCTAAAATTCAGAAAATCATAGAATCAGAGAATGGGTTTGGTTGGAAAAGACCTTAAAGATCACAGAATCAGAGTTGTTTTGTTGGAAAGGACCTTTAAGATCATCATGTCCAATCATTCTATAACTCTACAAATGAATATGTTAAGAGGCTACATGTCATGTCTCATTTCCTTTTGGATCCAGTGACAAGTGGAGTTAAGCACAAGGTGTGTCTATGCTGCATTTTCATACCTGTGCTGGACTCAAACTCCCATAAGGAGATGCCACATTTCTTCAGACAGGTGGCTTCATTTCATCAGCAGGCAATCACAGGTCCTATATGCAGCTGCTGGATGCTACCGAGTTTCAGCAACCAAAGTTAGGAGGGAATGTGTCATTTATGAAGTCCCTTCCTGCATAGGGGAAATCAGCTCAGCATCCCAGCATCCACTTTGCAGCATCTCCACATCTCCAGATAGCTTCCCTATCAATCCTCAAATCCCTGGTACAAAGGAGACATTGAAAAGCCAACCATTCGAATCTGTGGGATAGAAACAGATTCTGCAGCTGAACTGGCAGGTCTTGCTCTTCAGTTTTGACTGAATGGTCATTCTTTGTAATAGTGGCTAAGACAGCCAAGCAGGCACTTGTGAATTTTCATCTCCATGATACAGAACAATGCAAAACTTTATTTATAAGGGACTGGAACATCTCTGTGATGAGGAAAGACTGAGAGAATTTGGGCTGTTTAGTCTGGAAAAGAGAAGGCTGAAGAGGGATCTCATCAGTTCTTATAAATACTTACAGGATGGGTGTCAGGAGGATGAGACCAGGCTTTTTGCAGTGGTGCCCAGTGACAGGACAAGGGGTAAAGGGCAGAACTTGGACATAAGAAGTTCCATGTAAACGTGATGAGGAACTTATTTGATTTAAGGATGATGAAGCACTGGAACAGGCTACCCAGAAAGGTGACGGAGTCTCCATTTCTGGAGACATTCAAAACCTGTCTGGACATGTACCTGTATGACCTCTAAGTGAACCCCTGCCCTGTCAAGGCAGGTTGGACTCGATGATCTCCAGAAGTCCCTTCCAACCATTCTGTGATTCTGTTATACACAGATATGTTCCCCAGACAGAGAAGTGTTCAGGTAGACTTTCTGGTGAATATTTTTCCATTTGCTCTTTGTGTTGAAAAAAAAAAAAAAAAAGGAATATTTTGCATAATGAATTTGTGAAAGAGATGATGTGGTACCAAATATCTACTTCAGAATTCCACCTCCAGTGCTAGGAAAGATAGTAACTGCATAGCCTATAAGCCAGGATAACTCAGCAGGTTTGCTAACTTACCATGTCAACAGGGAATGTTTATCCTGCATATGTACAATCAGTTTTACCTCAAGCAGTTTGGCACAGAAGAGTTGATAAATTCACAGCGTGTGCTCGAGCACCGCTTTCAGCAAAACATTTTCATTTTTATTCTGAGGATGCTCAGATGTGGCTGAAGAAATCACAAAACAGAGTAGGAAATAGGGCCGTGAAGCACACATTGAAGACAAATCATAGAGGGATCATGTATGATCTTTCAGCTGCAGCAGATATCAAGGGCTTGCTCATCGTGCAGTGGAAAGAGGCAAATGAATATGACCGTGGCAAGGACAAAGTCTGGACAAGAGTAATAATAATGCCTATAACTAGAAGGGCAACAAAGCTGATGAAGGGTCTGGAGAACAGTTTTTGTGAAGAGCACCTGAGGGAACTGGGGTTGTTCAGTCTACAACAGTGGAGGCTGGGAGGAGACCTCGTTGCTCTCTAAAACCCACTGAAAGGAGGCTGCAGTGGGACTTGCTCTCTTCTCCCTAGTATCAAGAGGAAATGGCCTGAAAATGTGCCAGGGGAGGCTGAGGTCTAGTTGATAGGATAGGACTAGGTGATAGGTTGAACTGGATGAGCTTGTAGGTCTCTTCCAACCTGGTTGATTCTATGATTCTATGATTAGGGAAAATGTCTTTGCTGCAAGAGTGGTCAGGGATTGAACAGGCTGACCAGGGAGGTGGTGGAGTCCCCATCCCTGGAGGTGTTCAAGAAACGTGTGCATATGGCACTTGGGGACATGATTTAATGGCCATGGTGGTGTTGGGTTGACAGTTGGACTTGATCTTAGAGGTCTTTTCCTACCATAGATTCTATGATTCTGTGAGTCTAATAAAGGGAGGCAGCAGAAACACAAGCAAGCAAATCAGTATGGTGCTGCTCAGAGGAGCTTCGAAATAGTCCGAGGAAGATACAGAGACCTGTGTAGCAAAAGGAAGGTAAAAGCACCATTCCATCGTGGCAGACTGAGAGAATTACACCCCAAAACTGGAAGTACAGACGTGTGTTCTTCCGATCTTAGCAAAAGGAAGGTAAAAGCACCATTCCATCGTGGCAGACTGAGAGAATTACACCCCAAAACTGGAAGTACAGCTCTAATTGATGTGACTGAGTGTGACAGTGAAGGTAATCTGAGTGCATCGTGATTGTGGTGGGAGCATTGCAGCTTAATTACAATGTACTTTTTTTGCCACAATGTATCATTACACCCCCTCTGCTCCCCCAGAACACCTGCATTTATTTGAAGTTGAATCATAGAATCAGAGATTTTTTTTTTTTCAGTTGGAAAAGAGTTCCCAAGTTTTTGAGTCCAGCCATAAGCTTAGAACCACCACAGACATCAAATCATGTCCACACATTTCTTGAGTACCTCCAGGGATGGTACTCCACCATCTCCTTTGGCAGCCTCTTCCAATGCCTGATCACTCTTACAGCAAAGAAATTTTTCCTAATCTCCAACCTAAACATTCTCTGATACAATTTCAGGCCATTTCCTCTTGTCCTATCAGCTGATACTAGGGAGAAGAGATGAATCCACATCTCACTGCAACCTCCTTCAGAGAGCTGTGGAGAGCAATGAGGTCTCCCTTCAGCCCCCAGATAAACAACCTCCATTCCTTCAGCTGCTCCTCACCAGACCTGTTCTCTAGGCCCTTTACCAGCCTCATTGCACATCTTGGGACACATGCCAGCCCATCAATGTCCTTCTTGTAGTGAGAGGCCCAAAACTGAACCCAATATTCATGGTTCAACTCCAACAGTGCTGAGTACAGGGGGACTATCACTCCCCTACTCCTGCTGGTCACACCATTCCTGATCCAGGCCAAGGTGCTGTTTGCCTTTTTGGCCACCTGAGCACACTGCTGGCTCATTTTCAGCTGTCTGTCAACCAGCACCCCCAAGTCCTTTTTCTGTGAAGATTCCCAAGTCTCTTTGTTTCATCCCCAAACCTGCATGCCACTTCCTGTCGTTGTGTCAAGCATCTGCATTTGTAAATAATTGTGGCTGTAGCACAGGGTTTGTTCTCAGCTACATTTCATATCCACCCACCCAAAATCAGGAACTTGCTCAGTTTGTTAACTCAACTGGTCCAGGGAGACCTATGGAGGATGTCCTGCAGGAAGGCATCATATTTCTTCCTGGAATGCAGGTCCTTCGTGCATAACAAAACCACCCTACCTGATGCCAGAGCTCCACAAGTGAAGGAGGGAGAAGCTGACTTTTCCCTTTTAGCATTTCAAAGTTTTAGCTCTCATTTTCATTCTGTGTAAAATGAAGCCTATATTTTCCTTCTTCCCAAATGCACCATTAGACCCAGCTCACTAAATTCCTCTCAGAGATTTCCCAGATTAAAGCAGAAATGGGTGTACAAATGTAGTCATCTTATTACTTCACAACCACCAAGAAATGACTGGCAGTCACGAGACAGATGCTGAAGATATAAGGGAGAGACAATATACTTCAGCATCCATTTTTTTCTTTCTGTGACATAGAATCCTTGAATTGTTTTTGTTGGAAAAAACCTCTTAGATCATCAAGTCCAACTGTCAGTTAAAAACCATCACAGCCATTAAACCGTATGCCCAAGTGCCATGTCCACACGTTCCTTGAACACCTACAGGGATGGTGACTCTGCCACCTCCCTGGGCAGTCTGTTCCAATCCCTGACCATTCTTGCAGCAATGAAATTGTTCCTAACCTCCAACCTCAACCTCACCTAGCACAATTTCAGGCCATTTCCTCTCCTTCTATCACCTGATACTAGGGAGGAGAGACCAACCAATATATATTCTATAAGTATCTCTTCCTCTACTAGACACATAGCAATATGCCTGCCACCACTGTCTTATGACACATTGCAGCACTAGGGAAGAGGTGTGGGTGAAAATGTCTTATTTTCTCACTGTATTTACCAAAGAGATTTGTTTTTTCCCCCCACTTCTCTCATCATAGCAACTTTCCTAAGATTACTTTTGTTCATCTGGGGAGAAATAAGAAAGAAAAAGCAAACCAAGAACCATGACACCCTCGCATTGTGTTTCATTGTTTTTTTTTTTCTTTTTAAAGCAGTAGTTAGCTTTTGGGTAAACACTTTGAAACACTGCTGAAATATTCCTGCCAAGCATTTTTTTTTCCCTAGGAAGATGTAAATTCTTTTCTTTAAAAGGATTTTCTCTTAAGAGCACTTTAAAAATAAATAAATGGACAAGAAAAACAATGTTTTAGCTGTGTTGCTGACCATGTATGTGCTGCTCTTAAAATCAGTGGTAGGTGTTTGTACTGCTGTTTGCTGTTTCCCATGAAATCTGTACATGCATTGCAAATCATCTCTGGAGCAAGAGTAGGTCTTTCTAAACTCTTTGTATATTAAATTATGGTGAAAAGGGGAAGATAAGGAGTCAGGAAGCCTCCAGATGCCTATTTCAGCCATTCCCAGGGAGAAGAGAAAGCAAAAGAAAGATTTCAAGTGGAATACAGGCATGAATAAACAGAAACAACATATTTCCATGGAAACAACTCATCTAAGACATGAACAAAGGAAGCATGTGAGTGTCTTACCTGACTATCTCTAACATGACGTTGAAGTGAAGAATCCATTGATGCGATGTGACTGGCTTCCCAGTGCAGCAGCACTGAAGTTCCCGTACATGGCCCAAGTGTGTCAAGGTAGGTGGGTGTCTCCATCCTGATGCCCTATTTGCTGTTCTAAAAAGGATGATGGCACCATGAGTACAGTCTTATGTTGCTGGAGTTCTTGAGTTGCTGAAATGTGTCCAGAGAAGGCCAATGAAGTTGGTGAAGAGTCTGGAGAACAGGGCTGGTGAGGAGTAGCTGAGGGAACTGAGGTTGTTTAGTCTGGAGAAGAGAAGGGCAAGGGGAGACCTCACTGCTCTCTACAATTGCCTGAAAGAAAGTTGGAGTGAGGTGAGGGTTGGTCTCTTCTCCCTAGTATTAGGTGATAGGACAAGAGGAGATGGCCTGGAATTGTGCCAGCGGAGGTTTCAGTTGGAGATTAGGAAATATGTCTCTGCTGTAAGAGTGGTCAGGCACTGGAACAGGCTGCTCAGGGAGATGGGGAAGTCCCCATACCTGAAGGTGTTCAAGAAGTGTGTGGACGTGGCACTTTGGGACATGATTTAATGGCTATGGTAGTGTTAGGTTGATTGCTGGACTCAATCTCAAAGGTCTGTTTCAACCAAAACTACAAGTCTCTTTAGCTTGGAGAAGAGGAGTCTGAGGAGTGACCTCATTCACGTTTATGAAGATGTGACAGGTTGTGTTGGGAGGATGAAGCCAGGCTCTACTCAGTGATGCCCAATGACAGGACAAGGGAAATGGATGCAAGCTGGAGCAGAGGAGGTTCCATGTGAACATAAGATGTAACTTTTTCACTATAATGATGATAGAGCCCTGGAGCAGGTTGCCTACAGAGGCTGTGGAGTCTCCTTCTCTAGAGACACTCAAAACCCACCTGTGTTCCTGTGTGGGTGATCCTGCTCTGGCAGGGAGTTTGGACTGGGTCATCTTTCAAGGTTCCTTCCAACCCCTTACATTCTGTGTGATTCTGAGAGGCAGGCTGAATATTTGTGCCTTCTAAGGCACATGCTGACTAAGCCATAGTGTTCCTTTATTCACTGATTAATAAAAATCATAGAAAGAGCCATACTGCTCCACTTAGACTTCTGCAGTGCTTGAAAAATCAGGTTAAGCAAGCATGGGAGGAGCACTGTGAGTGATTCGGTGGTTGTTACAGATCCTGAAATCCCAGAAGAGTCTCCCTTCTCCAAATCTGCTAAATGCAAGCTGTCAGTTACCTCATACAAAGGCAGCAGCAGGTGAGAATCCTCCTTGAAAGCAGAAAACACCAGGAATGCTTAGAATCTGGCCTTGAGATCACAGATTTCAGGATTCAAGCATGAACACAGTCACTACCTGGATTCTCCTTCTGAATTACCAAGATTGCCAACTGTAGAAGGCTTCAATACCTTGCCGAGGTTCTGTGCTGGATGTACTAGAATATGACTGAATTCACTCTGGGATTCGCTCTAGGTCACTGTGCTCTTGATTATGTGACCTATTGAGATGTACTGCTTAAGGAAAAGCAGGCACAATTGAGACTGCTTCTCACATCCCAGAGTTCAGCAGCCTCATCCCCAATACACACACTGATTTTTGTATCAGCTGAATGTGACTCAAAAAATATGGTACTTCCCACATCTGTGCCCAGTTTGATGTGTCTAAATTGGTATCCTTGCAGCTGATTAGTTTTCAATGGCCAGACTGCAGACGACATCTACAGGGAGGAATATTTCCCCCTGAGAGGTGCTTCAGAAAGGAGGTCTTGTAGGTGCTGGACTCTTCTGCTTGGGAGTACTTAAGGCTGCTGGGATTTCGTTGCTCCTAATAACTTCCTAGGAACTGACAAGACTAATTAGTTATATTTGTATTTTTGAAGGCTGCAGCCTCTTCTTGTAATAGCCTATGTCTGGAGACTTTCAAGGCCTGTCTGGATGTGTTCCTCTGTGATCTGTGTTAGATTGTATTGTCCTGCTCTGGCAGGGGGGCTGGACTCGATGATCTCTTTGGGTCCCTTCCAACCTCTAACATCCTATGATCCTATGAGTGTGAGCAGCAGAATCAGGGAAGTGACTTTCCCCCTCAGCACTGGTGAGGCCTTGAGCCCTGCGTCAAGGTTTGGGGCCCTCACTCCAAGAAGGACATTNGTGTGTGTGTGTGTGTCTGTGGCGGGTGGGGGGGTGGGGGGGGGGCAAACGGTCCTGCCGGCGCGAGAGGTGCCCCGTGCAGATGCCCGCGCTGGGATCGGGCTGGGGANATGAAACTGGGGAAGAGTCTGGAGGAGAGATCTGGTGAGGAAACTGGGTGGTTTAGCCTGGAGAAGGTTGAGGAGAATGTCCTGGAATCCTGCATACCTCAAAATTCCTCTCGCTCTGTGGTTTGAATGCAAGAGAAAAGGCGCGAAAAACCTGTTCCGCTCCTCTGCCCTGCGGGCTCGACGCGTGTGTGTCTGTGGTGTGTGTGGTGTGTGTGTGGTGTGTGTNACTCGACCCTCTGCCTAGGAAAGGTATGAATATTGGGGTGCTTCCCGCCTTGGGGCTCGCCCCCGCCTGCATAGTTCCTGCAGAGTCCTCTGGCGCTGGGAAGGACAAGCTCCTGAGGGACAGGAAACGCCCCTGCCTAGGACGGCTCACCATAAGCACCCCTTTTGTGGCTGCTTAATATGCCTAAGGAGCCTCGGATGCCTTTTGAAAGGGAGAGAGCTGACAAGCATCTGGACCGCACTTTCTCTCAGCCAGCCTGGCTCACCTGTGAGTAGTAATCTTTCTGCTCAGCCTGATTAATAGTGAGAAAGCTGTGTTTATGGCTTAGCCTTTTCCATTTCCTGACTTCCAAAACAGTCAAATTTATCTGTGGTAGCCTTGTAAGATCTTCTCAAGGAAACTGAGTCTGGTAATTAAACTAAATTAATTTCTGTGTGTAGTTTTGGGGGCAGGGTTTCAGGAAAATGAAATAATTCTATTTTTATATGTATTCCTGACTTGGCCGTGTTAATTCCCTGCCTCCACAGCAGAGAGATCTTCGGCTCTCTGAAACTCCTTGAAAGGAAGTTGGAACCAGGCAGATGTTGGTTTCTTGTCTCAAAGAACAAGTGATAGGAGGAGAGGAAATGTCCTCAAGTTCTCACAGGGGAGATTTAGACTGGAAATTAGAAGAAATGTCTTGACTGAAAGGGTTCTCAAAGACTGGAACAGGATACCCAGAAAGGTGGTTGCAACCCCATCTCTGGAGGTGTTCAAAAGAGGCAGAGATGTAGTGCCGAAGGCCATGGTTTAGCAGTGGACGGTGGTAGAGTTAGAGAATGGTTTGACTTCAAGACCTTAAAATTGTCTTTTCCAACCAAATAAATTCTATGGGTCTGTGATTCTATGGCACACAAAGAGATCCCATCTGCTTTCTAGCATGTGACAGCATCTGGCAGTGATAAGGCTCAGAAAAGATGGAGAATCAGTGCATTTGGAGGTCATTTCCCTAATCTTCCCCAGACTTTCACTCACACTCTCTCCAAGCAAGCTGCACTGGAAAATAAGCCAAATTACAGAAACACAGATTTGTTTCAGTTGGAAAAGACCTCTAAGATTATTGAGTCTAACCATGACCATTAAATCACGTCCCAAAGTGCCATGTCCACACGTTTCTTGAGCATCTTCAGCAATGGTGACCCCAGCACCTCCCTGGGAATGTAATAATAAAAGAGAGCTTCACTTTCATACATTTCCAAGACCTCACTGTAGATGGATTGGCATTATCTCCACTTGACCAAGAATGTGGCTCTGGGGCACATGAAGACTAAGTGGACAATCCAAAGCATCAGTGGATATTATCACTATTTGTTTCCATATCATATTGCTGCCAACAGAGACCCATTCCTGGGTCAGCTCCCTAGTCATTGCACAGTTACACAACTAAATGGCAGTTTCTGCACAAATGAGCTCATAACCCAAGTAACGACATGATTCAACAGCCAATGTATTCAGAAAAGCTTTCTGTCTTCTCTGGTTAGTCAGGAAATGAGGCTTTTTTCCCGCTGTCAAAGGCCTGGCAGGAGTCATCCTTCATTTGGACACATCCGTAACAAACAGCTCTCCCTCAGGCTGACCACAGACAGTGGAGCAACAAAAAAAAAGAACCTGGCTACCACACTGAAATCTATTTTGGGGTGCAGGGAAGCATCAGCTCCTCACCACTGGGGATCTTGATGATGGTCTTGTGAGCTCTAAACACTGCACTGCCTCAGGGTCACCTCTGCTTTCACCTGTCTGGGGCAGGGAGAAGTAAAAGGAAAGTTACCCACAGGGTCTGCAAGCAGCACTGTGCTGCCTTTGTAGGATTTGACAATAGGCAGTTAGGCTGCCCAGAGAGGTTGTGGAGTCTCCTTCGCTGGAGACACTCAAAACCTGACTGGATGTGTTCTGTTCTGTGTGGCCTACTCTAGGTGATCTTGCTCTGGCAGGAGGGTTAAACTCAATGGTCTTTCAAGGTCCCTTTCAACCCCTAACAATCTGTGATTCTGTGAATATTCCATGAAATCTGTTAATATGAGCATAGGCAGAATGATACCTTGACACATATGTGTGTCATAGAATCATAGAATCAACCAGGTTGGAAGAGACCTCCAAGATCATCCAATCCAACCTAGCACCCAGCCCTGTTCAGTGAACTAGACCATGGCATTAAATGCCTCATCCAGTCTTTTCTTGAACACCTCCAGGGACAGTGACTCCACCACCTCCCTGGGCAGCCCATTCCAATGGCAGATCACTCTCTCTGTCAAGGACTTCCTCCTGACATCCAGCCTATACCTTCCCCTGGCACAACTTGAGACTGTGTCCTCTTGTTGTGTTGCCGATTGCCTGGCAGAAGAGACTGACCCCCACCTGGCTGCAGCCTCCTTTCAGGTAGTTGTAGACAGCAATAAGGTCACCCCTGAGCCTCCTCTTCTCCAGGCTAAACAACCCCAGCTCCCTGGGGATGAGCCTCTCCTCACAGGGCTGTGTCCCAGGCCCCTCACCAGCTTGGTCACCCTTCTCTGGACATGTTCCTGTACCTCACCATCTCTCTTGCACTGAGGGGCCCAGAACTGGACACTGTCATAGAACCATGGTATGGTTTGGGTTACAAGGGACCTTAAAGATCATCTAGTTTGAAACACCCTGTCATGAGCAGGGACACCTTCCACTAGAGCAGGTTACTCAAGGCTTCATCCAACCTGGCCTTGAACACCTCCAGGGAGGTGGCATCCACAACTTCCCTGGGCAATCTTCTCACCATCATCACTGCAAAAATCTTTCTTCCTAATCTCCATTCTCAACTTCCCCTCTTGCAGCTCAAAGCCATTGTCTCTCATCCTGTCACTACAAGCCCTGGCAAAAACTCCCTCCCCAGCTTTCTTTTAGGCCCCCTGCTCTAAGGTATCCGTGGAGCCATCTCTTCTCTGGGCTGGATAGCTCCAGCTTTAGCAGCATTGTAGCAAAAAGAGAGACTTGATGATTTTAGAGCTCTTTTCCAACCCCTAGGCTTCTATGATTCCATGGGAAAGAGAAAAAAAAAAAAAGAAGAAAAGAAAATCCAGTTAGTTTTGACATTACAGAGTGTGTGCTGGTGAGAGGTTTTACATTTCTATATAGAATACTTCCCATCCTGAACAAAATCTTGTCTTAAAATAGGCCCATACAAGAAATGTGATGGCATTGCTCTGTGTGAGTTCACTTGCATTTGATAAACATGAGAATCACCAAGCAAACTAAAGGTTTCATGTAAGATGCTCGTAGTCATTTAGCTTTTGTGACTGATCCAACTTCAATTCTTACCCTGGAGAGGACAAAAAACAAAAAAAGAGATAGACCTTAGAGCAAAGCACTTGTTTCAATATAGTAAATTGAATCCAAACATGAAAATAGTGTGGAAGACCTATTTTCCAGAGCTCTAGGCACACCTAATTAAAGCTCTCTGCTGCAGACTCCGAAGAATCTAAATGAATCATAGAAACACAGAATCACAGAATATTAAGGATTGGAAAGGAAATCAAGGCTAACCCTCCTACCAAAGCAGGACCACCTAGGGCAGGTCACACAATAATGCATCAAGGCAGGATTTGGAAGCCTCCAGAGAAAGAGACTCCACAATGTCTCTGGGTGGCCTGATCCAGTGCTGTGTCACCCTCAGAGCAAAGAATTTTTTCCTCATGTTGAGGTGGAACTTCCTGGGCTCCAGTTTGTATCCATTGGCCCTGCTTCTATCTCAGGACTCTGCTGAAAAGAGCCAGGGCTCTTCTTTTGAAAACACAAAAGGTGGCAGCTACAATGGGTACTTGAGCTCAAATGACAGCTCTAATGCTTCCAAGTCCACCAGTGAGAGTACCAGAAGATGATAGAATCAGAGAATGGTTTAGGTTGGAAGGGACCTCATAGATCATCCAATTCCAACCCCCTTCCATAGGCAGGGACACCTCCCACTAGCACAGGTCACTCAAGGCCTCATCCAACCTGGCCTTGAACACCTCCAAGGAGGGAGCAGCCGCAACCTCCCTGGGCAACCTATGCCAGTGTCTCACCAGCCTCATTGTAAAGAACTCTTTCCTAATATCTAGTTTGAATCTACCCTCTTCCAGTTTAAACTTATTCTCTGTTGCACTACTCCTAACTCGTGGTGCTGGCTGACATGTGCTGGGCAACTGAGAAGGTAGACTTTCCCCTCCGTCCTCCTCTGCCTGACCCTCAGGTTCTGGTGCCTCATATCTGTTGGGCAAGGGCAGCTGGTAAGACTGAGAAGACTGGGAGAGGACTCTCCTGCCTCTGTGTGTGTGGGGGGGGGAACCTCCCTCCACTCCCCCTCGGTCTCCTTCTTTACCAGTTTTGTCTGGTTAGCAAGAGGAAACGGAATCCCCTACTACTTGTGCAGCCCTCACTTGCTGCCCTTCCCTTGGGGATGGCATAGCCTAGCTCCACCAGTCAATTTCCCTTTCACAATCTCATATAGATCTTAGTCTCTCAACTTCCTCCTTTAGCCCAGCCACCATACTGAGCAGATCACTCATCTGCTCACAGCTCATTGTGGGCTACTTTTTCACAAGAGATATTTTTTATGTGGATTCCGGTGGAAAAATTCAGCTGTGGTTGTGTAACTGATTCATAGTGTTGTAAAAGCCTGACTTTCTACTGTCTCAAACATGTGTGGTGATATCTGGTATGAGAAGACAAGGCTTGCCTAGACAAAAAGTCTCAATGGTTCTTGATGGTGCTCAACAACTGACCTCCTTTCTGGGGCTACAGGCCAGACCTGTTCCTGGCAGATGGATTAATATTGGGAAGAGATAAATTCTGTCTAGCTGGAATTCTGTCTTCTGAACCATGGAGTGTCCTCTGAATCATGGCACTGCACCACATAAAGCCCTGTGGTGGGCATTAGACTGGAAAGGGCCCACATAAATTGACACAGCCTCCATGTGAGAATTGGAGAGGCCACCTCACACCTGAAGGATATCGAAGGGCAGCAACACTTTCAGATCCAGGTGTTGTATCTACCACAGAATTCTTACTGGAGGTATACGCACCACCAAAGAACTTGAACTAATCCCATCCCTAAAGGGTGGACCCAAGTGTGGTGATATCTTTCTTTCTTTCTTTCTTTCTTTCTCACTTCCAATCTCTCTCTCTTTTTGTTTTTTCTCTATTTCCCTCATTTCTCATCCAATCAAGCATCTTTAAGGCACAAGGGACCAAGGGTTTTCATATAACACTCCTTTGATCAAATAAATTGAACTTATCAGCCATTTGGCATCAGTTTACCTTCATTTACCCCAAGGGAACTTTTGAATCCAGCACAACCTCCCTGCTACCCAGGGTTGGCTTGGGAATCAGGTTGTGACAAGCATGTCCTCAAAAATGCATTGGCTTAAGTTTGCATAGCTGTGCTTAGTTCAGGTGTGATTAGGCACTGCAGGGACCAGGGCTTTCTGCTGCACTGAGCACAGAATGACTCATGTGTTACACTGGGAAAATTCAGATGACTGCTACCAGAGATACCTGTGATGGTGGCTTTGCAAGACTTCTCCACCCTACCTTTCCCAACCTTGTGGACAGGCAGTGAAGCTCTATAAACATGCAGCTATCAGATAGGATGATAGTGATGTTGCAAGGCACAGCAAAGCATGGCTAGCTTGAAACCAGACTGAAATGAAAGTCCAGCAAGAAAAACATGAGATGGACACTGATTTTTCCTGACAAGCAGTTAGCACTCAAAGTGGATGAAGTGCTGTTGTACAAAACATCAAGAGGGGAGATATTTGCAATGGAGTGACAAGGAAAGTAAGTAGATGGAGTTTTAGTCCATTTTAGAGGGATGACCTAAATAAAAAGGGGGAAAAATGGAAAGGTAAATTAAGCTGAAGCTAAATTCTAAGGGAGAAATGCTGACGCTGATCTATAATTAATAGACTAATACCTTTTAAAGCCAAGAGAGACTGTCAGGGTCCAGGGAACAGGGATTAACAGTATCTCTGTCCCGAGGAGCAAGACCTGTTCTTATGGATTTCCGTGTTGTGAAATTAAGGTGCAAACGAGACCATATATCACCACAAAACTATTTATTAAAGGATAGGTTTGGACAAAACAGAGGGAGAGAGGGGGGAGGGGGAGAGAGAGAGAGAGAGGGATAGGGATAAAGAGAACGATGGAGAAGAAGAGAGAGAAAGCAGGGAAGGAAAAGATCTGTGATCATATTACCCTCAGTCGCAGGTTGGGGGGGAGAGAGAGTGAGACGGGTGCATGGCCCAGGGATGATCTTCTGTGGCTTCTGGTGGTGATGCAGCTCTGGTAGTCCGGTGGAAGTCCGCCCTTGGTGGTCTGGCAGAGGTGCCACTGGTGGTCTGCTGCTAGTCCCACTGGTGGTCTGGTGNGCCCCCTCCCTGGCTGTACCTGTACCCTGAATACACATTGATTCTCACACAGGCTTTTTCCCTTCGGGGTAGCTGAGATAAGCCGTAGGCCTCCTGGGCATTCCAGACAGGCTGAAGTGCAAGAGTTTCGAAGGTGTTGTCTGTTGATTTGCATCCCTGAGCTTTAGGCCAAGCACCAGAGTCTGAGTCTGAGTCCCAGAAACTAACAAAGGCAATCTTTGTCTTCGTTGATGAACGAGCGAGAGGCTTTAGACTCTCACAGAGACCAAATAATCATCTCATGTGAAGTCCTGCATTAGAGCTGGGAGAAGGATAGGATATTGAGGTTTTTGACATTCAGCTTTTTTTCCACTTAAGACCTAAAACTGAGTATTTGAAAATTTACCATGACAGAAAATACCAAAATTGTGTGAACTCCAAAAAAAAAAAGGATTAAAAAGAAATAAAATACATTTTTAAAAGGAAATCTGGGGTCATCCAGAAATTTTATTTAAAAAAATAGGAGAACATCATAGAATCATAGAATCAACCAGGTGGGAAGAGACCTCCAAGATCCAGTACAGTCACCCAGCCCTATCCAGTCAACTAGACCATGGCACTAAGTGCCTCCTCCAGGCTTTTCTTGAACACCCCCAGGGACGGTGACTCCACCACCTCCCTGGGCAGCCCATTCCAATGGCAATCACTCTCTCTGGCAAGAACTTCCTCCTAACATCCAGCCTAGACCTCCCCCAGCACAACTTGAGACTGTGTCCCCTTGTTCTGTTGCTGGTTGCCTGGGAAAAGAGACTGACCCCCACCTGGCTACAGCCTCCCTTCAGGCAGTTGTAGACAGCAACATTCTATGCCTTTCAGTGGAAATACCTTCAATGGGCTGTGCACTGTGTTGTTTTGAAGGTTATAGAATCATGGAATTAGTAAGATTGAAATAGATCTCTAAGATTATCAAGCCTGACCATCAACCCAACACCACCATGCTCACTAAAATATGTCCCAAAGTATCACTATGAGGCAGGACGGTACAGAATTCCTGGAGGATATGAACTGGGGGCTTTTTTTATCCTATGTCAAAGAGTTGCAGCAATAACCCATACACAAAATTGTGGAGGTGACTGATGGATATGTGAGCTCCCCAGAGAAAGACCAGGAGGTGGTGAGAAGGGTCAAGAGTCATAGTGCTGGATGTCAGATCACCTAAGGACCCATGATATAAAAGGGACACCTCAGGAAGAGATATTTTCAGGAGTAAATCTGAAAAAAAAAAACAAAACTTTAACCTCTTTTTCTTTACACACTAAGAAAAAAAAAAAATATAGTGCCCACACTGCTGCTTATACAGGAGAGTAATGAAGGGGTTTAGCTCCTAATCCTCTTGACTGAGATCATGGCTACACAGCCCACTGCACACCTCGCCTGCAGAGTTTCCTGTAGCTCTGGGAAGAGACTATCCCCTTTAAAAGCGTTTTTTGCATTCAGCTGCTTTTCCCAGGTGCTTGATACAATGACAGAGTAACGGGGGGGAGAAAAAAAAAAGAAAGAAATGCAAAAACTGACATTTGCACATTGGAGAATTTCAAGAAGTGAAGGATTCTCTAGAGTTTCTCTGTTTTTGACCCATTCTATAATTATCTGCAGTATAAAATGTGTTCCAAAATAATTGCAATCAGGTTAGAAAATGTCAGCTGCTCACCTGTGCATCCTAAAGAAGTGTCTAGGTTGTGCTTGTAAGGCTACATGAAAAGAATCTCAGACAGAACCTTTTGCAATTCAAAATATTGAGCTGAATGACAAGAAAACTAATCCCTGGTTTATTATTAGACGTGATAAAAGATGCCTGAACATCCTGGATGTTCATATTTTTATTCTGCTCTTTTAATGCAGTGCTACTCTGAAAAATGACTTTGTCAAAAGCCTGGCTGAAGCTTTTAAAAGTGAGAAGTGGCTATGCAGGCAAAACACAGAATATCTCAAGGAGTTCTCATGTTTGGAGAAGCATTCTCTGCTCTTTCACTTTTCCACACCCTTCAAAGATGGCATCAAGCATGTCCCAAAATCAAGGCCTTCAGAATCATCAAGCTCCCTTGAAAACCTGAGCAAATCTTTGTTCACTGTATTTGTCCTTCATGCATAATCACCTAAAATTGGGAGCTTACTCCAGACCTTGAAATGAGCTTTGCTTCTCCCATCAGCTCAAGCACAGTGGAGGCAATGGCCTTTTGTGTATGTGTTACCCTTTGAGCACGCTGCAAAACAGATGAACTGCTGCTGCTTTTGACTGGGATTTCCCCTGGTCCTGCTCTTATCATCATCTGAGGCACCTGTCTCATCTTGCTCACTGGACAAGGAGGGAAACGAATGTTTATAAGCCCCCAGAAAGGGCTGTCCCTGTGTGGTAGTAGAATCATAGACTCATAGAATGGTTTTGATTGGAAGGGACTATAAAGATCATCTCATTCCAGGCTGCTCAAGTCCTCATTCTACCTGGCCTTGAACACCTCCAAGGAGAGGGCATCCACAACCTCCCTGGGCAACCTGCTCCAGTATCTCACCACCCTCACTAGAAAGAATTTCTTCCTGAACAATCCTAGTTCCTTCAGCTGTTCCTCAGAAGACATGGCCAAGCCCCTTCACCAGCTTGGTTGCTCTTGTCTGGACATGCTCCAGCACCTCTATATCCTTATTGTAGGGGCTCAAATATCTCAGTGAAAAGTTGCTAACAATGACATTAATTTGCCTCAGGACTCAAAGACCTTACTTAAACCACAGGAGCATAACCCCATCACTAAAGAGATGTGGATGTTAATAGTCTCCCTTCACAGCTCTGAAAGTCAGAGCAAAGAAATTTAGAAGTGTTATTGCTGAGGAAGCAGTGGGAATCCCTGACCACAGATGGAGGGAACCAGCATCCTTCAACAAGCCACCCATCACATTTACAAGGCAATAAGAAGCAGACCGTGGGACCTGCTGGAACTTCATTACTCATGATGGTGAAATGGGGGGAAAAAAATGATTCCCTGGGAACAGACTGCTAGCAAGGGAAGCAGTGAAGGAAAAGCAATCCTCTTACTTGTGAAGGGAACACATTTGGTGCAGGATTAGTAAGGTACAATAAACAGAGCAGCTCCAGGATGATATTTTGACACAGCAAATTTTTTTTGGAAGCAAATCACATACTAAGCAGCATGCTTAAGCTGATGCTGGGTGAAATCAAATTAAGATTGGACTAAAATGATTCTCTGAAATTGGTTTAGTGGTTCTTATTGATTAGGAAATGTAATTTTACAGGACAATATTATGTATAATCAAAAGATAAAGGTCAGGATATTACTGATAAATGGTCTTTTCTCCTTATAGTAGTTAGTAAAGAAGACTAAAAAGAGTAAAAACAACTTTTTTTTTTGCCCAAGCCTGGGCTAATAATTTCCCTTAATTTCAAGTACACAAAATAAATATACAAGAAAAGACTGGATGAGGCACTTAGTGCCATGGTGTAGTTGTTTGGATAGGGCTGGGTGATAGGTTGAACTGGATAATCTTGGAGGTCTCTTCCAACCTGGTTGATTCTATGATTCTTCTCAAACCACCAAGAGCCATCATCCTCCTCCCTCTTAGAACTACAAAACCGTAGAATAGTAGGGCTAAGAAGGAACCTCCAGAGATCAAGTCCAGCACCCTCTGCCAAAACAGGATCACCTAGGGCAGGTCACCCAGGAACACATCCAGGCAGGTCATGAAAGTCTCTAGCGAAGGAGACTCCACAGCTTCTCTGGACAGCCTGCCCTAGGGTTCTGTCACCCTGACAATAAAAAAGCTTTTCCTCTGTTGAAGTGGAATTTCCTGTATTCCAGTTTGTGCCCCTGCAATGGACATCCACCACTCTGTGTATATTTTTCCTGCTATAACTGTGAAATTTCACACTACTATCTTAAATATTTTTTCTGATTTCAGTTTAGTAGAGGGGTACTAAATTTAATTTCATGACAGCTTGTACTGAACAGTCATGTGCTGAATGTATTTGGCTTAGTTTTATTAATTTTGAATAATTAAGGCCTCAAATCTGGAATATATCCCAGGTTACAAATCCACCAAATAGGTGCCTCAGTGAAGGCAGCTCTGATTTGCAGGAATACAACAGGAATAGCATCACATCAGATCATAGAACCATAGAATCATTAAACTGTTTTGATTGGAAGAGTCATTCAAGGTCACTGAGTCCAACCTTCGATCTAGCACTACCATGGCCATTAAACCATGTCCACAAGTGCCATGTGCACACATTTCTTGAATACTTCCAGGGATGCTGACTCCACCACCTCCCTGGGCAGCTTGTTCCAGTGCCTGGCCACTCTTACAGCAAAGAATTTGTTCCTGATCTTCAGCCTAAACCTCCCCTGGCACAATTTCAAGCCATTTCCTCTCCTTCTATCAGCCTGCTACTAGGGAGAAGAGACCCACACCTACCTCACTCCAGCCTCCTTTTTGGCAGTTGTAGAGAGCAATGAGTTTTTTTCCAGACTAAACAACCCCAGGTCCCTCATCCCCTCATCAGACCTATTCTCCAGACCCTTTCCCAGCTTGGGTGCCCTTCTCTGGGCCTGCTCCAGCACCTTAATATCATTTTTTGTATAAGGGGAGCCTCAGACTGTACACAGTATTTGAATCCTCATGCAACTCCTTTCTGTATCTGTGCTCATACAGCCAGAATTTTGGCTGGCATTTCACACATCATATTACCCACTGAGAAGGAGAATGCATGTCCTCTGAGGGGAGACTCACAAGAATTAACCTATTATGAGTAGAGTGATGGGAAAAGTCCAGGCTGTTGGTACATGTTGTTAGGTTCAAACAAGGGTTAACAGATGCTTCAAACTGGTCTGAGAAAGCTGGTTCAGCTTCCACTGCCGGAACCAGTGATTTTTGCAGATTGTTAGTGAAAGAAGTATCACAGAGTGAAAGTGCTGGTAAAAAAGTGTTCTCCGTGAGCCAGAAGTGTGTCCTCTTGACCAAAAAGCCAATGGTATCCGGGTGTGCCATTAAGAAGAGGCCATCAGGACAAGGAGGTTTCTCATCTCCCTCTATTCTGCCTTGCTGAGACCACACCTGGACTATTGTGTCCAATTCTAGGCTTCCCAGTTCAAGAGAAACAGGCAACTACTGGAGAGAATCCAGTAGAGGTCACAAAAATGCTGAGAGGACTGGAACATATCTGTAAGGGGGAAAAACTGAGAGATCTAGGGCTATCTCTGGATGATCTTGAAGGTTTCTTCCAATCAAACATAGCTATATTCTGTGGCCAAGGAGACCCTGGATATAGAGTGAAAGGGAGCCCCTGGGATATTTTGGCTCTGGCAAGTTGTTCACATGCTGGTGTCTCCTTTGCACTCCCATGTTCTTCTGTGGTCCAAGGCAGTTTTGTCTCTATTTAGCCTGGAGGAAAGCAGCCCAAGAGGGGATGATATCAGTGCTGACCAACAGCTAAAGGGTAAAGGGCAAGAGGATGGGTTGAGACCCTTTTTAGAGGTGACCAGAGGCAGGACAAGGGGCAATGATCACCAACACAGGGGACAGTACTTGAACATAAGGAAAAGATTCTTTGGTGTGAGGGTGCTGGAACCTTGGAGCAGGCTGCCCAGAGATGTTGTGGAGTCCCTTCTGCAGAGATTCCTAACCTGCTTGGACATTGTGACCCAGGGCAACCTGCTCTGGGTGACCCTGCTTTAGCAGGGAAGTTGGACTAAATAGTCTCCAGAGGTCCATTCTAACCCACACCGTGCTGGGATTCTGCTAAATGAATTCTGACCTTTCAGAAATTGTTTATCTAGATGGATTCTCTTCCGTTCCCTCCAGTAGCATGAAAACATCTCATTCAGTATGGTAAAGAGAGTTTCATTTGATAAAAGGCTGAACTACAGAGTTTATTATGAAAAAATCTCTGCTGCATATATGTAATAAAAGAGGTGTGCAAATTGGATATTATCATGGGTGTTTTATTATCTCATACAAGCTGGAATGGACAGAACTTCAAAAATAGGAACAAAATGTGTTCACATTATAGAAATGAAACATTCATGGCCCATCAAAACAGAAGAAGAAAACAGAAAAGGTTCATTTAAACATTTTCATGTCAAAAAAAAATAACAACAAAAAACCAAACCCAACCCACAAAGCTGAAATTGACATTCTCCTGTGAAATGTTTTGATTTTCAAAATGCTTTCTGCTCTGCTGGGAAAATGTGCAAAAAAAAAATGTCTGCCTGCAACCCTTGCCAGGCTCTGGCAATGTAGCATTTATTACAATGCTTAGTAAATTGGCCTGATAGATTCAAGCTTCTCTACTCCAGATTGGAGAGGTAGGCTGAGATGCAAGGTCCTACATATGGGTTGGGGCAATCCTAAGCACAAATCTAGGCTATGCAAGAAGTGGCTCAAGAGGATTTTGGAGGAGAAGGATTTGGGGGTGTCACTTGATGACAAACTCCCCATGAGCCAGCAATGGTCGCTGGCAGCCCAGAGGGCAGCTATGTGCTGGGCTGCATCCAAAGCAGCAGGACAGGGAGGGAATGAATTCTGCCCTTCTGCTCTGCTGAGACTCCACTTGCAGCACTGTATCTGGTTTTGATGCCCCTAGCATAAGAGGGACAGGGAACTGCTGGAGAGGGTCTAGAGGAGGCCATGAACATGATCAGAGGGCTGGAGAACCTTCCCTATGAGGATAGGCTGGGAGAGTCAGGGCTGTTCAGCCTGGAGAAGAGAAGACTCTGAGAAGACTTTTGAGTAGCCTTCCAGTACCTGAAGAGGGCTACAAGCAAGCTGAGAAGGGACTTTTTACAAGGGCTTGTAGTGATAGGATGAGAGAATGGATTGAATCTTGAGGAGTGCAGATTTATAGTTGATATTAGACATATTCTTGAGAGTAAGGGTGGTGAGACACTGGAACAGGTTGCCCAGGGAGGTTGTGGGTGCCTTGCAGGTATTCAAGGCCAGCATTGCACAAAGTCATGAGCAATTCAGTCTAGTAAGAGGTGTCCCTGCCCATGCAGGGAGTTTGAAATAGATCTGATTTTCGAGGTCTCTTCCAGCTTAAATTGTTCTATGAATCTGTGAATCCTCAGAGTGGTGATTCAGAAAATGCTCCCTCTGGACTGGTCAGGCTGTGCATGCAGCAAGTTCTTTCCAAATAGGACAAGAGAGGATCTGAACATAATGCAGTGATAAATTCAAGTGACTGCAGGTGAAAGCCTTTTAACTGCTCTAGGATTACTTGACACTAGTGAGCAGAACATTTTAACATCCACTCCAAAGCACCAGAATCATAGAATTGTTTCAGTTGGAAAAGACCTCTAAGATCATCAAGTCCAAGTGTCAACTTAAGATCACCACAGCCATTAAACCATGTCCAAAAGTGCCATGTCCACACATTTATTTAAAACCTCCATTGGTGGTGACTCTGCACCTCTTCAGCCCTTGGTCTGTTGGTCTCCGTTTCCTGATTTAAAAGGAATTTGCCCTCTAAGAAAACATGATGAAAATGTGGTTAAATCATGCATGTTTTCATGTGATGCTTCTTTAGCCTGCACTTCATTGAAACTGATCTTCCCTAGTCATCTCTAACCTGGTTTCCCCATCCTCTTGGCCCATTAACACCAGATGATAGCTACACTTGCTCAAACACCCAGGCTGATGGTCTGAGAGAATGACTCTTTGCTTCCCCAAGGGTAGTTGCTCACAGATTTCTTCAGAGAAGTTCTTTACACTGAGGGTGGTAAGATACTGGAACAGGTTGCCCAGGGAGGTTGTGGATGCTTCCTCCCTGGAGGCATTTAAGGCCAGGCTGGATGAAGCCTTGAGCAACCTGCTCTAGTGGGAGGTGTCCCTGCCTATGGCAGGGGATTGGAGCTGGATGATCCTTGCAGTCCCTTCCAACCTGAACCATTCTATGATTCTATGATTCTAAGTCAGCAGAATTAAAATAAGTAGTCCATCAGACAGCTCTTTGTATGAGGTTCATAAGTTAGTTTATTTCATGTCACTCAGTGCTCATCAGGATTGAGAAAGATGACTGTGCTTTGTTAATCCCTTAGAGGGGATTGGAGCTGTAATTAAGAAAGCACTATCACAGAAGTTTAATTACATTCTTTAAAACACACAAAGAGTTGGTTTAAAACTTGATTCCACCACTGATTTTTTTTCCCCCAGAATCTTAGAATGATAGAATTGTTTCAATTGGAAAAGACCTCAAAGATCACTGAGTCCAACCATGAATCTAAGGCTACCTTGCCCATTAAACCATGTCCCGAAGTGCCATGTCCACCTGTCTCTTGAACACCTCCAGGGATTGTGACTCCATCACCTCCCTGGTCAGCCTAATCCAGTCCTTGACCACTCCAAAGAAAATTTTGCTAAATCAACCTAAAGCTTCCCTGGCACAACTTCAAGGCATTTCAGCTCCTTCTGTCACCTGATACTAGGGAGAAGACACCAATCCCCACCTCATTGCAACCTCCTTTCAGGGAGTTGCAGAGAGTAGTGGAATCTCCTCTTGGGCTCCTCTTCTCTAGACTAAATGACCTCAAATCCCTCAGCCTCCCCTCACCAGACCTGTTCTCTAGACCCTTCATCAACTTTTTTGCCCATCTCTGGACACACTTTACCACCATTGAAGTCTTCTTTGGGCCCTCTTTTTTGATAATAAATACAATCATAGCATCATAGAACTGTTGAAGTAGCAAGAAACCTTTAAGACCATCAGACAGTAAGGTGTTTTAGACCAGGCCAACATGCCTTTTTATTGTCCTTTATGTGGGACATGATCTAGTGCTCATGGAAGTGTTGGGCAGAAGGTTGGACTTGATGACCATAGAATGGTCTCATCTGGAAGAGATCTCCAAAGTTCCAACCCCCGACTTCAAAAACTGCATGTTAAGACAACTTTCTCTAACACAAACAAAAGTAGTTTTACTTATATCAAGAGAGACCATCTCATGAAGCAGGGTAACACAGAACAGAAGCAGACACAAAAACAGAGCTAGGGCTCCAGAACCACCTTAAAAATATCTCAAGACAACCAGCAGGGAGGCAGACACTGGGGAAACAGGAGCTAATCTAGGTCATTAAGGCAGTTAGCACCCTCAAGCACCTCCCTTGATGCATCACATTCTCATTGTTATGAGAACTAGGAAAGCTGGACAAGGTTCTAAAAGTTTTCTTGTCCCTTCTTGGAGATCTAAGTTGCAAGGAGATTGTGGACACCTTTGTTGTTCTTTGCACCTCTATGTGTTTGGCCAATATTCCAGAATTCAAGTGTGAGGACTGTCTCTACTTTTCATCTGTGACAGGCAGTGCTGGCTTTTTGTTTGGTTTAGTTCGGGGTGGGGGTTGGTAAAAAGTCTTATTTTAAGTTAACATATTCAAAATACATTGAACTCCTGCATTCCAAGTGCTTCCTCTTCCTTCACTACTTTGTAGGAAAGGAATGATTTCCTTTCTGAAGGAGGCCTTTTACAACCTTCATGACTCTATAGCACGTAGGATACAAAGGCTTTACACTCCGAGACAGCTTTAGCCTCTGACTGAGGTCTCTAGGCACTGTCAGAATACAATGAGCAATTTACCATGCAGATAGAAGATGTTCTGTGTGTTCATTTGCTTCAGCAATGATTCTTTAGAGCCACGTCCCTCAGACACACTTCAGGAGTGTACTGCAGTTTACCTATTTTTTCCCCTGTTTTGTTTTTTTTTTGTTGTTGTTCTTGTGAAATGTTTCTTTGACCTTTAAACACTAATGAAGGCAGATGACAATGTGCACAAAATGTTTTGTCTTAATTGTTTTGGGCGGTGTGGCTTCACTCTGAAACTTCTTTCAGAAGCTTAATTACTCCCAGAGCTGCATTTTCCAGCAAAGGGAAGGTATCAAACCAGACAAGGAAGGGAGCTGAGTGGGTTTTGATCTGATTTCTCTGGCACGGGGCGATCTCACTCTCCCACTATTTGTTAATACAGATCATTTCCTCCCATTCCTCACAACCGAATCGAGTCACCGTTTGCATGCTGATGGGGCAAGTTAGTGAGGAGCCATGTTCGTCGCTGCCTGATAATGGATGAGAGCTGCTGGTTCAGAGGCAGGAAGGTTCTCTGGAGGCCCCACCGTTTGCCAGAATATATTACATTCTTCCAAGATTATTGCATGGCAGATGATTAATATTGCATGCTCGAATGGCCTTTTCAAGGACAGTGTGGGGAGTTGGGATGGGGGGGGACTAAAGGAAAGCCTCAGAAGACTAATTTCCTTATGTGTGTTGTGATAGAATTGCATAATTGCAAACAGCAGTTTGGAACCTGCCAGTGTAAGGAAAAAAGAAGAGGGGGAGTGGGAAACCACTGAGCAATTTGTAGCAGGAAGAAAGAATGTCTTCAGCTGACAAAACCAGCAGAGCCCTGGTGAACTCAGTGTGGCTTCACTGGTTTGCATTAGAAAAGAACCTAGCCAGAAAACACCTTGCTAAGAAGGTGCAGGGACCTCTAATAGGTAAAGCAGTAATTATAGTAGGATGGAGAAATAGAGCCTCTAAGTTAAGGAACTGTAGTAGTTATGTTATAAGGAACAAGGGGACACAGTCTCAAGTTGTGCTGGGGGAGGTATAGGCTGGATGTTAGGAGGAAGTTCTTGACAGAGAGAGGGATTGGCATTGGAATGGGCTGCCCAGGGAGGTGGTGGAGTCACCGTCCCTGGAGGTGTTCAAGAAAAGCCTGGAGGAGGCACTTAGTGCCATGGTGTAGTTGATTGGACAGGGCTGGGTGATAGGCTGGATTGGATGATCTTGGCGGTCTCTTCCAACCTGGTTGATTCTATGTTTCTATGAAATGCTGAGAGATCTGAGGCTGTTTATTCTGGAGAAGACTGAAAGGGGACCTTATTAATGTTTACAAATATCTGAAGGGTGGTTATCAAACAGAATCACAAAATCACAGAGTGGTAGGCATTGGAAGAGACCTCTGGAGATCAAGTCCAACCCTCTTGCCAAGGCAGGTTCACCTAAAGAAAGTCACACAGAAACACATCCAGATGAGGTTTGAGTATTTCCAGAGATGGAGACTCCACCACCTCTCTGGGCAGTCTGGTCCAGTGCTCCATCACCCTTAAATTAAAGAAGTTTCTCCTCATGTTTAGAGGGACCTTCTAATGTTTGAGTTTATGCCCATTACCCCTTGTCCTGTCACTGAGCATCACAGAACAAAGCCTAGTCCCATCCTTCTGACACCCACTCTTTATGTGTTGATCAGCATTGATGGGACTCTCCCGTGGTTATCTTTTTTCCAGACTAAATAGACTGAATTCTCTGTCTTGCCTCATCGGAGAGATGTTTCAATCCCCTCATCATCTATTTAGTCCTTGCCAGCAAGTCTATTGTCCTTCTTGAACAGATGTTAACAAGAAGGCAGTAGTCTCTTTTCAGTGGTGTCCTGTGATAGGACAAGGAGCAATGGATACAAACTGGAAGGAACCCAAGAAGTTCCACTTCTACATGAAGAAAAACTTTTTTTGCAGTGAGGGTGCCAGAGTCCTGGAGCAGGCTACTCAGAGAGGTTGTAGAGTCTCCTTCTCTAGAGACTTTCAAAACCTACCTGGATTCATTCTTGTGTGACCTGCCCTACATGAGCCTGCTTTGGCAAGAGGGTTGGACTTGGTGATCTCCAGAGGTCTCTTCCAATCCCTGCCATTCTGTGACTCCCATCAGTAAGGCAGTAGCTACGGCAGCATGGGGAAATAAAGTCCCTAAACCAAGGCCATCTTGTGGTATGGACTCTACAGGGGTATGCACCTGGAAGAAGGATACCTAGAAATTTATGTGTTGATTGCTCTGCTGTAGCAAAAGATCCACTCAATCTGAGTGGAACAGGTGAGGAGAAGCTGGTGGCTCTCAGCTATGGGCAGTATGGAGGGGACAAAGGGCTTCAACTGTTTTAGGGCAACTGTGAGATGTGTTAACACACTGGTTCATCCAGTTTGAAAGAGTTCTGGAAAATCTATATAGATGTAGGGCCAATGGCAATGCTTTGGGAAAGCTGAGTGGTGTAGGTGTAAGAGAGGGTGGTATGGATCATTGCTTGGCTCCTAACTGCAGCTCAGACTGTGTCTTGGCAGCACTGGAAAGCCAAACATAGTGTAAATGCCCTCACATGACTGTGCTGGGTTTGGATGGACCTCAGATGGGATCTGTGCTTTTAATGGCTACAGCAGCAATATTTTTGAAGCGTGTCTTTTACTTTTCAGGCACAAGAACTTGAACTACATTCAGATGTGAATGTAAATAACATGAGAGAATGTCTAAACTGATTCACCTCCCCCTTTCTAGCCTTCCCAGGAGTTGTGCTCTGAGTACTTTTGGCTAGCTGCATAGATCATGACTCAAAATCTGAAGAACACATCCAAACTGGAACCATTTCTCCCTCCTTTCACTTGCATGTTCTCCCAGCTGTGCTAGCTGCTACTTCTTACACTCTTTTAAATACTCTCAGTGCTCCAATTGAGGTTCCCTCTCGAATGAGGGTAGTGAAACACTGGAACAGGCTGCCCAAGTAGGTATTTGAGGCCCCATCCCTGGAGATATTCAAGGTGACGCTTGACAGGGCTCTGGGCAACCTGATCTAGTTGAGGATGCCTCTGCTTACTGCAGAGGAGGTTGGACTAGATGGGCATGGATATTTGAAGATCCTTCCCATTCTATGATTTTAGCAAGTTGTCAGTGTTTTCCTAACTGTCAGAAGGAGAAAGGTTGCATTTGAGTTTGTGCTGTGCTGGTGGATGCTTGAGCCTGCTACAAACACAAAGGTTGCATGTATTGTTTACTAATCTTAAGAGATCAGCCAAAATCACACTTAACATATAGATATGTTAAGTATGACTGTGCATTATTTCCTGACCAGTTCCCTCCCAGGTAGAGTCTGGTACCATCTGAGCATCAACATGTCCTCAGTTGTGTCAAAAGAAGTGTGACCACCAGGATGAGGGAGGTGATTCTACCTCTCTCCTCTGATCCTATGAGACCCTACTCTGATCCTATGAGACCCTACTTAGAGAACTGTGTCCAGTTCTGGTGTCCTAAACACAAGAAGGACACAGAACTGCTGGAAAGGGTCCAAAGGATATCACAGAGATGATCAGAGGGCTGGAGAACCTTCCCTGTGGGGACGGGCTGAGATAGTTGGGGCTGTTCAATCTGGAGAAGAAAAGGTTCCAGGAAGACCTTCTGGCAGACTTCCAGTACCTGAAAGGGCCAAAAGGAAGCTGAGGAGGGATTTTTTACGGACTTGTAGTGACAGGATGAACGGTGATGGCTTTGAGGTGGAAGAGAGGAGAGTGAGTCTGGAGACTAGGAGGAAATTCCTTAGAGTGAGACACTGGAACAGGTTGCCCAGGGATGCTGCCTGCCTGGAGATGTTCAGGGCCAGACTGGACGAGTCATTAAGCTGTGTAGTGGGAGTGGAACCTGGTCTGGTGTAAGATGTCCCTGCCCATGACAGAGGATTGGATCTAGATGATCTTTAAGGGTCCCTTAAACCCAAATCAAGCTATGATTTTATGATTTATGTTTCACTTGTGCTACCAGCTGTGAGCTGAATGTTAGTTAGGAAATGTATTTCATCTCTCATACTTCCTTGGCTTCTCAGGTATGAATTGAAGAAAGGCTGAGTTCACTTTTGGCTGTGCAAATCCTGTTGGGACTTTTCTTTGTCCAGTTTTACACCCATTGCATGCTAAGTCTATTTCTACAGGGGCCTGTCTAGATCTGATTCATATCCCTGCAGGCTTCATCAAAGCAGGTTGCCTGAAGCAAGAAAAAAAGGTGTTAGAATATTTTTGCCAAACAAACACGGTGAGGTCACTACTTGTGAAGAGACTTTCAGTGAAGACTGGTATAATTTAATTAAAGCTTTTTGTTTGTTTGCCTTTTTGTTGTTGTTATTTTATTTTTAAATGCAGTGAGTCCAATTTTGGAAATCTATCTTCTTTTATTTGATGCTAAGGTTATTCACTTATTAATTGTCCCAGGAAGGATGCTGAAAACTTGAGACTCTACCAGAAAGAATCATAGAATGGTTTAGGTTGGAAGGGATCTCAAGGATCGTCCAGTTCCAACCTCCTGTCATAGGCAGGGACACCTCCCACTAGAACAGGTTGTTCAAGGCCTCAGCCAACCTCTAATTCATATTCATTTACACCAAAGTTGAGAAAATAGAAAAGTTTGGGTGAGTTGTTTGGGTTTGGCATCAAAATAATGTGCAATAGGTAGAATGTGACTTCTTGGGGAGCTAAACTGACTTCAGCTAACAGGCTGAGAAAGACTTTTCAGATCTCTTCAGCCTTAATTTCATGTGACTCTGTGTTTAGCTGGGCTGTATTAGGAGTAGTTCATCATATACAGTAAGGTCAAGGGGCATTACCTTTATCTCACTGTTCTGGTAATGACCTTTCAAAACCCTTCAAAAAAAACCCCAAACAGTGTAGAATTGTTACCTGCAAAGTTCTTCAGTTTCAATTGCTCTTTGTTTATCTATTAAAGACAATCAAGAGAACATTCATGGCTTGGGTTTTTTTCCCCCTGTCAGTTTCTGAGAGAACTGGAGTTACATGCAAGCCCAAACTATCATAGAATCATGGAAATGATTTCATTGGAAAAGACCTTTAAGGTCATCCAGTCCAACCCTTCTCTAACTATACCAGTTCTGGTGCTAAACCACGTCCCTCAACACCACACAGCATCATAGGGTTGGAAGGCACCACAAGGATCATCTAGTTCCAACTCCCTTGCCATGGGCAGGGACACCCTACCCTAGAGCAGGCTGACCGCAGCTTCGTCCAGCCTGGCCTTAAACACCTCCAGGCATGGGGCCTCAACCACGTCCCTGGGCAACCCATTCCAGGCTCTCACCACTCTCATGCTGAAGAACTTCCTCCTCATGTCCAGTCTGAACCTACCTATCTCCAGCATCTCTATGTCTTTTCCACACCTCCACAGAGGAAGATTGAAACACCTTCTTGAGGGTGGTTATCAAACTCTATTTCAGTCTTTGAGACCCTCTTTATGCAAAAAGTTTCTTCTAAGATCCAAGATGAACCTCCCCTGGTGCAACTTGAGGCCACTTCCTCTTGTCATATCACTTGCTACTGGGGAGAAGAGACCAACTCCCACCTTGCTACAACCTCCTTTCAAGTTGTGTTCAAGCTATGGCATCACCAACACTACTCCTGCTTGCCACACCATTCCAAATAGAGACTAGGATGGTACAAGAAACCTAAGAAGAAACTGTTTGTAGCACATGAATGAACAGCAAAAGTTAGTGGAGAAACTCGTGTATGTTGGGGGACTTGGCTTCCTGGCAGCTTTTCTCTCCAGCTAAAACCAAAAGGAATTTAAAAAAACTAAAAAATTCAAAACTCCAACTGCATAAATGGATCACTCTGACACTGTTGTGCTTCATCAGGAGTAGGACCCTAATCTGGGAGCAGTGTTGGCTGACTTTTTCACAGTCAATTATCTGGCAAGTATTTGGGAACAGTGAATGCTTTCAATAGAAGTTAGATGGGTGAAGTGGGGCTGGAAAAGGTCATGTTCCAGGTGATTTAACTGCAGGAAATAATCCAGCTCCTTCATAAAACCACTTCTGCATCTGGCCCTTTGATTGCCTAACTATTCATTCTTTCTAATGCAACAGAGAAATGCTTATCTGAAGAAACAAAATAAAGGGCTGCTGCAGTAAAGTAGAAGGCAGAGAATTTAAAGATGGAGAAGCTGTGACATGGGAGATGTACAGGGATGTTCCTTTGTCTTTCTCCCCTTTATGGGAACAAGCCAAAGCCTTGGTAGCAATCGTGGCAATTCAGATTCTAAGTTAGCTGTTTGGAAAGAAGTTTTACACTCTTGAGTGGTAAATCAAGATTAAGTCAAAGAGACACCACAACAAAGGTGAAGGGGGAAACAGTACAGCTTCAAATAAAAAGGCTTCCACAGGGCTCTTTTGATTGGGAAAGACCTTTGAGAGCATGACTGGATGAGGCACTTAGTGCCATGGCCTAGTTGACTGGACAGGGCTCAGTGCTAGGTTGGACCTGATGATCATGGAGGTCTCTTCCAACCTGGTTGATTCTACGATTCTATGATCGTTGAGTCCAACCAATACAGAAATCTGATGAATGCATTGTCCTGGCTTGAGTGTTGGCAAATGTCTTAGCAAGATAAATGCTTTCGATGATCATGTCCTTCAGTTTTGAAGGATGAAGTATTTTACTGTCCAAAAGACAGGAAAAAAATTATTTCCTGGAAGTGTGGTCAGGTGTTGGAAGAGACTTCTCAGGGAGGTGGTGGCATTACCACCCCGAAGGTGTTCAAAAACAGTGTGGACACAGCACCTGGGGACATGGCCAATGTCCGTGGTGGTGTTGAATTGATGGTTGGACAGGGTGATCTGAGGGGTCTCTTCCAATCACAACAGTTCTATGTTTCTATGAAAAAAGATTGTCATTTTGAAATTTATTTTTTAAACCTTTTAAGGAGAGATGGTAAAAGCTGAGCTGTGACAAAGTCTGGGCTAGTTCCTCCTCTCAGTGTTCTCTTAACTGTGCCTTTGGTTCCCCTTTTGGCCTTTCTGAGAAACCAAGGCAGCAGCTCTTCCCATCAGCCTTTTGCTCCTACTCAGGCTGAGGGGTTTGCCTTACCTGTTGATTCCCATTGAGCCAACAGTTTTCTCACCTTACTTGGGAATTGCATGGCTAATATTGAGGGCAGAGCTGGACCCAAAGAACAGCCTGGTAAACACGGAAAGTGGAAATTCCTACTAGGTATTTTACAATCATAGAGTTAATTTGATTGGGAAAGACCTTTGTCTGTCTAATCATTCTGTAACTCTACCGAGGTTGCTGCTAAACCATGCCCCTCAGCACCACATCTCTGCCTTTTTGAAACACCTCCAGGGATGACAATTCAGCCACCTCTCTGGGCAGCCTGTGCCTGTGTGTGCCAGACCCTGCTCAGTGCAGTTATTTAGAATCATAGAATCATAGAATCAGTCAGGGTTGGAAGGCACCACAAGGATCATCTAGTTCCAAGCCCCATGCCGTGGGCAGGGATATCCTGTATCCTGCCCTAGACCAGGCTGGCCACAGCCTCATCCAGCCTAGCCTTAAACACCTCCAGGCATGGGGCCTCAACCACCTCCCTGAGCAACCCATTCCAGGCTCTCACCACTCTCGTGCTGAACAACTTCCTCTTCACATCCTGTCTGAACCTACCCATCTCCAGCTCTGCTCCATTCCCTCTAGTTCTGTCACTGCCTGATAGCCTAAGAAGTCCTTTCCCATCTTTTTGTAGGCCCCTGCAGATACTGGAAGGCCACAATAAGATCACTTATATTTCTTTCAATATCCAAGCCAAATCTCCCCTGGGGCAACTTAAGGCCTCTTCCACTGCTTTGATGGTGTGTGATCACTGGCAGTACTGTCAGAAGGAGGAATACAGGTCCTCTTCTGACCGAGGCTAGCAAACTGTTTGTGCAAAGCACACATTCTTTTGTACTCTGTTTACGTAGCTTAATGGAGTTTTTGAAGGACAAAATCCAAGCAGTGTGCACTTTGGAGCTGTGAACTACACAAAATCATGAAATCATAGAATCTTTTTGTTTGGAAAGGACTTGAAGAGTCCAAGCATTCTTTAACTTTACAAACAGTTGTGTTGCTGCATTCTTAATTGCACCTTCAAGGAGTGGGTTGTTTGGGGGTTTTATTCCTTACTTCTTTTTTAACTACTAGTCTTTCAGAGAGGAGAACTGCTCCTTTTAAAATTTATGACTTGCCACAGGTACAACAGACCCCACAATTCATATGGTAAGAAAGCTTTTAAACCTCTTTCCTCCTTTTGCTTGCAGGGGACCTTCTTGTAAATGGAGTGTATGGACTAATGAAGTTGGAGAGCATTTATTTCAAGGAATGCTGCCGGTGGATAATTAAAGACTAAGGTTTGATTTTTAGTGACCTAAAGCAACCTCTGTTTTATGTTGGCTATGTTGAGAGCTGGCTGTAACATATTTAGTCTTGTTCTGGATCATGTCTGGGGACCATGAGACATTTAACAAGCCCTCAGACATTTACCTCTGGAGGGAAAGATTGAATCTAGGCAATCACCAGAGCACAGACCTACCGATACTGAATTAAGACTGTAAAAGCATCAACTACTTTAAAGAGCAAGTGTGCACTGCCCTGTATTTTCTGTGATTGATCACAGAATCACAGAGTGGTGGGGGTTGGAAATGACCTCTGGAGATCATTGTGTCCAACTCCCCCAGACAGAGCAGGTTCACCTGGATCAGGTTGCCCAGGATTGAATGTTCAGGTGGGTTTGGAAAATCTCCAAAGAAGGAGACTCCACAAGCTCTCTGGGCAGCCTGCTCCAGTGCTCTGCCACCCCTTCAAGGCAAAACTTTTTCCCTTGTGTTCAAGTTAAACCATCTGCATTCTAGTTTGTGCCCATTGTCCCTTTTCCTCCCACTGGGCATCACTGAAAAGAGCCAGCCTCATCCTAATGTCTCCTACTCTTTAGATACTGATCAGTACTGAGAAGATCCCCTCTCAGGCTGCTCTTCTGCAGGTGTAACAGCCCCCAGTGTTTCAGCTTTTCCTCCTCACAGAGATGCTCCAAGCCCCTCAGCAGCTCTGTGGCCCTCCGTTGGACTGTCTCTAGTAGTTCCCCATTTCTCTCGAACTGGAGAACACAGAATTTGACACAGTGCTCCAGATGTTGCCTCAACAGGGCAGAGCAGAGTGGAATGAGAACCTAGAGGGGGAGGCCACTCTGGAGCTGAGTATTCATTATCTTTTAAACCCTAATTCTGGGATGTGTTGTCCTCGTCAAATGACCCTGTCTAGTACAGAGGATACTGCATAGAGCAAAATCCCACACAGCTCTATCAAGATGTTTCTATCAGCTCTTCCCTGGGTCTAAAACATTTGGTGAATGAGCTAATAATGAATCAGCAGCTCACGTAGATAGGAGGTTACCTCATGCTCATCCCTGCCAATAATCATTAGCCCTGTCATTGATTTCCTTCAGCACAGTCTATGCATAGGGTACACCATCAGCTCAGAGAAGTCTACTGGGGAGCCCCTAGAGCAAGACAAAACCCTGAGTTATCCCAGCAGGTGTGATGAGGAGATACAGTGGTGGAGAAGACCTGCTGAGCCGTTCATTCCCTTGTCAGCCATCCTCATGGGTTTCTGCTGTGGTTAGAGCCCAGGTTGCATGTGTAGGCAGTTGGTGCTGGTCTTTCTCAGCTGTGCTATTTTTCAGGCAGAAATGACAATGTGAACATTTATTACCAGTTTCTCATCACTCATGGCTTGCTGTTAGAGAATCAATTATCAGTAGGATTTCACCTCTCTGCAATATCTGATTGCTGAAGCCATTGATTAATTAGCAGTTCATTTCAGCTGTAGAGTTTTGATTGTGTTTCTTTGATAACTATGGGAGCAAAAAACCTGCTTAGCCTTTCTTTGGGAAATTGAGGCTGGCTCCTCAGTTTAAGCTTTCAACAAATTAATCTACCACTTATGTGGAGTGTCTTCTGCATCTGTTGCAACCATGTAATGCCCCTGGCTGGGGAACAGACACTGGAGAAGAAGCTGGTTTTGCAACAGGTCTCAAGTGGCTACATGGGAATAATCACTCTGCTTAATCTCACCATGCTTTTGAGGAGGTAAGGCAATAAAGCTGATGAAGGGTCTTGAGAACAAGTCTTTCAAGGAGTGGCTGAGGAAACTGGGATTGTTGTGAAGAAGAGGCTGAGGGGAGACCTCATTACTCTCTACAACTCCCTGAAAGGAGGGTGCACTGAGGTGGGATCAGTCTCATCTCCCTAGTTGCAAGTGATAGAACAAGAGGAAATGGCCTGAAATTGTGCCAGGGGAGGTTTAGATTGGACATTAGGAAAGATTTCTTTTCTGCAAAACTGGTCAGGGATTGGAACAGGCTGCCCAGGGAGGTGGTGGAGTCAGCATCCCCAGAGGTGTTCAAGAAATGTGTGGACATGGCACTGGTGGGCATGGTTTAATGACCATAGACTGACAGCTGGGCTTGATCTTAGAAGCCTATTCCATTTGAAGCAATCCTACAATTCTACAATTCTACAAATCCCTGCAGAGCTCACTGTGTCTTTGCTATCTCAGGGCTCATCCACACAACCCAGATAACGTCAGCTGTCGAGATACCGTGAGTCAGGTGAGGCGCAGCAGCTGCCCATGCAGCACCCATGACCCTGCCAAAAGCAGTGTAAGGAAGCTGAATTCTCATTCCTTGCAGGTGAAATGAAATAATTTTCTTGCATTGGCCACTATCTACAGATGTGCATACGTGGATTTTTCAGCAGCTCTGTAGGGACATGGTGTCGTGTTAAGGGACAGTAAATTAAACTCTACATTAGATCCTAAACGTCTTCTGCAGTATATTTTGCAGCAGCTGTCACACAGAAGGTTGTTCTGTGACACGCAAGATTTCACCATCTAATGCATTACTCTCTAAACTTCTGCTTTCAGCCAAATAAAACCTGCATTTTCTTGTTTGGGCTGTGGTGACCAGATGTTTCATCTGAGCTTACAGAGTGATCAATGTGTTAAACCACATCAGTGTCACTGGATGATTTTTTGCCTTCTTACAGTGGGGCAGAACAGAAGTATCAAAAGGGAAAAGGAAAAAAGAGAAGCAGGAGGGAAGGACAGCGTTTCAGGTTTGGGGTTTGGGGCTTTTCTTAAGCCAGCTGATACAAGAAGGAGGCAAGGGGAGATAAAGGAAGATAACAGGAGGTAAGAGGTGTGAAGGCTTTTCATTAACCCACCTTGTATTCATTTCCAGCATTGTATTCACACTATCTTAAGTGCACTGGGGATCATAAAGCAGGTTGTAGCACTAAGACGAGGCTCATGTGGTCAGAAGTGCTCAGCCTCTGTCTTATTCCTTCTTTCTCATGTTAATGCAGAAAGACTGCCACTGTAGCTCCTTCCTCCTCTTGCCCTTTTTCTCTCCACAAGGTGATATTTTGCCAAACACAGTGAAGAAGTGAATTGCAGAGAAAAAAAACAGGTCATCCCTTCCACGGGGATATCTAGGCTGACTTTCCAACCAAAACTGGAAGGCACCTTTATCCCCTTCAGTGCAATTCTCTTCCAGTTCTTCCTTCCCCAAAACAGAGTGAAACTCCTCATCAGTGCAGCAAGACCCCAGTGGTGCCAGTGCCAAGAACTCTACAGTGTCTCTCCTCTGCAGGCCATAGCAGGGAATAAGGATGTCACTTCAAAAAAACCCCATTTTTATTGTTGTCAAACTGCTGGAGCCTCAAAGCAGTTTCTTCTTCTCTGTGTTTTCAGGCAGTTTGATGCCTGGGCTCATGAAGTTTATGCATCAATGGTGGTTCCAGGCAGGTAGGCTATGAGAGTTCTTGAGCTCATTACACTGCAACTTAGATTGGATATTAAAAAGAAAAATTCTTTGCTGCAAGAGCAACCAGAGATTGGAATGGGCTGACCAGGAAGGTGGTGGAGACACCATCCCTGGAAGCGCTCAAGAAGAGTGAAGACGTGGCACTTAGGGATGTGGTTTAATGGCCATGGTAGTTTTAGGTTGAACTCAATGATCTTGGAAATCTCTTTTTGCCAAAAATGATTCTATGATTCTGAAATAATCTGCTCTAGCAACAGATCAGGAAAAGAGAAAAAACATTTCTTAAAGCTACCCCTTTCTAGTGCTGTGCTGACTGCTTCCTAAGGTAGCAGAGCAACTTCTTTAATTTCCTGTCACCTCATGAACATAAGGACATAATGATCTCCATACTCTCATCCTGTGGGGTAGTCTTTTGAAACAAATTAAGCCAACATAACTAAAAGCCTTATATTTCTTAGGGAGTTTTCATAGAACCATAGAATCATTAAGGTTGGGAGAGCCCTCTAAGATCATTGAATCCAACCACCAACCCAACACCACCACAGCCACTAAACCATGTCTCCAAGTGCCGTGTCCACACATTTCTTGAACACCTCCACAGATGGTGAGTCCACCACCTCCCTGGGCAGCCTGTTCCAATGCCTGACCGCTCTTGCAACAAAGAATTATTTTTAATATCCAACCTAAAACTTCACTGAGAAAATTTCAGGCCATTTCTCCTCATTCTATCACTTGATACTTGGGAGAAGAGATTGACTGCCACCTAACTCCAACCTAGTTTCAGGGAGTTGTAGAGAGCAATGAGGTCTCCTCTCAACCTCCTCATCTCCAAACTCAACAGTTCTCTCAGCTGCTCCTCAGCAGGCTTACTCTCTAGACACCAGACACCAGCTTCTCTAAGAGCAAAATAGAAAACACTTTCCTCTTGGTACTTCTGGAAATGACTAGTGGAAGACTTGAATTAATACAGTGTGCTGAAGGGCAACAACAGTGAAACACATGTCCTCAAATCACCTCACAGCAGCTTCTTGGAGACACTAAAATGCTGAAGATCTGGAGCCTCTTAATACTAACTTCAGCTTCAAAACCATCCTGATTTTGATACTTAAAGTATCACATTTCTACCATTATCTTGCTGTGATTGTACTATGCCATCATGTCTGAGAGGAGGAGGCATACTTCCTTCCAAAGACTGTATTTGACCTACTTAGGAAAGGTATGGGTTGTTTGCATCCAGTAAGCTGTGCTCTCTGATCATAGCTCTTCAGAATGACTCTGATTTTTTAACCAATGTTTTGCTCCAAGGATGGGAGGAGATGAAATAATTGAATGTTCTACTGCTCCTAGATGTCTCCATGTCACTTCCTCTGAAACAAAGGCAGTAAGTCTGAGTCATCCTGGCAGTATTTCATTATTAGATAAAAAACAGGGATAAAACAGCAGTGAATTATCTCAGGAGAAACTTCGGGTCAGTAGGATCCACCTCCTCAGTGTTCTGTGGAGTACCTTGCTGAATAAACCACGTGTGACATCTCTGCTTTAAATGGGGTTCCAGAACTGCATGCAGGATACCTTCCTTCAGTTGTTTGGGTTGGGTTTTTTTTGATACAGCAAAAGAGTGAAAGAGTAAAGGAGTAATACTGTCCTTATTTATTTTTAATCATTTCCCCCCCCTTCCCCTACCACCATGATTTATTATCTGAGACACTGGAATTTCCCCTGAGAACTGTGATTCTTTGACGCCTCTCTTCGATCTCACTATTTATTTGTCTAGGCTAAGAGATCTGAGCTTACAATAACTGATGTTACAGTGAAGTTCTTGCAGGCTTTGGGAGTTTGTGAAATGGAAATATCTCTCCTGTTTAAAAAAAAAAAAAAAAAAAAGACAAAACTAACCCAATTCTGCTTTCCATGGAGAAAATGTCAGCAACATCTTACTGCCTTCATTTTCTAAGCACCTTGTTTTTATCATTGCCTGTTGAAAAGTGTAGAGTGGTTTCATATTCTGAATATTATTTTTTTTCTGGATCTGCAAAGGTTGAGAGAGTGATCAAGAGTTATCACATTGCCAGAAGGCATTAAGAATAGAGAGGGTGTTGAGAAGGGCTTGGTGTAACTACTAGCAGCATATAAAAATGAATGATTTTCCAGTTTAACACTTTTGATGCTGTTCTCATTAGGCTTATCTATGAAAGCTGTGCCTAGTTCTGGGCTCCCCAGTTCAAGAAGGACAGGGGTAGGTTAGACAGTGTCCAACAAAGGTTTTGAGGGTGACAGAGGGACTGGAACATCTGCCTGATGAGGAAAGGCTGAGTGACCTCAGGCCGTTTAGCCTAAAGAAGAGCAGACAGAGAGGAGATCCTAACAAACTCTGAAGAGTGGGTGTCAAGTAAGGTCCGTTCTGTTTTCAGTGATGTCCTGTGGTAGGACAAGAGGAATGAACACAAGCTGGAACACAAGAACTTCCCACTTCAACATGAGGAAATATTTCTTCACTGTGAGGTGCTGGAGCCCTGGAACGGGCTGCCCAGAGAGGCTGTGGCGTCTCCTCCTCTGGAGTGTTTCATGACCCACCTGGATGCATTCCTGTGGGACCTGCCCTAGTGTGATCTTACTTTGGTGAGGGAGTTGGACTCAGTAATCTCCAGAAGTCCCTTCCAACTCCTACTATTCTATGAAAGCTTCAGCAACTGCCTGCCCTGCCAGTTAGTTCTCTCATCTACCCCAGCTCACTGCTATTTCTTTTGGTTTGTCCTGGCTTCAGTCTCATACTTCAGCCTTCCTCACAGTATCCTAATTTCCAATGGGGGGGGGGGCGATTTTTCAAAGTCAAACCAAGCTGGAAGTGTGGGGAAAATATTGGACTTCCTTGTGTGATGTTCCTGTCATGCAGAGAAATGAGGTTGTTCAGGAGCTTAGGCACAGGCTGTGCTCATTCTAGGATGTTTACTCCTCCAGCCTAGAAAGCACATTGATGTAAATCTCTGCTGTTGAACAAAGGAGATGATGGAAATTTCAGTGCCTAAAGTGTTGGCAAATTCAGTCAAACACCACTTGATGAAATGCCAGTGCAAGCCACCAGTATCACAAACCTGTTGCAGGTTTGACTGATGAGAGATTTTTCCCAAATAGCACAAAAAACCTATGGATGTGATGTTCATAACAGCTCCATGTTAGCAGGCTTGAGACTTGCAGGAGTCACTTGATGAAAAAAAAACATCATGACCAGGTAATGGTCACTGGCAGCCCAAAGGCAGCTGTGTGCTGGGCTGCATCCAAAGCAGTGAGAGCAGCAGGATGTGGAGGGGATTCTGCCCTTCTGCTCTCCTGAGACCCCACCTACAGTCTGCATCCAGTTCTGGTGTCTTTAGCATAAGAAGGACATGGAACTGCTGGAGCAGGCCCAGAGGAGGCTATGAAGATGATCAGAGGGCTGGAGAACTTTCCAGTGTGGGGACAGGCTGAGAGAGTTGGGACTGTTCAGCCTGGAGAAGAGAAGGCTCCAGGCAAAGCTTAGAGTGGCCTTCCAGTACCTGAAGGGGGCTACAGGAGAGATGAGGAGAGATTTTTGACAACGGCTTGTTAAAACTGTAGGATGAAGGATTTGGGGCTGGAAGAGGAGAGATTTGGACTGAAGATTAGGAAGAAATTCTTTACAGCATGTGGTGAGACACTGGAACAGGTTGCCCAGGAAGGCTGTGGACCCTCCCTTCCTGGAAGTGTTCAAGGCCAGGCTGGATGAGACCTAGTGATGAGGCCTTGAGCAACCTGATCTAGTGGAAGGTGTCCCAGCCTGTGACTGGGGGGTTTGAAATAGGTGACCTTTATGGTCTCTTCCAACCCATTCTATGATTCTAGCACTGGTCCAGTATCTGGAAAAAATATAAGCAGGTGTTGGTTAAATGTCTGCACTAAACATTTACGTAGAGATCTGATTGCTGTGTGTTATGCCTGATAAAACAGACCACAGAGTGTGACTAGATGGCACAGAGCATTCTGTCCCCAGTGCTCTGCTTGCAGAGGCACAGGAAGGTTACTTGGATTAGAAACGGGGTCAAGCAATCAGCCAAGGAGCTGGGAACACCAACTTTATGTCCTGTCAAACCAAATCTAACCTGCTGAAAATCTGAGGAAGGCAGACACTGATACTGCCCATTAGTTCTGTTCCACCTATGGTGCTGAGGCATTGCTGAAACCCCTTTATCTCATCAAATAAATATATATGGGGAAAAAAAACAACAGCAAAACCAGCTAGAACCCAATCACTCAAATGGGGGCAAGCTCTAAAAGAAACCCAGGGAAGTGTTAAGAACCCTTGGCTGAGATAGCAGGAATATTTAGAGTGGAGCTTTCTTTACCTAGATATAGATACCAGCAGTGTTAAGTCAGTGTCTTCCCTGAAGCCTTATACTTGGTGTTTGTGCTTTTTTACCCTAGAAAATGGATAAATGTGATTCCTCTCCAAGAACAATGGAAACAAACAATTCTAACCATGGGATTAAAGGGCTTGAGATTTGATTTTTTTTTTTTTGATAGCTGTTGTTTGGAGTTTGGGTTTTGTTTTGTTTTAAATACAGCTGATGATGGCTAAGAAAGCTAATGATATCCTGGGGTGTATTAAGGGAGGTTCTCTTCCCCCTCTACTCTGCCCCAGTGAGGCCACATCTGAAGTATTGTGTCCAGTAATGAGCCCCCCCAATTCAAGAGGGACAAAAAAGTGAGAGTGTCCAAAGAACACCATCAAGATGACGAAAGGACAGGCTGAGAGACCTGGGGCTGTTCAGCCTGGAAAAGGGAAGGCTTAGAGGAGATCTTATGATCAGGCTGCCCAGAGAGTTTGTGGAGTCTCTTTCTCTGGACACTTTCAAGACCCATCTGAATGCACTCCTGTGTGACCTGTCCTAGGTGACCTTGCTTTGGCAAGGAGGGAGTTAGAGTCAATGATTTCCAGAAGTCTCTTCCAACTCCTACCATTCTGTGATTCTATGATACTCTGAAATGTAAGAAGAGAAAATTAGTTGAAACAATGGAGTACAGCCTACTCCATCCCCAAAAGAAGCAAATTTAAATTGTCTGTGTCTTAGATTGAAAAAAAACTTCTTTTTGTATGAATCATGCATTTGTTGTTAACATTGGCAATGTGGATTCATTTTATTCATAGACTTTTCTTTCCTGGCGATTCCTTTGAAGTCTTCAGTTTCAGTTTGGCCATCTTCATGTCTGTGTTGAGGAAGGAACTTAATGGAGAAAACAGGCTTTGAAAAACCTCTTAGTCTTGGTTTTCTTCCCAGTGATACACTAGAGGACTTGGCTTTGAGAATGTGCATGCTCTTGAAACACCAGAGATGAAGAGAAATGGACATCAGCACTCCATTTACAGGATGCTTTCCTTCCCTTCAAAACCACAGCTACAATATTATCTCCATTTGTTATCATGCCAGTTGGGATGTGTAGGCTATGTCTAGTCTACATCAGCTGACAGGTCTGAAGAAGGTCTCGTGCACAGAAGCTACCAAGGTTCAGCTTCTCAAATTTGCTGCAAATCAAATTTGCTGGCTTAGTAACCTCACCTGCTTTTGCACATAGTAACACTGGGAGTCCTCTAGAAACATCTTTGAGCTAATATATGCCTCACCTGTCGATGATGGGGTCACCTTTTAGATGGCATAGAGAGAGGAGATGGCATAGATGGAGGCTGCTCTGGTAGCCCTTTGGTGTTTTGTTGCTGTCTGAATTATGAGTTCAGGAAATAGGTCCCACAGAACCTGTCCAAGAGAAGACTGCTCTTTTTCACATGAATTTGCTATGTATCCAGTGGCAATATTCACACAAAGTGTTGGTTCTGTCTGTGTGTATATGGTAGGGGACACTACTTTTAAGATGAGAGGAAAAAGCAGTGGATGGGCTCAGAGGGTTTAAAAATGTTAAGATTTTTTTTTTCTTCACAGGAAATGAAGAAAAAAAATCCTCATTTTGCTTATATTTTCTTTAAAATCCCTAAAAATAACTTGAAATTTGCCTTTTTGTCATCCTTATACCTTTAAAAGTCTATCAGCATAGTGAAAATGGAGACATTTGAGTGTTTGAAAGCTGAGACTACTTTTCGATGAAGTCATTGGGAGCATCAAGACTATTTTTAGCAGGGAGGGGGCAGGTAAGCAATCCTTGCCAGCTGACATCAGACAGGGAGATGAGTACCTCCACGATTGCTCATCTGTTGACAATTCAAGAGTATTTTGCTGTCTTTAAATAGATCACTTGAAAGGTCGTTGCTTCCAGACATGCTTCTGAAAACAAGAGGAAACTTGCAGTTTCCTTGGCTGCTCTGCTTTTGCTTCTTTCCTTGGTAGCTTGGAAAAGGCACAGACAATTTCTTGTCTGCTCTCCATCCTGAAAGACTTCTGTCCCCATCCTTCACTCACAGAGCTCTGTGTGACTAAAGATCTTTGGTCTTCTATGATGCTGCTCTTTAGACAAGAGAAATACTGAGCAGAAGGGATGTCTTGAAGTTATTCAGTCTAATCTCCTGCTCAGTCTCTCCTTAAGCAATATTTCTGCAAGGATCTTGGGAGCACCAATCTTCTTAGGGTTATCAATCTTCCAATAAGGTTGATGATAACCCCATCAATCTTGGGGTTATCAAACACTGGAATAGGCTCCCCAGGGAGGTGGCTGAATGCCCATTTCATGAGGTGCTTGAAAGAGACAGGGATGCGGTGCTTGAGAGGCCATAGTTTAGTCCCAGCCTGGGTAAAGTTAGACAATGGTTGGACTCAATGATATTAGAGGTCTTTTCCAAGAAAAAATAGTTCTGTAGTTCTCTGATTCTTCACCAACAGCTGTATTTGATGAAAAATTTAGGACATCTCTTACTATGTCATCACTCCAATTGAAATCCTGCTCCTTTTTGTCATCTCCTCTCCTTGTAAATATATGTATTTCAACTGGACACTTTTCTTTTTTGCTCTCTCCTTCTGTCTTTCAATTCCTCTTTGCTGAGTGTCAAACTTTATATCAATTTGAAATACTTCCCTCCTCTTACTTTTCTCTTCTACATGTGAGTAGGTCACTTTGACTATATGCAGAGCATTTTTTCTTTCTTAAAACTGGGCACAGGATTGTTGGGCACATCTGGAAGCAAAGGATAACCAAGCATCACAGAAGATAGCAAGCAGTGCTTTGTTTGCCTTAATGCTGGAGCACTCTACAATAAAGACTCATCATCTCTTGAGCCATTCAATAACTCTTCTTCCAGCAGCATATTCCAAGTCAGCCACTGCACTGCCTGGTGATTACAATGATAATTACAGAATGAATGGGTTGGAAGGGACCTCTGGAGATCATCTAATCCAATGCTTCCGATAATTCAGGGTCAGCCACAGCAGATTGCCCAGGATCACAATGTCCAGGTGGGTTTGGTACCTCTCCAGAGAAGGGCACTCCACAACCTCCATGGGCAGTCTGCTCCAGGGCTCCAGCACTATCACAGCAAAGACTTTTTTTTCCTCATATTTGAGTGAAACCTTCTGTGTTCCAATTTGTACCCACTGCCCCATCTCCTGTCATTGGGCAACACCTGAAAGAGCCCAGCCCCATCCTCTTGGCCTCCATCCTTCAGATATTGATCAGCATTGAGAAGGTCCCCTTGCAGGTTGCTCTTCTCTAAGCTAAACAGTCCCAGGTCTCAGCCTTTCCTCCCCTTAGCATCTTCATGGCCCTCCATTGGACCCTCTCCGGTAGTTCCCTATCTCTCTTGAACTGAGGAGCTCCACATGGGGTCTCACCAGAGCAGAGTAGAGAGGGAGCAGAACATCCCCCAGCCTACTGGCCTCCTCTTAATACATCCCAGGATACCAATGGCCTTCTTGGCCACAAGGGCACATTTCTGGCTCGTGGTGAACTAGTCCACCAGGATTCCCCAGTCCTTCTCTGTGAAGCTGCTTTTGATCAGGTCAATGCCTAACCTATAAGAAAGCTTGCTTGTTCTTTCTAGCCATCGCAGGTAGCAGGACAGCCATAGCATAAGTTTTACTTGGGTTGAAATGGTTGCCTCTTCATTCTGCTGAGGTAAGTAAAGCTGTGGAGCTCATACCAGGGCACGTTGGAGACAGAGAGCCACAGGAATCAATGCACTTGCTGCAGCTGATGGTGCTGCTCAGTTATTGATGCTGGAAAGGCACTGCCGAAGCATAGACTTTGAGGTACAGCAGACAGTGGAAGGTGGAGAGGAGAAGGGTGTGCTGAGATGGTAGGTCTAGGGAGAGAGGCTCAACCGAAAGGGACTGTGGGGTCTAATCTGCCAAGGAGCTGTGGTGCTGCTAGGCTTCCAGACAGAGCATGATGGATAAGACAGCAGCAGAAACATTCATTAGAATGACTGTTTTAGCTTTTTGGACAATTAGCCTGATAATTATGGCACTTATTTATTATAATAGCCTGCAGTTAATGGATTCTATACAAGGAAATTAATGGCTCTAAATTATTTTAGAAATACCCTGAATATGCCAACTTTTAAAATAATAACACAGAATGTCTCTGCAGGAGGTTTAAATCAGTGGCAGGCTGCTGACCACTGCTCCAAAGCCATGCATGCCTCTCAGAAAGTCAAACATGCACTAAGGAAAAATATCTCCTTCCATGGAGCTGGGAGCAGGAGCTGAAGGCTGCTGTGTGCCTTCAGCTTTGCAGCAAGCCATGCACGTCAGCCAAGGCCACGCTAGTGCTGTGCTTCCATCGACAGCAGGGGCAACACGTTGCCTGCCTCAGCCTTGGCTTGGTGTGTGTCCTGCCTCTTTGTCAGCTAGAGATGGTGCCTTTGCCTACGGGCTGTGGCAGGTCTATTTATGATCTGCTCAGTACAGACTGTCAGAGGCAGTTAAGATACCTTCACCCAAGGAAACCTTAGTTGTTATTCCCTTGTTATAAAACAAAGGTCATTTGGACTGAAAATATCGCTGTTGCTAGCTGAAGTGGGGGAGAGTTCTGTGTGTAACTGACTGCTGCCATGGGAGTGGGAAGGCAGCAGAAGCTGGAAGCTACAGCTGTCTCCAAAGCACAGATGATGGTGACTGAGCTTGCACAGATAAATGAAGCAGCATAGCTCTCCAAACCATGTTTCAGCTGGCTGATTCAAAGCTCCATTTGGTGCACTGCAGCTGGGTCGCCTTGCCTGATTTCACTAGTTGCCCTTAAGAGGTGAGAAAGTCCATCAGCTAAAAAGCTTGCAAGATGGATAACAAGTTATCCATGGGATAGCAATGTGCCCTTGTGGCCAAGAAAGCGAATGGGATCCTGGGGTGATTAAGAAAAGTGTATCCAGCAGATCAGGGGAGGTTTTCCTCCCCCTCTACTCTGCCCTGGTGAGGCATCATCTTTAGTACTGCATTCAGTTTTGGGCTCCCCAGTTCAAGAGAGACAGACATCTGCTGGAGAGGGTCCAGTGGAGGGCTACAAGGATGATTAGGGGACTGGAGCACTGCCTGATGAGGAGAGGCTGAGGGATCTGGGGCTTTTTAGTCTGGAGAAGAGAAGACTGAGAGGGGAATCTAATAAATGTCTATAAATATTTGAGGGCTGGGAGTCATGAAGGGGGAGACAAGCTCTGCTCACTTGATCCCTGTGACAGGACAAGGATGTAAGTTGCAGCACAAGATGTTCCACCTCAACACAAGGGGGAACTTCTTTACTGTAAGGGTCACAGAAACAGGCTCCCCAGAGAGGCTGTGGTGTCTTCTTCTATGGAGACTTTCAAGGCCCATCTGGATGTGTTCCTCTGTGACCTGAGCTAGGTTATATGGTCCTACTCTGGCAGGGGAGTTGGACTCAATGATCTCTTTGGGTCACTTCCAACCTCTGACATCCTGTGATCCTGTGAAGATAAGATAAAATGGATAGTCAGCATGCCCAGTGACTCAAAAGAGTACAGCCTTGGCAGAGGTATGAAACTGTAAGGAAAAAAAAACCTGGGAATTATACAATTGTAGGATGGTTTGTGTTGGGAGTGATCTTAAAGGTCATCCAGTTCCAACCCCTTTGCCATGGGCAGGGACACCTCTCACTAGACCGAATTGCTTGTGACATCATGCAATGCTGGCCTTGAACACTTGCATCCACAACCTCCCTGGGCAACCTGTTCCAGTGTCTCACCATCCCCATTGGAAAGAATTTCTTCTTAACTTTCAGTCTAAATCTACCCTCTGTCAGCCTCAACCCATTGCTTTTATCACTACAAGCCCTTGTAAAAATTCCCTCCCCAGCTTTCTTGAATTTCCCCTTCAGAAAAAAAGATGCTCTAAGGTCTCGATGGATCCTTCTCTTTTCCAAGCTGAACAGCCCCAACTCTCTCTGCCTGTTACCACAGGAGAGAGAAGAAGAGAACAGCTTGGCAATGTCAAGCATCAGCCTGTTCTCACACAGCCACCCAGTCAGTGACTTCCTCTCCCCCTGTGCTAGAAGTGATGCAGTAAGTGCCTCACTGGGGTGCTTAATGTGTCCATGGTAGTCCATGTTGGATGGCCAGCAGGAGAATGGCATCAGTACTTACTTGGTTTCCCTGCCTCACTGTCCTGTCTGCTCTGGCTGTGTTTTGCAATCAAATGGGTTTCCACCTGCAGGTCCTTGTTCATGCCCAAACAGCACAAGGAAACGTGGTCCAGCAGTGTCTGCTTAGTGCCATACTGTTCTTCTCAGATTTTACAGAATCCCAGAATGTTGAGAGTCAGAAGGAACTTCTGAAGATCATCTAGGCCAACCCCCCAGCCAAAGCAAGGTCACCCACAGCAGGTTACCCAAGATCGTAATGTCCGGTAATGTTTGGAATCTCTCCAGAGAAGGAGACTCCAAAGCCTCAGTGGGCAGCCTGGTTCAGTACTCCAAAGCCTCAGTGGGCAGCCTGGTTCAGTACTCCAGCACCCTGGCAGTAAAGAAGTTTCTCTTCCTGTATGCCACTTTGTGCCTTTTGCTCTTTATCCTACCACTGGGCAGCACCGGGAAGGCCCCAGCCCCATCCTCTTGCCCTCATCCTTTAGCTCTGTGTACACCTTTCTGCCTTAAGGTCTGAAATGAATGTGAATCCACAGCAGCTTTATGAAGCTGCTCTTGCTCTCAGCAGGGATACGACTTCAGCAAGGTGGTTCCACAAACTCTCTGCCCCAGTGAAGAGCAGAGCTGGGAGTCTGGGATCTGTGAATCCTAATTAGCTGTGCTAGTAAGTCAACCTGTGCTTCCCAGCCAAGAGTGAGTGATTTATGTGCACTTGCAGCTCAGAAGGCCAATGGCACCCTGGGCTGTATCAAAAGAAGCATGGCCAGCAATGATGATTCTGCCACCCTGTTCTGCACTGGAGAAACCTCACCTGTAGGGCTGTGTCCAGATCTGTGACCCCCAAAACAAGATAGACAGCAAAAGGACACGGAACTGTTGGAGCAAATACAGAGGGGGCCACAAAGATAATCAGAGGGGTGGAGAACTTCCCTTATGGGAACGGACTGTGAGAGTTAGGGCTTCACAGCCTGGGAAAGAAAAGGCTCCAGGGAGACCTTAAGAGCTGCATTTTGATATCAGAATGGGACCTACAAGAAGGCTGGGGAGGGACTGTTTAGAAGGGCCTGTGTGATAGAATGAGGGGCAAAGGTTTGACACTGGAGCAGGGGAGATTTAGCTTGGACATCAAAAAGTAGTTCTGAACAATGAAGGTGGTGAAATACCAGAACAGGCTGCCTGGGGATGTGTTTGAGGCCCCATTCTTGGAGACATTCAATGTCAGGCTTGATGGGGTTCTGAGCAACTTCCTCTACATGGAAATGTCCCCGCTGACTGTAGGGGCAGGTTGGACAAGATGACCTTCAAGGCTCCCTTCCAACCTAATGCATTCTGTGTGATTCTGCCACATTCTACGACTTGCACTGATCAGGATGGAGCAGCCTGGGTCTGGGGCAGACATATGCCTAGAGCTGCCATATTTAATGCCTCCATTAAGTGCCTTTCTATCAGAGGGGAAGGATGGAGTGCACCTTGATGTGTACCTTGGTTTTGTGACACAGACTGTGATGTATTTTTTAAAGAAGGACAAGCTGTGCTGTCCTGCCAAGCAGCACCTGCTGAGTGAGACAAACCAGGGACTTCAAATCGTGTGTGCTTGCCTAATGATGGCTAGCCTCTAAAGGGCTGAAAACTGTGTAAACCTGACAAATCCAATAAAATAATTATGCCTTCTGCAGCAGGCATTTTTAGAACCTGAACAATATGTGTACAGGAAGAATAAACCCTTGTTGAAACTAGAGGAGAAATAATGGCACCTGGTAGTATTCATGGGGCTGTAACAAAATATTGTTTACAGATCTCTACTGGTTGTGAAACGATCTGCACTGAAGAAACTGGAGGGACTCTAACTCGGAGATTGAAGGAGCATAAAACATGTAATATTGTGGTTACAAGGCACACAAAATCTTATTGGAGCTGTGATAAATATTTGTGCCTGAGAGATTTTACTGTTTTACAAACTGCTTTCCCCGAGGGATGATTAAAGAATACAAGGACACCCTATTTTTCAGTTTGAAAGCCTAGCAGTGCCTAAGATCTATGATGAGGGGCAACTTAACCCATTCTCAAAAGTGTCCATTTAATTGTTTAGTTTTGTATTAAGCATCTCTCACTTAAACATTTTTTACTGAAAGGGCTGTAGCTCTGGAGCAGGCTGCTCAGAGAGGTGGCAGAGTCTCCTTCTCTGTCCACCTAGATATTGTGATCCTGGGCAAGCTGCTGTGGGTGATCCTGCTTTAGCAGGGGGATTGGACCAAGTGATCTCCAGAGGTGCTTTCCAACCCCTACCCTTCTGTGATTCTGTTTTGATTACAGCTGCTCTCAGTAGATAGACAGATCATTTCCTGGGCTGCATAAATAAAGTCATAATAGGTTCCTAAAGTGATGCTGTTTGGGAACTGAAACTATCAAGACCCATGGGGATAGAGAGCTCACTGCGTAGAGTTTAATGGAAGCACAGATACTGCACTCAGTTGCAATGCAACAGCTTTGAAACTTGTCTGTGGGACTTAGAGGAGGCTCCACTTCATGTTTCAAAAATGTATACCTGAAAAGGAGATCAGATTTAGACTGGAAATTAGGAAGAAATTCTTTAGAGTGAGGGTGGTGAGACACTGGAACAGGTTGCCCAAGGAGGTTGTGGATGCCTCCTCCCTGGAGGTATTCAAGGCCAGGTTGGATGAGGCCTTGAGCAACCTGGGCTGGTGGGAGGTGTCCCTGCCCATGGCAGGAGTATTGGAGATGGATGATCTTTAAGGTCCCTTCCAACTCAAACCATTCTATGACTCTAAAACTGCAGGCATGGATTTTGTCAGATTTGGAGATGGGGAAGGAAGGCTTCTGAATGCAGAGATAACACTGAGTGTTGTAAGTAACACAAAAAGTTCCATTTCCATTTGTGAGATTTGGAGATGGGGAAAGAAGGCTTCTGAATGTAGAGATAACACTGAGTGTTGTAAGTCAGAACACAGAAAGTTACACCTCAACATGTGGAGAAACCTCTTTACTCTGAGGGTGATTTGCCACCCAGAGAGGTTATGGAGTCTCCTTCTCTGGAAAGTTTCAAAGCCAGCCTGGATGTCCTCCTGTGTGGCCTGTCCTGGGTGACCTTACTTTGGCAGGGCGGTTGGACCCAATGATCTCTGGAGGTCACTTTGACCTTTCAGTTGACATTCTGTGCTTCTATGTCTGACAATTAAACATTTAATCCAATCACATATTTAAAACTCTGTAAAGATCGCATCTGGACAAGTAGTGTTTGGGGTTTTGTTTGGTTTTGGTTCATCAGGGTGGGGGTTTCTGGCTGATTGGGGGTTTTTGGTTTTGTTTTGTTGGTCTTTGTTGTTGTTTTGGGTTTGTTTTCTTCTTTTAGCTGACCTTTTATCCATTTCTACCAGTAATTTCTTAGATATTTGTCTGTGTCCCTCATTAATTGCTCCTGGCTTTAACATCTTCCCCCCTCCAAAGTTGCTCTCACATTTCTTCATGCACAGAAAGAATTTAAAATGCTAAAATTAAAAGAAACCCTCTCTGTAGATTATTTTCTGTTTTCCTACATTACTTTTGGTTTTCATTTTACTTTTTCCAAATCATAGAACCTTAGAATTGTTTCAGTTGCAAAAAGCCCTCCAAGATCACTGAAGCTAACCATCAAACCGACACCACCATGGCCATTAAACCAAGTTCATGCTGGATGTTAGGAGGAAGTTCTTCACAGAGAGAGTGATTTGCCATTTGAATGGGATGCCCTGGGAAGTGGTGGAGTCACCGTCCCTGGAGGTGTTCAAGAAAAGCCTGGATGAGGCACTTAGTGCCATGGTCTAGTTGACTGGATAGGGCTGGGTGCTAGGTTGGACTGGTTGATCTTGGAGGTCTCTTCCAACCTGGTTGATTCTGTGACTCTATGATTCTATGTCCCAAAGTACAATGCCCCACTGCGCCATGTCCACAGGTTTCTTGACCACCACCAGGGATGGTGACTCCACCAGACTGTTCCAATGCCTGACCACTCTTGCAGCAAAGACATATTTCCTAATATCAAATCAAACTCAGATCTCAAGCCTGCTTGAGACCTTACCTCAAGCTCTATTTGCATTATGGAAGAAAAGTCATAGCACTGTAGAATGTTAATCGTGGAGAAACTTTTTCTGTTCTCATCTTACCTGTCAAGTTCCTTCTTGTTCACTAACCAGTGCCGAGGTTTGTCCCTTGAAATCAAGTATTTCAGTCATTCCTCCTAGAGGTACTTGCTAATTATTTTTCAGGTCAGGCAGTCTCGGGATATGGTTTATGAGTTTGCATTGAGTCATCGGTGTGGTTTCTGAGGAATTCGTTTGCAGGAGAAAGCAGAAGAGGTTGCCAAGTCTCCACATTTGATCTACCACAATTGTGCTGTGGAGGATGAACACCTCCAAGCCTGATGCAAATCCCTGTGCTGCTGACTGTGTAAGAAATTAGAAAGAGGAGTTCAGCTGGTGCCCATCAGCAGTGCAAGAGGTTTGGAGCAGGACTGGTGCTGTGTGACACACAGAGCTATCAGTATTGCCTCTCTAATCAAGGGAAATATAGAATCTTGGAATTGTTTTGGTTGGAAAAGATTTCTAGGATCATCAATCCAACCATCAAACTATGACCACCACAGGGATTAAACCATGTCCCCAAGAGCCATGTCCACACATTTCTTGAATACCTCCAGGGATGGTGAGTCCACCACCTCCTTGAGCAGCCTGTTCCAATCCCTAACCATTCTTGAAGCACAGAATTTTTTTCCTAATCTCCAATTTAAACCTCCCCTGGCACAATTTCAAGCCATTTCCTCTCCTTCTATTACACAACAGAATTTCCACTCTAACCTCCTCTCAGGTAGCTGTAGAGAGTAAGAAGTTCTCCTCTCATCCTTCTCCATGCCTCCACCATGATGAAACTGGAAAATGTAGCAAGTGGATTTAAAAAAACCCCTGCCCTAACCAAAATGATCTATCTTTGTAGATGGTTCTTCTGGCTAACTTGCTTTTTGGAGTCACTGATGGGCACAGCACCACTAAGACAGTTATACTCATCTACTGCAGCCAGGGGATTTGGACAGTGAAGACGCTGAGGGAGTGAAATGCTGGGTCAGGAAGCTGTGTGTAACTGTAAACAACTCTATGGTATCCTGTCTGCTTAAGCATCCTTAACTAGCTGATCACTTTCTATCAGTTACCTTATCAGGGCTGGCATTTAATTACAGTCTTGTGAGTCACTGGGGCACTTCTCAGAAGCTTGTAAGCTTAGCAGCAATTTGGCCATTGGCTTTAGCCTTTGACATTTGTCCAGCCAGCTGACAAAGAAAGAGTGGTAAATTCAATCCTCCACTCTCTCACCTATTTAGTTTCTGGAATGGTGACTTGGGTGACTGGGGTGCATCAAGAAGAGTGTGGCCAGTAGGTCAAAGAAGGTTGTCCTCTGCCTCCTCTCTGCCCTGCAGAATATAGTGTCCAATTCTGGGTTCCCCAGTCCAAGAGGGAGAGGGTTAGACTAGACAATTCCCAATGGAGGCTGCAAGGACGATGAAGGGACTGGAACATCTGCATCATGAGGAAAGGCTGAATGACCTGAAGTTGTTCAGTCTGGAGAAGAGAAGGCTGAGAGGAGATCTTGTTAATCTTTGTAAATATCTGAAGGGCGAGTGTCAAGAAGGAGCCAGGCTCTTTTTAGTGGTGTCCTTTGGCAGGGAGAGGGACAATGGATACAAAGTGGAGTTCCATCTCGATATAAAGAAAAACTTATTTCCTGTGAGGCTGCTGGAGCCCTGAAGCAGGCTGCCCAGAGAGGTTGTGAAGCCTCCTTCTCTGGAGATGTTCAAGACCTCTGTGGATGCATTCCTGTGTGACCTGCTGTAAGTGATCCTGCCTTGGCAAGGGAGTTGGATTTGATGATCTCTGGAGGTCCCTTCCAACCCCTACCATTCTGTGATTCTATGTGTCTGTGAGAAGGTCAAACAAAGGCATTGGTAGGTAAAGCCGAGTCTGACAGAACGTCTCAGCTGTACAAAATGTAACATGCCAGCCTAACTCCCTCCTTAAAAGTATTGGTTGCAGAGCTTACCGTGTATTGTTTCAGCAGGAGAATGCTGTTGGTTTGTTGAGGTTTTTTTCAGAGTGCAAAACTGATTGGCTTTTTGCTCTGCATTGGGCAGACAGGCATGCAGCAAGCAGTTCCTCCACTCCTGAAGCCAATAATCTGAATTCATTGCTATAAAATGGAAAAAGCAGGTCTAGATGACACCAAGCTGGGGGCAGATGTTGCTGGGTTGGAGGGCAGAAGGACTCTGCAGCGGGACCTTGACCACCTGGACAGATGGGCAGAGTCCAAGGGGATGGCATTCAATAAGTCCAAGTGCCAGGGGCTGCACTTTGGCCACAACAACCCCATACAGAGATACAGGCTGGGGTCGGAGTGGCTGAGAGCAGCCAGACAGAGAGGGATCTGGGGGTGCTGATCGATACCCGCCTGAACATGAGCCAGCAGTGTGCCCAGGTGGCCAAGAGAGCCAATGGCATCCTGGCCTGCATCAGGAATGGTGTGGCCAGCAGGAGCAGGGAGGTCATTCTGCCCCTGTACTCTGCACTGGTTAGACCACACCT
>WAAF01013958.1:70088-104499 GCA_013400475.1 Tricholaema leucomelas
GGGAGGTGGTGGAGTCGCTGTCCCTGGAGCTGTTCAAGGCAGGACTGGACGTGGCACTTGGTGCCATGGTCTAGCCTTGAGCTCTGTGGTAACGGGTTGGACTTGATGATCTATGAGGTCTCTTCCAACCTTGGTGATACTGTGTGATACTGTGTGATAGATCCTCCAACACTTCCTGAGCTCCCATTCAGTCAGCAGAGCAATGCAGAGCTTGTCAGGTGGGTGTCTGACCCCTACCTTTTAAGCTGTATAGTTGAAATGTGATGTTTCTCCCCACACACATTACTACAGGAGGAAAGAGTAAGACTTTGTGGTCCTGCACCATTGCATATTTAGTGTCTCTGGGACAACAGTGTGAACCAGCCCTGCCATCTACCTGCACACTTAGCTGGGTGGCTTACCATCTTCCCAGTACCTTCTGCAAAGCAGGGAATCTGTCTGGAAAAAAAAATAGAAGAAAAAAAAAAGTTATGGAACTCTGAGTGCCATCTGAAGATGAGGGTAGTATCAGAACTGTTTCACTTGGAATACACCTCCAAATTCATTAAGTCCAACCATCCACCTAAGACCACCATGGGCCATCAAACCAATCCCAAAGTGCCACATGTTTCTTGAACACCTCCAGGGATGGTGACTCCACCACAGAATCACAGAATCCATCCAGGTAAAAGAGACCTCAAAGATCATCCAGTCCAGCCCTTGACCCAGTGCTGAAAAGCCAACACTAAACCATGTGGCCAAGCAGCAGGTCCACAGGCTGCTTGAACACCCCCAGAGATGGTGAGCCCTGTAGAATGTTGCGAGATGGTTCCATCTGTAAGTACTGGGCAGACTATGACTGTTTCACTTAGCGCTGTGCCCAATAAAATAGGGATGTATTCATCCAGGTTGCCAGTGAGAATAAAGGAAAAGATGATTGGTCTCCAGGTTTTAAGAATGCCTACAACAATTACAGTGGAAAGATAGAAAACCTGCCACAAAGTCTCATGTAAAATAGACAGGCCACGTTTAATCAAGGCTGACACAAAATCAAGACTTTTCAAGGCAATACCTGCAGAGAAAGAGAAGTATTCAGACAGTGTCATTCTCTGAAACATCTCCTGGTGCCATCAGGTAAAAAAAGAATCTCCCTCAGATATATGGGATTTTTATTCCACTGTACTTGTCACCAAATAAACCTTTCTTGAAACTTGATTGCAGAAAATCATGGGGGAAAGTGAATTCTCCAATGTTCTTTTGCCATGAACACATGAAAGTGGGCAGCCAGGGAGGAATAAAGTTCAGGAGAGGGCCACAGAAAGAGGCTGAGATACCAAAGCACCATTTAGTAGGACAAGCAAGGTCAAATTTTCTCCTCACTCCCCACCTTTTTTTTTTAATGCAATGGATGTTCATCCCCAGAGCTGTAAAACAAAACAAACCAAACAAACAAACCAAAAAGAAGCCAAACAAAGTGACCGAGAGCAGAATTTGACCACAGTCCTGAATTCTTTGGATGACAAAGGCAGGCTTTGGTGGCCAGAGGAGAGGAAAGGGCTTGTAATGATAGGACAAGAGGTAATGGCTTTAAGCTGGAAGAAGGGAGATTTAGACTGGATCTTTGGATGAAATTCATGACATTAAGGGTGGGGAGAAACTGGAATACGTTACCCATGGAGGCTGTGCATGCCCTCTCACTGGAGGTATTCAAGGTCAGGTTGGATGAGGCCTTGAGCAACATGAGCTAGTGGGAGGTGTCCCTGCCCATGGCAGGAGTATCAGAACTAAATGAGCTTTAAGGTCCCCTCTAACCCATACCGTTCTATGATGATTCTATGATGAAAGGCAGCTAATGAGCACACTGGGCACAGTAAGTGTGCGAGATGGTAGCCTGCTTGAGGCAGAGGTAAAATGACTGCTAGAAACTTAATGCTCTTTTTGCTCAAGCTGCTTCCAAAGCCAAATCCTGAGTGCTCAGTTCTCCCTGATGACTAAGTTAAGTTCATCACATTGACAGAGTTTCAGTTTGGGCACAACAAAGGGCACATTTTGTAGAAATGCTCTATTCCAATAGTCTTTGTAATGTTGGTTTCATCTGCCCTACACTGGGTAAACTCATAGAGCAGCTTCACGTAGAAAGGCCCCCTAAGATTCTTGAGTCCAAACGTCAACCCAACACTTTTTGGCCATTAAACCATGTCCACAAGTGCCACGTCCACACATTTCTTGAACACGTCCAGAGATGGGGACTCCATCACCTCCCTGGGCAGCCTGTTCCAATCCCTGACCACTCTTGGAGCAGAGAAATTCTTCCTAATCGCTAACCTAAATTGCTCTTGGCACAATTTCAGGCCATTTCCTCTCCTTCTATCACCTGATACTAAGGAGATAGATACTAAGGATACTATTACCTGATACTAAGGAGAAGAGGCCAACCCCCACCTCCTCCAACTTCCTTTGAGTTATAGAGAGCAATAAGGTCTCCCCTCAGCCTTTTCTTCTTCAGACTAAACAATTTCAACACCCTCAACCACTCCTCATAAGACTTGTTTTCTCCACCCTTCACCAGCTTTGTTGCCCTTCTCAGACACCCTTTTGCAGTAGCTCACCAACCAGGATCTCAAAGTGATATTGCTTTTTGGAAAAGAGAGTTGATAGGGTTTGCTTATGGAAGCAGCAAATGAAAGTGCAAAAGCACCTGATATTTTTATACTCCTTCTTCAGAGAGAGCACTTGCCTTCTTTCATATCATAATGCTTGCTTCTGAAAAGGAAATCAAAGGTTGTATAATGTGTAATTCATGTGACTCAGAAATGTTTGCATTTTCCAATTACTTCTCCACAATCCTGAGATGCTGGATCTGTGGATGTGATGGGAAGCATTCAATAGCTTCTCGTATTCAGATGTTAAGTCTCTCATATCAGGCTGCTCAGGGAAGGAATTACCTATGCAATCTTAGACCGTCCTTTGAGAATTCAGATCTCTTTCCTCTCGATGAGCTGTAACAAGAGACCTGGTCATTTCTTTGCACACAGTTGCAGCCCAATTAATCTCAGATTCTGCTGTGTCCACTCTCTGCTTTTGATTACATTTTAAACCCAGCATCTCAGGCTGATTAAGCAGCATGAAAAGTATGACCAGAAGGAGACAGAGGTGATTCTGCCCCTCTACTCTTGTCTGCTGAAACCCCACCTGGAGTATTGTGGCCATTTCTGGTGTCCCCAACAGGAGAAAGACATGGAACTGTTGGACCAGATGCAGAGCAGGCCATAGAGATGACCAGAGGGCTGGAGATACTCCCCTGTGAGGATAGCCTGAGACAGTTGGGGCTGTTAAGCCTGGAGAAGAGAAGGCTCTGGATAGATTTTAGAGCAGCCTTCCAGCACGTGAAGTGGGGTACAAGAAAGCAGGGTGGGGAGGACTGTTTACGAGGGCTTGTAGTGATAGAATGAGGGGCAAAGGCTTTGAGCTGGAAGAGGGGAGATTGAGACTAGAGATTAGGAAGAAATTCTTTCCAGTGAGGGTGGTGAGACACTGGGACAGGTTGCCCAGGGAGGTCATAGATGCCTCTTCCCTGGAGGTGAACAAGGCCAGACTGGATGGGGCCTTAAGCAACCTGGTCCAGTGGAAGGTGATCCTGGGCTGGATGATGTTTAATGTCCCTTCCAACTGAAACCATTCTATGAATCTATGATTTATTATTTTTTCTTTCTTTAACCATCAGTAACTGTGAATAGTTACACAGCAGCTGACCCTTGGAAGACAATGGCCAATAAATTTGATAGACTTTTCATCTCCCTTAGCGATTTTATTGATTTCTTTTTTTTCACTGTTAAAAATTTGTTTGTACTATTTTTCCTCCCCCAGGCCAGATGTCTGTTTTCACATACTGAAAAAAAACCATACTCGATAAAAGCAACTTCAGAAATAAGGCAGGAAGGGACTAAATGCTGCCTTTTGAGCAATGATTTCTAAGTATAATTTAGAAATAAGATAGACTATAGATATTTATACATAACAATGCCTCTGCTAACAGGAGATATTCCTCCATGACTGCATGTCCAAGAGGAGCTCTGTAGACTTGTAAGACAAGTCTGCCTTCAAGTTCTGTCTATCTTACCCAGTTTCTTCTGCAGAGAAAGTCAGGCTCACATCCTTGCATAATAGAAGGCTATGGACATGTTATTTCCATTTCTCTGGAGAGGAAAATCATGCAATGCAAAGTATTTATCAATAATTTTTGCCACACAGCACAGCACTTCTTCACAGAGTTGAGTACTGGTTGGACTCAGGCATCTTAAAGGTCTTTTCCACACAAATGAAATTCTGTGATTCACTGATAGTCTGTAACTTTTCATGGAATCATAGAATGGTTTGGGTTGGAAGGGACCTGAAAGATCATCTAGTTCCGATCTCCGTGCCATAAGCGGGGACACCTTCCACTAGATCAGGCTCACCTTGTCCAACCTGGCCTTGAACACCTCTTGGGAGGGGATGTCCACAGCTTCCTTGGTCAGCCTGTTCCGGTGTCTCACCACCCTCACTGGAAAGAATTTCTTCCTAATCTCTGGTCTCAGTTTGCCCTCTTCCAGTTCAAAGCCATTGCTTCTCATCCTATCACCACAATCCCCTCTAAAAAGTCCCTCCCCATCTTTCTCCTAGCCCTTCAACTACTGGAAGGCTACTCTAAAGTCTCTCCGGAGCCTTCTCTTCTCCGTGATGAACAGCCCCAACTCTCTCAGCCTGCCCCTATAGGGGAGATTCTCCAGCCTTCTGATCATCTTTGTGACCTCCTCTGGATTCATCCCAACAGTTCCATTCCTTCTTTTGCTGGATTATAACCTGACCTAAAACTATCTGGCAAACTGCACTGCTTTCTCAGTTGCAATCTGGTTCTCTAACCACTCATAGCCCCTTTTTCTGCCTTCTCCATGTGTAAACTTGTACCTGTATCCTATGCCACATGCAGTGGCATGAATCTGTCTCCAGACTTGCAGCAAAACTCTGTGTGGTGCTCTCTGGAAGCTTGTCACCTCTGTTTTTGCAGTGTACCTTTCAAGTGATGTACAGTTTAGCCCTTAGCCTTCTTCTCAACTTTCCCCCCACCCCCAACAGAGAACTTGTTGAAGCCATGAACTGTCAGACTCAATTATTTGCTAAACATCTTAATAGGAATTGCAGTTTTCCTTACAAAACCCACACAACCCATACCACCAACAGAAAATGCCACCAAGGTCAATTGTCCTTTCTTTCAAATTGATTTCATGGAATTCATCTCTCCCCAGGAGACTTGAGGCACTCCTGGAATTACTGCATAATCAACTCATGTCTTCTCTGGGGACTACACTGCTATGAAATCAAATAATGTTGTAATCTCGATGTGAAAACCAACTTCAGTCAGCACCTTTGATCCCAAAGGTTTGACAGTGTCACTGAAAGAATTACTTGGAGCTCAACAGTCTTCCAATCAAATTGTAGCAAGCATTGACTGTGATCTCTCCCAGACCTGCAACCCAAGCAAGAAAGGGCCCTGGACAAGCCTTAATCAGAGTCTTCCAGAAGGAAAAAACGCACACACACAAAAACTCCCCACAAAAACCCACATGACATGAGAGAGCCATTTTAGGAACTCTTGCTTTCCCCAAGGGCTTTCTGTAGTTGTAGCACTGAAGTGTGGTTTAGTAACTGCAGTGCTAAAGGGATTACCTGTTCCACTGCTGCACGTAACCGCCGGCCAGACCATTTCTGCCCTGCAGCGCTCCTGTGGCCTTCTTTGGGAAAGCTAACTGGTAATTCCTCACTCAAAAAAAGACTTTCTGAGCAAGGTAAGCTTTCATGGGAAGGGCATCATTCTTTGCTCCTTATTTTTTAACTTGGTAAAAAAAAAAACAACCTCAAGGGAAAACAAAGCAGGGGAAAATTCACCTTTTTTTATTGCTTTGGTCAGTCTTTTCTGTTTTCAGCTTCATTTTGCCCTGGTAACAGAGAAGACTCTTTTCTGTGGCATTTTTTAAGTTCCTAGGAAAAATAATTGGTGTTTTTCAACTGCCTACATAGGAGAATCCTATAAACTCTAATCCTGCAGCTGTGGCTATTAACTCATATTTCTATACCCGGGCAAAGCTGGGTTGGAATCAATGGAGCAGAGAGTGTTTGACAGTAAGAATGATTAGAAGATCAGTGGCCAATTAGGCAAAAAAGACAGCTCAAGACTGTTATGATACTGGGAACTAAAGCACTGTCTTCTTAGGTAACAGAGATGAATCACCACAAAGGAATCCACATAGTTCTGTAGGAAGATGCCAAATACCAGTTCTAACATACTTCCATGGACCTGGTGAATAAAAAAATCTCTTTCTGACAGCATTTCACGGTGGGTTCTGTAATGATTAACTCTAGAGAGTAGAAATAGACCACAGCCTTTTGTACTGCAGAGGATATTGGGGGTGAGAAAAATATTTGGTTTTCATCTTTTTCATCTCTAGCAGTTTTACTGTGTGCTGTAATTGCATCTTGTGTGATACCCAGGGATGCATTCAGCCTGCCTCACCAGCCAGCTTCTGCTGAAGTTATGGGAAGCTTTAGTTGATTATCATGGTAGACAGAACAGAGCATTTTCATATGATGTCTGGAAGTGCTTCATCTGCTCCCTTTTAAGTATCTCTTTGTTAGTTGTAGTGATAATTTGATAAATTGTGTTTATTACTATATTTTCCCACGGAAAGGAAGTCTGAGCAGTCACTGTGTTCATACAGGCCCGCAGCAAAGCTGGGGAGGGACTATTTACGAGACTTTAGGCTGAAAGAAGGAAGATGTAGACTGGAGATTAGGAAAAAATTCTTTCCATTGAGGGTGAGGAGACACTGGAACAGATTGCCCGAGGAAGTTGTGGATGCCCCCTTATTTACACGGTCTAGTAATGTTAGGACGAGGGGGAGTGGGTTTAAGCTGGCAGAGGGGAGATTCCGACTGGATGTTAGGAGGAAGTTCTTTACAGTGAGGGTGGTAAGACACTGGAACGGGTTGCCCAGGGAGGTTGTGGATGCTTCCTCCCTGGAGGCGTTTAAAGCCAGGCTGGATGAGGCCTTGAGCAGCCTGCTCTAGTGGGAGGTGTCCCTGCCTATGGCAGGGGATTGGAGCTGGATGATCCTTGAGGTCCCTTCCAACCTAAACCATTCTATGATTCTATGATTCTATGATTCTATGATTCTAAGATCAAGCTGGATGAAGTCTTGAGCAACCTAGTCTAAGTGGGAGGTGTCCCTGCCCATGACAGGAAGGCTGGAAATGGATGATCTTTATGGTTTCTTCCAACCCAAACCATTCATATTCTATGCTTTTGTGTTGTGATTTTAGGATTCATCTGTGTCCTCTTACTCTCCAAAATTTCTGCTCGTTTTTCATCTCCCTAAAATAATTCTGACACAGGGCAGAGTTTTCCAGGCTTTTAATTTTCTGCAGAAGCCATGGAAGCAGGCAGCTGATGTCTCTGGAATTGGCTAAAGGAAGGTGTTTTGAAAGTGAGCCAACATTTGGTCAGTTATCAAGGCCATGGCACAGAGGGGAGTGGTCACAAATAATCTGGCTGTATGAAAGGCTTCACTTGCAGCTTCTATTTTCTTGGGTACCCAAACCAGTCTGCTGTCACCTGCACAAGCATCAGACCAAGCTCATGCAACTACAGAGCCCACAGACAGTATCAGCAGTGTCAAGCAATCTGCAGCCAAATGTGATGGACTAAGGTTTTGGGATCTCATGGGCTACAGTTGAAAGGTCTTAAAATCATAGAATAATATATGTGTTTTTTGTTCAGAAAAGACCTCCAAGATCATTGAGTCCAATCATCAATTTAACACCACCATGACCATTCAACCATGCTCCAAAGTGCTACATTCACACATTTCTTGAGCACCTCTAGGAACGGTGACTTTACCACCCCCCCGGGCAGCCTTTTCCAATGCCTGACCAAGGTGCACGAGATAAAAAGAGACCAAGTTGTGATGCTTAGAAAGCTATCAGTAATTCATTAAAGGAGCTTTAAATGTTATTAACTCTGAAGAAGTCATGATCTACTCAGAGACAGTTTGCAAGTACAAGGAGATTAAATGTACCAAATAGTTCACCTGTCATACAGAAATTGCTCTGTTCCAGTTATTATTTGTTGCTACATCATTTATTTCTCTTTGTTTTCCTTTTCATGCTGGTTTTTCACTTGTTTGTTTGGGTTTTTTTCTTTGCAGGATGCTCTTTTTTTTTTTTCTTTTTTTTTTTTTTCTTTTTCCTTCTGATCATGGGAAAGAAAAAAAAAGGGAAGTCTGAGATGCTTAAAGAGATGATTAAAACCTGCCTGTAGTTCTGTCTGGTACAGGAACTGATGCTGCATTCAACAGCTCAGAGTAATTATCAATCTTCGAAAAATCTTCTCAATCACTACCTTTGGCTGTCTCCAGTTCCTTGTAAATCAGCTGAATCACAGACCAGTGTCCAGGCACTTTGTCTATGCAGCTTCTGTCTCTGTCTCCTCCTGTGGTACAAAGCTTTTTCTCTGTAACCACCGTTGCACAGCAGCTTGGACTCACACTGAATTGTTGGGAAGGGAGAGTGAGACTTTCAAACACGGCATTTTCATGCTTATACATTTGATTGGTGTCATCCGTGACATCCATATCCTGCCTTATAATCACACCATGCCACAGCAATCACAATGATTAAATGGTGGTTTGCTTGGGTTTTGTTTCCTCTTGTGTGGTGAGATTAGAAGAGTTTGGTCTAATGGGAGGAAGGCAGTGAAGGACTGCAGTTATAGATCATGATCAGTCTTAGGAAGGAGTCTTTAGAGGAGCACTCCTTGAATCTCTGAAATCTCAGGGAGCAGCATTTTCAAGGTGTAAGGTGTCCCTCTTTCTGGGATATCCTAACACTGGCTCTTGCTTTTGAAAAGCCTGCAGAACAGCTGCAAAACCTGCTGGACAGATACAACAGAGCTATGATGTAATGAGGAAGCAGTTTGATAGTGACGCTGGGAGGAGCAGAGGCTGCACCCTACCGTGGGATGGGAATCCGTGCCCCAGTTGGGGGCTCCATGATAATGCACTTTTCTCTCTCCCCTGCACCCACCGCTAAATGGAAAACATCACAACCCTCATAAATAAAGATATGATGAGCTTTCATCAAGGTTTTGGAAAGCCTGCAGCAGATGAAGATCATAGAATCATAGAATCATAGAATGGTTTTGGTTGGAAGGGACCTCAAGGATCATCCAGCTCCAACCCCCCGCCATAGGCAGGGACACCTCCCACTAGAGCAGGCTGCTCAAGGCCTCATGCAGCCTGGCTTTAAACACCTCCAGGGAGGAAGCATCCACAACCTCCCTGGGCAACCCGTTCCAGTGCCTTACCACCCTCACTGTAAAGAACTTCCTCCTAACATCCAGTCGGAATCTCCCCTCTTCCAGCTTAAACCCATTCCCCCTCGTCCTGACATTACTAGACCGTGTAAATAGTCCCTCCCCAGCCTTCCTGTAGGCTGCCTTCAGATACTGGAAAGCCACTCTAAGGTCTCCTCTAAGCCTTCTCTTCTCCAGGCTGAAGAGCCCCAACTCTCTCAGCCTGTCCTCATAGCAGAGCTGCTGCAGCCCTTTGATCATCTTTGTGGCTCTCCTCTGGACCCACTCCAGCAGTTCCATGTCTTTCTTGTGTTGGGGGCTCCAGAACTGCACACAGTACTCCAGGTGGGGTCTGAGGAGAGCAGAGTAAAGGGGGAGAATCCCCTCCCTTGCCCTGCTGGCCACACTTCTCTTGATGCAGCCCAGCACAGGGTTGCTGTCTGGGCTGCATGTGCACACTGCCGGCTCATGTTGAGCTTCTCGTCGACCCAGACCCCCAGGTCCTTTTCCTCAGGACTGCTCTCCAGCCATTCATCACCCAGCCTGTATCTGTGCAGAAGATGACTGAAACCACAACATCCACATCTTATGCTCCTTACCTCAGTTTTCTGCACTGTAGCCTCAGACTGGTAACAGCTTGCTGCCTATCAAGGATGCTGCAAAGGTTAATTAGACACTTGCCAGGTTACAAGACAATTTAAAGTGTTGTTTCCATCCTAAGTACCATTGTGTGAAAGATAATGCCTCTAGGAGGAATTTGGGCTGCACCTTAACATCTTATGTTTGAATTCACTTTCACCATGGACTTTTTTTCTGTCTCACCCTTGTCCCTAATGATACCAGACAGATTATAGCTGTGATTTCCAAAAGCAACTTTCCAAGTCCTCTTGCTGATCACAGCAGAGGGAAGAAATTTGGCAGGAGAGATAAAGACCCTTCTCCACTTCCTCACTCAGCCTCTTTTTCCCAGTTGCCCAGGCAGTTTTGCTACCTAAACTTTATTATATTCTCTGCATATACAGAGTAAGCTGTAGTTTGCATCCTCCTGCTGATGAAGTAGCAGAAAAACTTCAAAGTTCACCCCAGAGCCCAGGAAATTGAATTGGAGCAGCAGCTGTTCTTGAAGGTGCTGGCTCAGTGCTCACCCTTTCACACAGAATTACAGAATGCTAGGAGTTGGAAGGGACCTCCAAAGATCATCAGGTCCAATCCTTCTGCCAGAGAAGGATCACCTAGGGCAGAGCACACAGGAAAACATCCAGGATGCCTCGAAAGTCTCCAGAGATGGAAGCTTTTCCAACTCTCTTGGCAGCCTGCTCCAGTGCTCTGCCATCCTCCAATTAAAGAAGTTCCTTAGAATCATAGAATCAACTTGGTTGGAAGATCATCCAGTCCAACCTAGCTCCCAGCACTGTCCAATCAACTAGACCATGGCGCTAAGTGCCTCATCCAGTCTTTGCTTGAGCACCTCCAGGGACAGTGACTCCACCACCTCCCTGGGCAGCCCATTCCAATGCCAATCACTCTCTCTGGCAAGAACTTCCTCCTAACATCCAACCTAAACCTCCCCTGGCACAACTTGAGACTGTGTCCCCTTGTTCTGTTGCTGGTTGTCTGGCAGAAGAGACCAAGCCCCACTTGGCTACAGCCTCCCTTCAGGTAGTTGTAGACAGCAATGAGGTCTGCCCTGAGCCTCCTCTTCTCCAGGCTAAACAACCTCAGCTCCCTCAAGCCTCTCCTCATAGGGTTTGTGTTCCAGGCCCTTCACCAGCCTTGTTGCCCTTCTCTGGACACGTCCCAGTGTCTCAACATCTCTCTTGAATTGAGAAGCCCAGAACTGGACACAGTACGCAAGGTGTGGCCTGACCAGTGTTGAGTACAGGGGAAGAATAAACTCCCTTGTCCTACTGGCCACACTGTTCCTGACTCAGGCCAGGATGCCCTTGGCTCTCCTGGCCACCTGGGCATTGAACTTACTGTGTGCATGGGCATTATCTCTTGTGCTGTCACTGGGGACCACTGAGAAGAGTCTGAGCACATCTTCCTGACACCTGCCTCTTAGATATTTGTAATAATTGATAAGATCTCCTTTCAGGCTGCTTTTCTCCAAGGTAACCAGCCCCAGCTCCCTCAGGCTGTCCTCGTATGAGAGATATTCCAGCCCCCCTCAGCATCTTAGTGGTCCCATGCTGGACTCTCTCCAGTAGTTCTTTGTCCTTCTGGAACTGGGGAACTCAGAACTGGACATAGTACTCCACGTGAGGTCTCACCAGTGCAGAGTAGAGGGGCAGAAAAACCTCCTTCAACCTGCTGGCCACACTCCTCTTAAAGCATCCCAAGAGCAGTTTCCTATGCCCCTGTACCTGCTGGCAGCAGGCAGGCTTCTCTCTTGTCACCAGAAATGTTTTGTCCAGCTTGTCCCCGAATATTAAGGAAGGTGGGTTTAAGGTGTCCTTTTAACGACTCCTTTGCAATGAGGCCAGCTTTGGACTTGTTAGTTACTTTTGATGATTTCTGGAGAAGTTTTCCAGGCGAAAGGATTCCATGAGCAGATGCATTGCCCAGCAGAGGGAGCAGAGGGAGCACTGTCTAGCTGCTTGCCTCTGGACCCTTGCGCTGCTTCGATTTGCAGAAGCACACAGAAAGGTTTCCTCAGTCCGAGTAATCCTTACTTGTTTCTCTGCAATCCCGTGGGTGGATCAGCATGGGTTGGTGTCCCACGGGGCCATGCAGGCATTGCCCCTTCAGAGAAACAGCCTCGGGCTGACTCCATCACAGATGCTGCTGATGCAGCTAGTGAGAATCAGCTGCTGATATCCACTGCTGACATCCAGTGAGTAGGAATCTTCCCTTAATACCTTGCTGGTATAAATCACAGAATCATCACAGAATGCTTGAGGTTGGAAAGGACCTCTGAAATCATCTAGGCCAACCCCCCTGCTAAAGTAGGATTACCCAGAGTAAACACACAAAAACACAGTGCTACGAAACAGTTTATAAAAATCATGCAATCATAGAACGGTTTCACCTGGGAAAGACCTCTAAGATCCAGCCCAAACTGTTCTATAATCACTGAGCTCAACCATCAGACTGAGACCTTCATGGCCAGTAAACTGTGTCCCAAAGTGCCACGTCCACACTTTTCTTGTGCACCGCAAGGAATGGGGACTCCACCCTCTCCCACCATCTCCCTGGGCAGCCTGTTCCAATCTCTGACCAGTCTTGCAGAAAAGAAATTTTTCCTAATCTCCAACCTTAACCTCCCCAGGCACAATTTAAGGCCATTTCCTCTTGTCTCATCACCTGATACTAGGGAGAAAAGACTGACCCCCAGCTCACTGTAACCTCCTTTCATGGAATTGTAGATAGCAGTGAGGAGTCTCCTCAGCCTCATATTCTCTACACTAAACAACCCCAATTCCCTCACTCACTCCTTACCAGCTCTGTTCTCCAGACCCTTCCCCAGCTTCATCACCCTTCTCTGGACATGCTCCAGCACCAAAATGTGTTTCTTGTGTTAAGGGATCCAAAACTGAATCCATTTTTTTGAGGTGGGGCCTCACCAGTGCTGACTACAGGGGGTAATCATTTCCCTACTCCTGGTGGCTACGCTATTTTTCTGATTCAGGCTAGGGTGCTGGTGGCCTTCTTGGCCTCCTGAGCACATTGCTGAATCATGCTCAGATGACTGTCAAGTAGCATCCTCAGGCCCTTTTCTTCGGGACAACTTTCCAGCCACTCTGCCCCAAACCTGGAGTGTTGCATGGGGTTGTTGTGACCCAAGTGCAAGACCTGACACTTGGCCTTCTTAAACCTCATAAAACTGACCTTAGGTGATCAATCCAGCCTGTCTGGGTCTCTTTGCAAAGCCTTCTTATCCTCCAGCTGATCACCATTCCCACCTTTACACGAGGAGTACCTAAGGAAGCTGAGCTGTACATCTTTCCCCCTTGGTTTCATTGCTTTCTACCTGCTACCTAGAATTTCCTGGGTTTTCTTTTTCCCCTGTCTGGATGCAAAGATTCTGTGTGCAAACACTTTGGTGCCAGTCAAAGCCCAAACTATCTGATTTTATGTTTTCTTACCCTGGTGGCTTCTATCATTTTATATATACATACACATACATCTATACATATACATATGTAGGCTTTGAAGATTCGAGCTGTTTCAGTGTGTGGGCTGTAGTAACCTCAGCACTAACTCCACATCTTCCCTTTCCTTTTGTGTCCTTCAATTCACTTCAGCCCGAGTACTGTGTGTTGATACAGCAGGAGGCAGCCAGCAGTTGCATGGTAAGGGAGAAGGCTGGCAATTGTATTTCTGTAGATCTGGTTTCATCATCCCAAGGGGTTTCTAATTGTACTGATAGCAAAAGTCTGCTACTACGCTCCCAGGACCCATGCTTATGTCTGCCAAAGTTCTGTTTTGTTCTGCTAAAGGCCCCATGCCCCTTGAAGTGAGCTGGGAACCTGCTGAGGCTCAATTAGCTTTCTAGTTTGTGTTCTGCACGTGTGTGTTTTGCAAGCCTTCTTGCAAAACTCGGCTTTCATCTACTGCATCTGTAGCATCAGACACCAGACACAGCTGGAACCTCAGCACAGCAAATCATGTGCAACACACACACAAAAGAAAATCAAGATAGCCAGATTCTGTGATTGTAAAGGACAGCTCCTCCATGCACAGACTGACACATGGCCTGGGAAATCCCTTGTGTGTGTGCGCCGTGCTGAAAGAAAAGTTTCTGAAGGATCATCACACATCTTCAGACCCTGAGTCAAGCTAACAGCCACTGCTCTGATTGTGATTTTATTTATACATAGTATCACAGAACACCAGGTTGGAAGGGCCCCCAAGGGTCATCCTGTCCAATCTTTCTAGGTAATAGTAGAGCTGAAATTAGCTGCCCCAGCACCTTGTCAAGTTGAGTCTGCAAACTGACCATTGTAGGGGACTCCACTGCTTCCCCTGGGAGACCATTCCAGTGTCCAAGTGTTCTCATGGGTAAACATTTTCTTCTGGAGTCCAGTGGGAATCTCCCCAGCAGTACCTTGTCCCCATCACCTCTTGTCTTTTCCATAGGACTCCTTGCAAGAAGGAAGTCTCCATCCTCCTGGTGCCCACTTTTTGTGTCCTGGTTCATAGTAATACAGTCTCCCCTAAACCTTCTCTTTTCCAGGCTGTTGGGTTTTTTTGGGTTTTTTTGTTTGTTTTGTTTTGTTTTCAGGGGCTGTTGAAACCTCCACTAATTCTTGGCTTTGAGCTATCATGGAATTATTATTTTTTCCATATGCTATTTCTGTTGATTTCAAAAGTTGGTTCTGCTTTGTACATCTGGTTTGAAAGCATGCCTCTGGTATGAAATGCTCCTGAATTATTGTTGTTGAACACAAACGCACAAACAGAGCCTGATTTCCCTTCACGCTCTTTCATCAACTGTTCTGGCTCAGTGCTTTGCACCTTGTATGCATATTTAGGCTGAAGTAAAACAAATGAGTAACAAAAGCCCACGTTTAGTTCACTGATTAATTAGCTTGTTTACTAAAGTTTGCAGAGGACAAAGGAGCTCCTGTTCAAATCACTCTGGAGTTAGAAAGGAGCAAGTCAGAGCAGAGCCTATCCCCCGAGGGCTAATCCAAAGACATTCGAATTTAACATGAGCATTTAAACTTTTGTTCCATATTTGCTGTGGGTGGGATTTTTAATTGTACCTTTTTCTGTCACTCCAAGAAGAAAGAAAAAAAACCAAGGAAAAAAAGGCACTTTGAGAGATGTTTTAAAATAAGAAAACAGGCCCTCCTTGCCGCTTCAAATCAATCAAAGTCTGAAATTCTGGGGTGAATTTTCGTTTCAGTGAAAATTATTTCTTTAAATTAAACATGTGAAAATTATTTCTGTAGATTAAAACCATGAAAAGTATGCGAAGGAGCAAAAGATATTTGGCTCATTCAATATCTTTGCATAAAATATTCAATAATTTATTCAGCTCACTGGGACATACACTTCTTAGAGAGAAGTATGGTCTTTGTTTAGCTGTTTTATAACTTCCTCAAAAAAAAAAAACACCTGAAATACAATCATAGTATTGGTTGGAAAAGACCTTTCAGATCACAAAGCCCAACCATTATCTACTTCTACCAAGTCTGGTGCTAAACCACATCTCTTTGTCTTCAAAACACCTGCAGGGATGGGGATTTGACCACCTTCCTGGGCAGCCTGTTCCAGTCTTTGAGAACCTTCTCATCAAGAGGTTTCCTGCAAACCTAAACCTCCCTGAGTATGACTTGAGTCCATTTCTTCTTGTCCTATCACTTGTTACTACGGAGAAGAGACCAATTCCCACCACACTCCAACCTTCTTTCAGGGAGTCGTAGAGAGCCAGAGGGTCTCCCCTCAGCCTCCTCTTCTCCAGACTAAACATTCCCAGTTCCCTCAGCTGCACCTCACCAGACTTGTTTTCCATACCCTTTATCAGCTTCACTGCCATTCTCTGGACCTGCTCCAGCACCTTAATGTCTTTCTTGTAGTGAGGGACCCAAAAGTGAAATGAAGACTTATAATGCAGTCTGACCATTGCTGAGTACAGGAGGGCACTGTGTTGAGGTCAGAAAGCACCAGGACCATGTAGTCTTGAGAAGGAATGATTTCAATATCTATAAATATCTGAATGGTTAGTGTCAAGATGAAGGTGATGTCCAGTGACAGGACAATGAACAATGCGTACAAACTAGCACACAGGAGGTTCTACCTTTACATGAAGATAAATTCTTTACTGTGAGAGTGATGGAGCACTGGAACAGGCTGCCCAGAGAGGTTGTGGAGTCTCCTTCTCTGGATCCATTCTGTATCCTCCTGGATGTATTTCTGTGTGACTTGCTCTAGGTAATCCTGCTCTGGCAGTTGGGTTGGACTTGGTGATCTCTGGAGCTCCCATCCAGTCACCAGCCATTCTGTGATTCTCTGTGACTCAATGGCTACCAGAGAATGTCCCTGTTCACGGCAGGAGGGTTGGACTAGATGACCTTTGGAGGTCCCTTTAGGTCCGAAGCGTTCCATGATCACCTAACCACAACGCACTAATGATTTGGGCATTACCGTAACGAGGGGGGATTTGTGTTGATGTGGTCACACTGCTTTACAGGAAAACCTGATGTTATTTCCCTTGTTCTGTTTCACAAATGCATGAAGAAATAGCCTGAGTATGCCTCTAATGGCTTTTGTAACCTTTCACAAGGTAATTGAAGAAGAACCCCTACATGGGTTTACACAGTCATAACTAAGATGGTGAAAGGCAACTATCCACTGATTGTAACCAGAAAATTACATACTGTCTTCTGACCTGGCATTTTTCCTTCTTCTGCTCTGCTTTGTACTTATGTTTTTCAATGCAGCATGATCAGTGTAGAGTTTGGTGCCAATCCCACCTGGAGTGAGGAAACTGAGATTCCAAAGAAAGAGATCTTTTTGCTGCCAACCCCACTGGGGTCTTGGTGCAGAAAACTCCTTGCCTAATATGTAGAACTAAATAAAACAAGATGCAAATCATCCTTGGCATGATCCCGTGCTTGGGAGTAAACATGGGCTAGCTGCTCATGAACCCATGCAGGCTCTTTGCTCTCTAGGGAAAACAAGGTGCTGTCCATGTGAATCAATCCCCAACAACAAGTCGTATGAGAAGCTGATGAGGGAGCTGGGGTTGTTTAGCCTGGAGAAGAGCAGGCTGAGGGTAGGTATTGTGGTGCTACAGCTTCCTAAAAGGAGATTGGAGTGAGGTGGGGGTTGGTCTCTTCTCCTTAGTAGTGAGAAAGAGTGGCCTCAAGTTGCAGTAAGGGAGGTTTAGGCTGAGGAATAGAAGAAACTGTTGACAGAAATGGTTCTCAAAAACTGGCACAAGCTGCTCAGGGAGGTGGATGAATCCCCATCCTTGGAGGCATTTCCAAGAAGCAGAGATGTGGTGCAGGGTAATATGGTTTAGCAACAAACTTGGTAGAGTTAGAGTGGTTGGACAGAACGATCTGATAGGTGTTTCCCTGCCCAAACCATCCTATGATTCTGAAGTGCCTTTCCCCACAAAGTCCATGGCTATTTCATTTGGAGCTGCAGCCTTTCTTGTGAGAGAGAGATCCATCATGGCTGGTTTAGAGCTCTATAGAGAATGATAGAGAGAAAGGTATTTAGTTGCTGTAAGTAACATAAGGGAGCAAATACAGGCAGTTTGACTCCCACTTTTCCACAAGTCTCAGATTTCAGTAATTACCAAGAAATAAACCACAACATGACCTGGTTTAGTTTTGTTGAGGATTCCAGGGTTTTATTTTGGTTGTTGTTTGTTGGTGGTGGTGGGGGGGGGGTGGGGTGAGCAGTAATTTATGAATGAAGTATGCTTAGGAATCCCATGTGGGGGACATTTTATAGACCTTTTCCCCATGTTTTATTACATTCTCTTGTGGTACATGGTTCAGCACCAAACTTTGTAAAGCTAAGAAATAGCTGAACTCAATGATCTGAAAGGTCTTTTCCAACCAAAGCAATTCTTTGAGTCTATGATTTGCCTGTCCTGAGCTTTTTTGCTCTTTGTTACCATTCCACTAATCATGCAATACAACAAACAAATTATTTTTTAGGAGTTGTACTCTGGAGAAAAGTCACTGAGACAATAACACCTTTTTGTTTGATGTCACCATCCTCTGTGTCATCCTTCCAACACAAATCATCCTCCTTGCTCTGCTTTATCTTCTAGAATAGATGTTAGCTTAAACCTTCCTCTAACTCTTGCATCAGAGAGGCAATATGGTACAGGAAAACACTTTATTGCCTTCAATATTTCCACTCCTCTATATTTAGGTCCAAGGGGACCTTAGTGTTGCCTTGTCTGACCTTTAATGCATTGATTCTCAGTGTCCCAGCATGAAGCAGAGAAGTGTTATTCTTCCCATGCTCCATATGGACAGCTAAGAGACAGATACTTGCCTAGGGCCACATGAGACTGCTTGTGGAAGATGAAAGACTTAAATCCAAGTCTTTCACACATCAGTAAACTATCTCCAGCACCAGATCCATCATACACTTATTTCAGCTTGTTGTCATTGAGGTCCTGCCTGACTCTTACACAGTATCTCTCTGAGAAGGACTTGGGGATTTTGGTTGATGAAAAAGCCAAAATGAGGCAGCAATGGTTGCTGGGAGCCCACAAGGCACAAACAAAAGCAAATGTGGCCAGTGAGATGAGTGAGGTGATTCTGTCCCTCTACTCTGCTCTCATTAGACCCCACCTGGAGTAGTGTGTCCAGCTCTAGTGTCCCCAGCACAAGAAGAGCATGAAACCTTTGGAAAAGGCCCAGAGAAGACCACAAATATGATCAGAGGGATGGAGAACCTTCCCTCTGGGAAGAGTTGGGGCTGTTCAGCCTGGAGAAGAGAATGCTCTGGGTAGACCTGAGAATGGCCTTCCAGTACATGAGGAGGGACTAAAAGAAAGCTGGGGAGGGCTTGTAGTAGTGGAATGAGAGGGAATGGCTTTGATCTGGAAGAGAGGAGATTTAGAATGGAGATTAGGAAGAAATTCTTTGAAGAGAGGGTGGTGAGACACTGTATGCCCCCTCCCTGAAGGTATTCAAGGCCAGATTGGGCAGAGCCACGAGAATCCTGGTCTAGCAGAAGGTGTTCCTGCCCGTGGCAGAAGGGGTGGACCTAGGTGATCTTTAAGGTCTCTTCCAACCTAAACCGTTCCATGATGTCTCCTGAACATCTGGAAAATTCTCAACTCAGTGCCTGGGTTCTCCCTGTGTCATTTCTCAGAAGAAATCCAATTGATTAGTGATGCAAGTTGGATTTTTATTTTTTTCTTTACTGCTACCAGGTGGATTTTCAGATATGTACTGGATTTACATGGCAAGGTTTGGTAGAAGGAGGGAGGCTACAGGGCTGGCTTATGTGAGAAGATATCAAGAGCTACCACCACATTGAACAGAGTTAGTTCCGTCTTCTGGACACGATGCTGCCCCAAACTGGGCCTTCCGTAGGCTTGTGGAAATTGTCTCCCCAAGTCAAGTCTGCTGTGCCCATGATGGTAGTTGCCAAGTGATTCCACTGTCTTTATTCCAATCCACAAGCTTTTTCTGAGCCCTGGGGGAGCAACACTTGTGACCAGTTATCAACTGGCTTTAACTCCATTCCCCACCACTCTCTGGGCCTAGCCATTCAGCCAGTATTTACCCAACACAATGTGTGCTTATCCAATGCAGGATAGGTCTGCTGAGCTTGTATGATTGCTGCTTTTTCTCTTAATACTCTCATTTTTACAACATTTCCTAGAAAAAAAAAAAAAAAAACACCAAACCAAAACTCTAGCATCAATTTACCTTTAACAGCTTCTATTGCTTTAAACTCCAATAAACACAGCAGAAAGAAGAGAATTAAAGTGGGTTACCTACATGAGTGCTCTGGAGGCACTGAACATCAAGTAGTTTGCCTTTGTCACTTCTCTGCCACTGCAAGTCACCCAAATAAGCTTTCCTGTAACTGAGCTAATGATAAATCTGCAACTCTGAAAGAACAGTTTTCTATCTTTAGGCTTCAGCTATGCTTTGCTTTTGTGTGTACAGCCTATTTATGGAACGCTGCTGTTGAACTTGAATGCAGACCAGAAAAGCCTTCTTGCCTAAACTGTCTATAAATACCTTATGGAAGAGCTCAAGGGGTTTTACAGTCTGATTTGTTGTGAAGCTCTCAGTGCGCTGCTTTGCTCAAGCATTTGTTTATTCCCCATTGCATATCTATCTTCTGTCTTCAGGAAGTGACCTCCTGAAATGTATGAGACTGCTATTTGTGTAGAATCACAGAATGCCAGGTTGGAAGGAACTCTAAGAATCATCTGGTCCAACCATTCTAGGTAACAGTAGAGTTGAAATGAGCTGGCCCAACTCCTCATCAAGTTGAGTCTTCAAACTGTCCAATGGAGGGGAGTACACTGCTTCCCTTGGGAGATGATTCCGATGTCTCAATATTCTCACTGGGAAACATTTTCTTCTGGAATCCCATGGGAATCCCCCCAGCAGGAACTCGTTCCCATCACCCCTTGTCTTTTCCATGGAACTCCTTGTAAAAAGGAAGTCTCTGTCCTCCTGGCAACCAATCTTTATGTCCTGGTACCTAGTAATAAGGTGTCCCCTAAGCCTTTTCTTCTCAAGGCTGAACCTCTAAACCTGTATGATAGTTTGGGTGTTACCCGCCCCCCCCCCAATTTTTATGAAATCATCCAGGCTAAACTGATGGAAGTTAAGAAATTAAGCTTCATATTTACAGCTTGGCACAATGTACAAGCAGATCTTTACAATATTTACAGCTATATACAGAAATATACAAGTTAAAGGTAATACACAACATCCCTCCCAAAAATCAGTGTCCCCAGGAGGGGCTCCCAACCACCCTGCAGAGTTTGTCTTATGTGCAAGGTGAGTCTGAAGGATTGGCAAGGGGGTTAGAAAGCAGAAAGATTAGTTGCACAAAAGCAGCCCAGGGAGACAGAGACACACACTCTGACAGAGACACTGTGTCTTACCTAGAATCATAGAATCATAGAATCAACCAGGTTGGAAGAGACCTCCAAGATCATCCAGTCCAACCTAGCACCCAGCCCTATCCAGTCAACTAGACCATGGCACTAAGTGCCTCATCCAATGTTTTCTTGAACACCTCCAGGGACAGTGACTCCACCACCTCCCTGGGCAGCCCATTCCAATGGCAAATCACTCTCTCTGGGCAGAACTTCCTCCTAACATCCAGCCTAGACCTCCCCTGGCACAACTTGAAACTGTGTCTCCTTGTTCTGTTGCTGGTTGCCTGGGAGAAGAGACCAACCCCCACCTGGCTACAGCCTCCCTTCAGGTAGTTGTAGACAGCAATGAGGTCTGCCCTGAGCCTCCTCTTCTCCAGGCTAAACAACCCCAGCTCCCTCAGCCTCTCCTCATAGGGTTTGTGTTCCAGACCCTTCATCAGCCTTGTTGCCCTTCCCTGGACACGCTCCAGTACCTCAACATCTCTCTTGAATTGAGTAGCCCAGAACTGGACACCTATGTTTGTGTTCTTATTTTTACACATCTCAGCAAGCCTGTGAGTGAGCAGAGATCACCACTGTTTCCTTTTCACTGTCTATAATCTAATTTCTCTCACTAAAACATTCCAATTAGCCTCAAACTAGCACAACTCAAGAACATTGTTGCTGTATGGTCTCACTGAGGCAAGAAGATAGAGGCATGTGTGCATGAATGGAATTACTAATCACAGAATGCTAGGGATTAGAAGGGACCTCTAGAGATAATCGAGTCCAACCCACATGTCAAAGTAGGCTCAATTATGGCAGGCCACCCAGGAGTGCATCAAGGTGGGTTTTGAAAGTCTCCAGAGAAGGAGACTCCACAACCCCTCTGAGCAGCCTGCTCCAAGGCTCCAGCACCCTCACCATAACGAAGCTTCTCCTCATGTTGAATCATAGAATCATAGAATCATAGAATGGTTTAGGTTGGAAGGGACCTCAAGGATCATCCAGCTCCAACCCCCTGCCATAGGCAGGGACACCTCCCACTAGAGCAGCTTGCTCAAGGCCTCATCCAGCCTGGCCTTAAACACCTCCAGGGAGGAGGTGAAACTTCCTGTATTCCAGCTTGTACCAATTGTTCCTTGCCCTATCACTGGACACCACTGAAAAGAGGCCATCAGGTTCATTCTGACACCTGCCCCTGAGATATTTGTAGATCCTCTCTCAGCCTTCTCTTCTCAAGACTAAACAGCTCCAGGTCTCTCAGTTTTTCTTCATAGGAGAGATTTCCAAGTCCCCAAATCATCCTTGTAGCTCTCCACTGGCCTCTGCAGTCGAACCTTGTCTCTCTTGAACTGGGGATCCCAGATGAGCATATAGATTTTTTAGAAATCTGGGAAAGAATGTGATTTTAGCTGGAATAATGTTGTCAATTACTAGACTGCATCAGACTGATGTTCACTGTCCCATATTTCCTTCTCCAACAGTGGTTAAAATTGTATGCTTAGGAGGACAATAGAAGAAAATGCACAGTGGAAGTGTTAGAGGATAATTCGTACCTGTGAAAATTTCCCTCATGTTAGACACGGATTCACACTGACTGGCAGAAAGTTTAAAGTGGTTTTCAAATCCTGGGGCTCAGGTTTGAATTATGTTTGGTTTTGTGGTTTGATTTCCCGTGGAACCATCTCGCCCTCTTCTCGCTGGGGTGTTATGTGCAAACGGGTTGTGGTTTCTTTTAAGAGTTTTCGTTTACCTGGTTTTCTAACTGATCTGAATCTCTCTGGATCCTGAGCTGGTTGTGTGAAGGAGTGCACCTCTCTATAAAGTTCATCTTTTTCACTTCCTCCTCTGGCTTGAAGCAGAAAGGGGCAAGGACACAAAGCATCCTGCATGATTCAATCCAATTCACAGACACTGTAACTGCACTTTTCTTCTCCTTCTGATTAGGTCGTGTGACACTCATGAACACTCCTGTACCTTGTGATGGGAGTGCAGAATCAGAGAATCATTTCAGTTTGACAAAATCTCTGATATCACTGAGTCCAACTGTCAACCTCAGACCACCATGGCCATTAAACCATGCCCCAGAGTGCCATGTCCACCTATTTCTTGAACATCTCTAGGGACAGTGACTCCACTACCTCCCTGGGTGGCCTCTTCCAATCCCTGACCACTCTCGCAGCAAAGACATTTTGCCTAGTATCCAACTTAAATCTCCTCTGACACGATTTCAGGCCATTTCCTCTCCTTCATTTACCTGATACTAGGGAGAAACGACCAACTCCCACCTGACTTCAACCTTCTTTCAGTAAGTTTTAGACAGCAATGAAGCCTCCTCTCAGCCTCTGCCTTTCCAGACTAAACAATCCCAGTTCCCTCACCAGACCTTTCTCCAGACCCTTCTCCAACTTTTTTTCCCTTCTCTGACCACTCTTCAGCACTTCAATGTCTTTCATGTAGTGAAGGAGCCCAAAATTGAACTGAATGTTTAAGGTGTGGTCTCACCAGTGCTCAGTACAGGGGCACAACCACTTACTTTCTCCTGCTGGCCACACTATTGCCGATCCAGGCCAGGTCACGACCTAGCAACTAGCACTCCCAGGTCCTTTTCTGTCAGGCAGATTTCCAACCACTCTGCCCCAAGCCTGGAGCATTCATGGGACTGTTGTGATCTAAGTGCAGGACTCAGTTCTTGGCCTTGTTAAACCTCATCCAACTGACCTCAGCCCATCAATCCAGCCTGACCAGATTCCTTTGCATGTATCTGGGTTGTGTCTCAGGGTACTGACTCACCAACCTCCAGCAACACTGAGGGTACTGCAGCACTTCCAGCTCCCCCTTGGTCTGTCTGGGAGCAGCAATCATAGCTGAGGAGCCAAATCGTGGAGTGTATCATTCCAGAAAGACGGCAAAGTGGCAAATATTTGTTTTAGAGAATGCACGTGGAAATGCAAAATGATATTTACACCCATGCAAATGTATGTGCTTTTCCAGGGGGTACTGGAGGAGTGAAAAGCAAACTCTTAATAGGCCAAGAGCAAAACAAATTTGCTTTTGAATTTAAGAGAACACTCAAGTGAAGGAAACTGCAGCCTACACTGAGCCTCATTTGACACTGGAAATAGGAACGTTGGCCACAACTTTGATAGCAGCAGTGTAATGTAGTTAAATTTGCTTGGGTAACCAAACAGAAAGTTTCTAAACATAAGTAGAAAATTACAAATTAAATATGTTAAATTTAGCTCTATGTCAGCAACTAGCAGCCTAATTCACGACTGATTCACAGAATCATAGAATTGTTTTGGTTGGAAAAGACCTCTAAGAGCATTCGTGACCGTTAAACCTAAGATCACCATGGTTATTAAACCATGTTCCCAAGTGCCATGTCCACCCATTCCCTGAACACCCTGGTGGCAAGCAGGACAACCAATGCCAACACGATTTTATTATCTATTACAAGCAGTTAGTTGAAAAGATCACAGAGTTAATACATCTCCTTCCCACAGCAATTTGTGGCATTTTGAAACTGGGGAGGAACGCACCTGAAAACAAACAATATTCTGTTAAAACAAAACTCAGAGCTATTTGAGTGCCTAATCATTCAAAATGTTGTGTTGTCAACCCATATGTGTGCATCACTTCTCACTTTTATGTTTGTTTAATGTTTTGTAATGTCAAGTAACTTTCTAGGAAAGCTTCACCCCAGCGAAATTGAAATGAAACAGGAATTTGCCAAACAAGAACAGTCCTTGGATTGATGCAGCTTAAAGTAAAGCCCAAATAATCAGGAATCAGCCCCCAAAATGAAATGCTAGCTTTATAAAAGACAGTGGGGAATATGCAATCCAGAAATCAATTCATACAGCTTTAAAAATACAATAATGTCCACTTAGGAAATTGTGCAGGAAGACAACCAGATCAACATCACCACCTCTTGGGTAATATTTACATTATAAATTTGGCTGATTTTTGATTCTTCTCTCCTCTTCTTATACAGCTCAAGTGCTGCAAGTACTAAATGCCTTGTGAATGCAGTTGCTGATGCGAAACCCAAATCTTCTCAGGCTTGGAGACAGTAAGTATGTGTGTGCCTCTATTACCTCTCTAAGATGCCAGAACAGAGAAAGACATAAAGACCAACTCTATCTTGGCAAAAGGTGGCAGTAAAAATGGGATTTTCACCAAGTGTCACCTGTTGTAACCTTGCATTTCATGAGATGCTTGCAACCTAAAGCCAAGATTAGTCCTGCTTGTACCTCATCATTAGAAACAGAGGTTTTGCAAGACAAATCCTGCCTTCCATACAGCAGTAGGATTAAAATTGGGCCAGATGATCCTTGAGGTCACTTCCAACCTGGCATTCTGTGATTATGCAGGTATAAAGGAGAGAACAAGTAGGCCCACCATTAAATTCTCAGTCCACATCAAACACCTGGCCAGCACCAGAATGAGAGGACACAGCCTCAGGCTGCGCCAGGGGAAGTTTAGGCTTGAGGTGAGGAGAAAGTTCTTCACTGAGAGAGTCATTGGACACTGGAATGGGCTGCCCAGGGAGGTGGTGGAGTCGCCGTCCCTGGAGCTGTTCAAGGCAGGATTGGACGTGGCACTTGGTGCCATGGTCTAGCCTTGAGCTCTGTGGTGAAGGGTTGGACTTGATGATCTGTGAGGTCTCTTCCAACCCTGATGATACTATGATACTACGATACTATGATACCTAGTTGACTCCTGCACAGCATTTAAGCAAAACACAGAGTCTTTTGGTTGCCAGTGGAAGCTGGCTGAAGCTTTGTCAATCCTCCCACCAAAAGTGGCAGTTTCTGATAAGGAAATGCAAGGTTTTGTTTCTCTTTGTATTTATTTGTTACCTATCATGTTTAATCTTTGGAGAAAACTCCAGGACTGGAGGACAAGGGAAGTGGGAATAATAAATAGACATGAAAGAGTGGGATGAAATCGAGGTATTTCAAATAGCATGACCCCCAGATGATTGCAAAACCTTAATTCTTTAGATGCTTTCTGATGGGGTTTCAATAAGCAGCAGAATTCAACCTGTCACTTAGATCCAAGCCACATGGCTCATGCCTTCAGGCCCTTCTAGAGGTCATGTATTGCAATGCTTAGACTTAGGTCAATGGCTCAAGACAAAGGCAATAAAACTCCTCCCTCAAAATGCACCTCTCAGGCATTTTGTTGCAACCTTGATTGCTTGTCTGAATACTCTGGAGATTTTTAACCCAACTCAAACCATTCTAAGATCTGTCTGAACACGTTCCTGTGAAACCTGCCCCAGGTGATCATACTTTGGCAGAGGGGTTGGGCTTGATGGTCTTTTCAGGTCCCTTCCAACCCCCACCATTCTGTAGTTCTCTGATTCTGTGAGGGAGTTGGAATTGTTCAGCCTGGAGAAGAGGAGACTCTGGGGAGGCCTAATGGTGATCTTCCAGTATCCAAAGGGGGTCTACAAGAAAGCTACAGAGGGACTGCTTACAAAGGCCTGTAGAGACAGGAGGGATGGAAATGGTTTGAAATTAGAGAAGAGCAGATTTAGATTGGGCATTATGAGGAAGTTCCTTACCATGAGGGTGGTGGAACACTGGAACAGGTTACTGTTATGGGTTGGATCAGATCCTCCCTCCCAATAACCTTTTCTGGAAATCTGTCCCCTAAAGAGCAAGTTGAGGCCCTATCCCTAGAGATATTCAAGGTCATACTCAACAGGGCTCTGGGCAACATAATCTGATGGAGGATGTCCTTGCTGACTGCAGGGGGGTTGGCGTAGATGAGCTTTGGAGGTCCCTTCCAATTCAAAACACTCAATGATTCTATGACTCTGTGGTCCTCTGATTCCATGAGTCTGTGTCTAAACAGGAGGGAGGACATAACCTTCCAGCAGAGAGGTGTGGAGAAATGCGTAGTGAACATGTCTTTGTGTTTTCAGAACAAGTGGAGACTGGAAGTCAGATGTGACTCCCACAATTGTGTGTTCTTCCTTGCCATGTCTCCTCCTCTTGATCCAGGCTCCCTTGTCAAGAGAAAAGCCTGATTCATTCAGGTTCATCCTGCAAGATGGTTCACTGAGGTGCTGGTGTATGTGTAGAAAAGGGCAACAAAGCTGGGGAAGGGACTGGAGAACAGGGCTGGTGAGGAGCAACTGAGGGAACTGGGATTGTTTAGTCTGGAGACCAACAGGCTGAAGGGAGACTTCATTCTTTACAACTGCCTGAAAGCAGATTGGAGTGAGCTGGGAGATGGTCTCTTCTGCCTAATATCAAGTAACAAGACAATAATATTTAATCCACAGTCTTTAATCCATAGAATTGTGGAATCATTAAATTTGGAATGGACCTCTAAAATCATCAAGTCCAACCATCAAATTAACACCACCAGCCCCACTAAACCATGTCCCCAAGTGCCATGTCCACATATTTCTTGAACACCTCCAGGGATAATGACTCCACCACCTCCCTGAGCAGCCTGTTCCAATGCCTGACCACTCTTGCAGCAAAGAAATTTTTCCTAATCTCCAAACTCTGCTGGCACAATTTCAGGCCACTTCATCTGATCCTATCACTAGTTGCTTTGTAGAAGAGATCAGCCTCCACCTCACTGCAACCTCATTTCAGGGAGTTGTAGAGAGCAATGAGGTCTCCCCTCAGGCTCTTCTCCAGACTAAACAACTCCAGTTCCCTCAGTGGTGTATTTTTAAAAAGTAAGTTAACCAAACAGTGTAGAAAGATCTGAAGGAAGATGTCAGAAACATTCAAAACAGACTGGCTGTGGCTATGGGGTACAGCTGAGATTGCCCCAGACTTAGAGAGGCAGACTCTAATACCTTTCCTGCCGCTGAGGTGGGCCCTACCCCATCAGCATGCCTGTTGCTTTCAGCAGAGCTGCTGCAAAGAATGACATTTCATTGCTTGAGATTTTGCCTTCAAGGAAAGTGTTTGTTAGTGAGGAGGATCACACCACAGATTTCAGGGCTTGTAACACCATGGTGTTTATTCTTCCGAGTTATCACAGTAGAGGCCTCATACCAGTGCTATAGAAACCAGTCTTCTGGGGTGAGAAGAGAGCCACCTCCAGAGAGTAATTTAAAAGTCACCATTAACTAAGAGTTAGACTCATAAGAGCATGCCCATGATTGCTTTTTGGGGATGAGTCTCTCTCAAGTACCTGCAGATAAAATGAAGCAAACCTACTCTCTAGCTTGGCACTACAGTTATTTTCCTGGTGCTGCTTATGTGAACACCACATTCATGACTAAGGACCACATTCATAGAAAATAGACATCTAAGATCATTAATTCGTCATCAACCTAACACCACCATGGCCATTAAACCATGTCCCCAGGTGTCATGTCCACATGTTTGTGGAACACATCATGGGATGGTGACTCCACCACCTGTCTGGGCAGCCTATTCCAATGCCTGAACATTCTTTCAGCAAAGAAATCTCCATAGTGCTTCAGTAACAAGCTCCTGAAGACTTCATCAGGAAGGCTCAAATGTGTTTGAGTTTGTGAGAGCAAGTTCATATCACCATCAGTATAGTATGTGGTGAACCCTGTATGGAAGCATTGAAATAATGGAGTAATTAACTGCTCAATTCAGTGTATACAAAATCTGATATTTAGACATTTCATAAAGTCCAAAATATGTACAAATATTTAGTTAAAAAAAGAAAACAAAACCCCTAAACCAACTAAACCAAAACCCCATCACCCAGTTATTTTAATACTGTGGGTTTAATAGGATCATTTAATGACAAATTTGCCATGAGCCAGCAACAGTTGCTGGCAGCCCAGGAGGCAGCCATGTGCTGGGCTGTATCCAAAGCAGCTGAGCAGCAGGATAGCGAGGGGATTCTGCCCCTCTGTTCTGCTCTGGTGAGACTCCATCTGAAGCACTGAATCCAGTTTGGGTGCCACCAGCACAGGAAGGACATGGAACTGTTGGGTCAGGACCAGAGGAGACCGCAACAGTGATCAGAGGGCTGGAGCACCTGCCCTGTAGGGATAGGCTGAGAGAGTTGGGCGATCTTCAGCCTGGAGAAAAGAAGACTCCATGGAGACCTTAGAGCAGCCTTCCAGTACCTGAAGGGAGCCTACAGGAAAGCTGGTAAGGAACTTTTGTCAAGGGCTTGTCGTGACAGGACAAGGAGCAATGGCTTTGAGCTGGAAGAGGGGAGACTGTGACTGCAGATTAGGAAGAAATTCTTTAGAGAGATGTGGTGCTTCAAACTAGCACAAGTGAGGGTGGTGAGATGCCAGAATGGGTTGCTCGGAGAGATTGTGGAGTTCTTCACCCTGGAGGTGTTCAAGGCCAGGCTGGGTGAGGTCTTAAACAACCTGGTTTAGTTGTTTAGAAGGTGTTCCTGGCCATGGCAGGGAGGTTGAAACAAGATGGTCTTCAAGGTCCCTTCCGAAACAAACCATTCTATTATTCTATGTTAATATATAAGCACATTTTACTAACTAGTCTATCTCTTTTTGAGAAATATTTCTTCCAGCACATCCATTCTAGTTCCTTCTAAAATTTTGTTCTAAACTTGTCTAGCTTTATCTCCATCTGCTCTAATCTTGCCTTTAGAAAGTTGACATCAATGCTTTCTTTTTCTTTTTATTAGAAAAGTGAAGATGTAGTATTTCACATCTTTAAAACTCATTTTCTTTTCAAAACAAGTCTCAAATAAATCTATGGAGGTCCCTTCCAGTCCCTGCCATTATATGATTCTATAAAAGTAGCCTTCAAATTGCAAAACTTACTGACTCTAGTTCTATTTTCCTGACAAGTTTTTATAGTAACTTATCTTATTACATGCATAGAGTAGTTACTTGTTAACCTCAGAACCACCTGGGGCATCTAAATCTTTCACAACAAAGAAAGAGATATCAAGGTGTAAAATGAAAAGAAGAAAAATACAACTCTCAAAGGAATGTCAAATATTTCAGCTTGAGGGTTAAGTATGGGCATTAAAAACTAATCCAATAAAAATGGAAAACAAGGGTGTACTAAAATTCTCAACTGTGGTAAATTCATTATGTATGGATAAATGAAAACATAAGAATTCATAATAAACACATGTGCTTCTTAAGGACAGTTGGTTGTAAAAATAATTAAAGTAGATTACTCTGACTTCCAGACTCATGTTGTCAGTAGGCTGGTGGGTTTAGCAGCATGGAGGTACCAGCAGTGCCTGGGGAGATGTGCAGTAGCAGTAATCACAGAATCACAGAATTGTAGAATCAGAATGGGTTGGGCCGGAAGGCACCTTAAAGATCACCTAGTTCCAACCATCCTGCCATTGACAGGGACACTTTCCACTGGAACAAACTGCTCAAGGCCTCATCCAGCCTGGTCTCGAACTCCTCTAGGCAGGGGGCATAATGCATCATGGGACAATGACCTCATATAAAACTTAAAGTTCTGTCTGAAAACCAGGATATAAAAGTAGAAATCAGGTATTCCTCATCATCAAACTTCAAATTTCAGTAATTGTATAGCTGATTTAAATACTACTTTGCAATTAGATTTAGCTCCTCTTTTGTACCAACATCAGGCAATATCTGGTGTTAGATTTCCAAAAAGATGATCTCCCTATTTCAGCTCTTAGACAAGCTTTCAAAGCAGCTCATCTCTGGCAGATCTCCCAAGAGTGGAGAGAGGGGAGAAGGCAAAATGGATGGACTTGATGATCACAGAGAATAATTATGGATAATTATGTGATTCTGTGAGAGAAAGGAGGAATGCTTTTGTTTCAGACACTCTTACAAAGCCAAGGTCACCTTTGTGCTTCAGCTGCGTACTTGAACCCCCAGTAAGAGACATGGTGTCCAGTGATAGGATGAGAAACAATGGATACAAACTGGAACACAGCAGGTTCCACCTCAACATGAGGAAAAAAAACTTCTTTACTGTGAGAATAACAAGAGCCCTGGAACAGACTTCCCAAAGAGCTTATGGAGTTTCCTTCTACGGAGTGTTCAAAACCTGCCCAGGTGCATTCCTGTGTGTCCTGCCCTAGAGATCCTGCTTGGCAGGGCGGTTGGACTGGATGATCAGTGCTGGACCCAGTCCTGTTCAATATCTTTATTGATGATCTGGATGAGGGGATTGAGTCCAGCATCAGTAAGTTTGCAGATGAAACCAAGCTAGGAGCAGGTGTTGATCTGTTGGAGGGTAGGAGAGCCCTGCAGAGGGACCTGGACAGGCTGGATTGGTGGGCAGAGAGGATGAGATTTAATAAGGCCAAGTGCAGGGTTCTACACTTCGGCCACAACAACTCCAAGCAGCACTACAGGCTGGTGACAGAGTTGCTGGAGAGCAGCCAGGCAGAAAGGGGCCTGGGGGTATTGGTAGATAGTAGCTGAACATGAGCCAGCAGTGTGCCCAGGAGAGCCAATGGCATCCTGGCCTGTATCAGGAACAGTGTGGCCAGTAGGATGAGGGAGGTTGTTCTGCCCCTGTACTCAACACTGGTCAGGCCACACCTTGAGTCCTGTGTCCAGTTCTGGGCTCCCCAATTCAAGAGAGATGTTGAGGTGCTGGAAGGTGTCCAGAGAAGGGCGACGAAGATGGTGGGAGGCCTGGAACACAAACCCTATGAGGAGAGGCTGAGGGAGCTGGGGTTGTTTAGCCTGGAGAAGAGGAGGCTCAGGGCAGACCTCATTGCTGTCTACAACTACCTGGAGGGAGGTTGTAGCCAGGTGGGGGTTGGTCTCTTCTCCCTGGCAACCAGCAATAGAACGAGGAGACACAGCCTCAGGTTGTGCCAGGGGAAGTATAGGCTGGATGTGAGGAGGAAGTTGTTGCCAGAGTGATTTGCATTGGAATGGGCTGCCCAGGGAGGTGGTGGAGTCACCGTCCCTGGAGGTGTTCAAGAAAAGCCTGGCTGAGGCACTTAGTGCCATGGTCTAGTTGATTGGATAGGGCTGGGTGCTAGGTTGGACTGGATGATTTTGGAGGTCTCTTCCAATCTGGTTGATTCAATGATTCTATGATTCCAGCAGTGTATCAAGGTGGCACAGAACCCAACGCGAGTAAAGCCGCCAAAGTCCGAAGTGGCTGTAGACACGGCTTCCGCAGGCAAAGATCGTGGGGCAAGGCCGGGCAAAGCCGGACTGCTCCGCGGAGTTCCTGCGAGCGGCGGCAGCGGCTTAGGGCAGAGGCAGGTCCCTGCAGCAGCAAGTCAGGATGCGGCGGTCCCAAAGCGGGGACCGTGCGCTTTCCTGTCACCCTTCTTCCAGACGCTCTTCAGGATCCCGCCTCAGGGTCCGACTAGACAATGTGTCCAGTTGCCATACACGTATGCCGGGGCGACTTGCTCTTCCCCGCTCAAGCCCGCAGGGGTGAGGGTTTGAACTTCGTGCCTACTTCTTTCCACGTTCCAAACCCCCGGAGCCAGAGGGGAGGAAAACAATTTTGAGCCCCATTCAAATCTCCGGTGGGGCAGGGACTTAGGTGTGCCCTGCCACAGAGAGAGAACTTGATTTCACGGAGTCACAGAATTGCCTAAGCTGGAAAAGAGCTTTAAGATTTTCAAGTCCAATCATTAACCTAACACTGGCAAGTCCTTGACTACACCACATCCCTAAACACTGCATCTACAGGAATGACAGCTCCAGGATGGGCAGCCTGTTTCAATGTCTGCCGACTCATTCAGTGCAGGAATTCTTCCTAATATCCAACCTGATCTTCCTTTAGTGCAACTTGAAGCCATTTCCTCTTGTCTTAGCACTTCTTACTTGGTTGAACAGACCAACACCCACCCGGCTCCAGCCTGCTTTCAGGCAGTTGTAGAGAGCAATGAGGTCTCTCCTTGGTCCTCTCCAGACTAAGCAACCTCAGTTCCTTCAGCTGCTCCTCACCACACCTGTTCTCCACACCCTTCACTAGCTTCATTTCACTTCTCTGGATCAACTCCAGCACCTCAATATCCTTCTTTTAGTGAGGGCCCCAAAACTGAATGAAGGACACAAGGTGTGGCCTGACCAGTGCTGAGTACAGCGGGGCAGGGGGACAATCACTTCCCTGGTCCTGCTGGTGAATTGAATGACTGTTTTGTTTCCTCTGCCCTCTGCACTTTCAGGAGCTGTTTTTTTCTAAGGCTGGGAGGCATATAGCTGCTGTTGTTCCAGCAAGTCATGGTATCAGAAAGACATAAAAACAGGATCAAGAGAAGAAGAAATCAATTAAAAAGAAACCAAATTGGTAGTGATCTCACAAACTGGGAAAGCTCCTGATAAATGGCAACTCCCTGCAGCCTTTTTCCCAAAAGACTTTGGTTTCCTAGGAATAGCCTGGGAAGGATTTGCACATGAGCAGTGTCAGAGGGCAGAATTACACGAGGACTGGAATTGCACAAAGAAGCTGATTCATCAGGGGCTGGTGCCTGTTTAAGGAGAAAATCTAGAACAAGTGCCAGAATTTCAGTGCACATTTCTCACTCACTGAGTCAAGATTCCCAGGAGCTATGAAAGGCAATCATGCAGTTCTCAAGTGATTGGAAATGTCATTATAATGTAAAAGGAAGAAAACTTAATCCCCCATCACTTTTTCCACAGCTTTTTTTTTTCTTTTTTTTTCATGCCTGGACAGATGTTCCTTGTCAGCCTCTTGAAAAATACATGGACCAGTAATCCAGGCTCACTGTGGTCACTGTTAAGCAATGGTGTTAGTCTAAATACTAGTTAAAAGGCAAGAACAGGGACAGGCAAACTTTTACTTTAAATAAAATATAAGCAGCTTGCTGTGTAAGCAAAGCAGATGACTATTCTACAAACTAGAAAACAAAGTGGAAAAAAACCAAACAAACAAACAAGCAAAACCAGATGTTGTTCATACAGCAGATGATGTAGATGGTGAACAACAGTGCTTAGAGATTTGAAAGAGGGCTCCGTCTTTGAAAGAAGGGGCCAAGATGGGGTCTGGGACAAATGGAGCTCCAAATCATAGAATCATAGAATGGTTTGGCCTGGAAGAGATCTCAGAGATCATCCAGTTCCAATCCCTCTGCCATGGGTGGACATCTTCAACTAGAGCAGGTTGCTCCAGGCTTCATCCAACCTGGCCTTAAACACTTCCAGGGAGGAGACATCTACAGCCTCCCTGTATAACCTGTTCCAGTGTCTCATCACCCTCACTGGAAAGAATTTATTCCTAATATCCCACTGAATTGACTCCCAAATTTCTTCAATGCTCATAGCAAGGAAAAGCATGGAGAGCAATGAAGAATGGGCAAGAACAAGTATAGGCTCTAGGACTAAAAGAAGGGAAGGGAAGGAAAAGGGAAGGGAAAAGAAGAGAAAAGGGAAAGGAAGGGAAAGGAAGAGGGAAGGAAAGGGAAGGGAAGGGGGAAGGGAAAGGAAGGGAAGGAAAAGGAAGAGGGAAGGGAAAGGAGGGGAAAGGAAGGGAAGGGAAGGGAAAGGAAAGGAAGGGAAGGGAAGGGAAGGGAAGGGAAGGGAAGGGAAGGGAAGGGAAGGGAAGGGAAGGGAAGGGAAGGGAAGGGAAGGA
>WAAF01013958.1:104588-142417 GCA_013400475.1 Tricholaema leucomelas
AAGGAAAGGAAAGGAAAGGAAAGGAAAGGAAAGGAAAGGAAAGGAAAGGAAAGGAAAGGAAGAGGGAAGGGGTATAAAAGTTTATCAGAATCATGATTTCTGCAAGACGCATTTCCTGTATAAACCTCAGCCTGCTCTTCCCATTGCCATCACAACAGAGCTGATTTCTCTCAAGGTCCCTTCCAAGCTCAACCATTCTATAAGTCTATGAATTGTGAACTGGCAAAGCAAGCATCGTCACAGAGTTTTCAAAAGGGAAACAGATTTCGTTGCGTTAGCCTCCCACAGAAATACATTGCCTTCAGTGTGCTAATATAGGTATGCCCAGGGATGCATGCATAATGCCTCACTCCTTTTGGTGTCTTTTGCTGTTAGGCTAACTCTTGGCATATTTTTCTTTCTACTTATTTTTAAGAAGCCCTCAAATTAGAACAGTCTGAAAGGTTTTTCCACCCCCCCCCCCCCATAAATGATTTATGCACAGAAAAGTGCAGCCCACATCAAGCTCAGGCTACTCATGAGCCTGTGTAAATTTGATGAACAAAGACAACTGACTCCAAGCTACACTTCAACCTGGAGAACTAGAAGAAGATGAGGAATATATTCTTGTTAGCCTGTGTTTTGGCCCATCCACCATACAATTTACCAGTGTATAAAATGTAAGCCTCATGGAATTGCTTTGGCTAGAAAAGATCCTTGACTCAACCATTCTTCAACTCTACCAAATCTAAACCAAGTGCTAAACTGTGGCCCTAAGCACCACATTTCTATATCTTTTAAACACTTTCAGGGATGAGGACTCAACCAGCCACCCCAGGGAGCCTATTCCAGTGCTTCAGAACGTGATATCAGAATGATATCACAGAACTAAAGTATAGAAGAACCAGAGTGTAAGAAAATATGACAATCTGTCTACCTCTCCGATACCCTCCACAATGATATATATGTAGGGCAAGTATGATGTGGTACTTCCCCAGAACACTCTTACAGGTGCTGCAGAGAGCATTACTAGGCCTGGAGTGGGCACTTGGCTATTTAATAACTCTTAAAACCTTTATTTTCTTTGAATGCACCTCATTACTTTTCCAAAAGCACTTAAATTGTTAGTGGCTATATTACTTTAAGGCCAGGAGTCACTCAGTCATGTGCCATGTGCCATGGGTAGGAAGGCTCTAAAGAGGTACATCTAAAGGGTGGTACATTAAAGAGGCAATCTAAAGGGTGGATAGATGGGTCAAGGCCAGTTGTATGAGATTCAGCAAGTCCAACTGCTCGGTCCTGCACTTCAGTTACAACAACCTCATGAATGCTTCAGACTTGAGCGGAGTGGCTGCAAAACTGCCCAGCAGAGAGAGACCTGAGAGTGTTGATTGACAGCTGACTGAAAATGAGCCAGCAGTGTGCTCAGGTGGCCAAGAAGGCCACCAGCATGCTGACCTGTATCAGCAATAGTGTGACCAGCAGGACCAGGGAAGTGATTTTCCCTCTGTATTCAGCACTAGTGAGGCCACACCTGAAGTACTGGGTTGAATTTGTACCCCTCACTACAAGAAAGACATTAAGGTCTTAGAGTGTGTCCAAAGAGGGCAACAAAGGTGGTGAATGTTCTGAAGAACACATCTGGTGGGGATCAGCTGACAGAACTGGGGTTGTTTAGGCTGGAGACGAGAAGATGAATGGGAGACCTCCAACTCTATAATTCCCTGAAAGGAAGTTGGAACCACATGGATCTTTGTCTCTTCTCCCTAGTAGAATATCATAGAAGGAGAGGAAACAGCCTTGGTTTGCGCCAGGGTTGGTATAAGTTGAAGATTAATAGAAACTTCTTGATTGAAAGATTTCTCAAAGACTCAACAAACCATCCTGAGAGGTGGTTAAATCTCCATCTCTGGAAGTGTTTCAAAGAGACAGTGATGTGGTGCTGAGAGCCATGGTTTTGTGTAGAGGTAGATAACCCTTTCAATGACCTGAAAGGGATTTTCCAACCAAAACAGTGCCATGATTCCTGGAAGGAGCCATTCTTTTAATTTGTTTTGAACCTTTTCCTGCCTCCTTTAATTTGATCCTTTCCAGTTCACAAATTGAAAGAGATGGGAGACATCAATCCCTGTTCCTATTCCTCTTCTCCTTACCTTTTGGTGATTTTATAGTCCTAAACCAGATCAGAAAAAATATAGATCATCTCTTTGCTAGGATACTTTTTGCTGCCTGTGGCTAGAGTATATGGGCTGCACATACAGGGGGCTTTGCAGCAGCTGGGAAAGATTTTCATGACTATGATGCTACGTGGTGAGCCCAGCAGAACTGCAAGGCAAAGTGTCTTGCACACTTGTACCTGTAAATAATTGATGTGCCCTCTTTTAATATAAATTCCTCCCAGAATCAAAATGAATGAATTCACTCAAGCCTCATCTGCAGGATTTCAGTTTTCCACCATTATCACAGAATCACAGAGTGCATCAGATTGGACTCTCAAAGATCATCGTGTCCAACCCCCCTGCAGTCAGCAGGGACATCTTCAACTAGATCATGTTGCTCAGGGCCACATTAAGCCTAGCTGTGAATGTCATCAGGGGTGGGACCTCCACCACATCTAGGGGCAACCTGTTCCCAGTATTTCACCACACTCACTGTGAACTTCCTCCTGATATCCAACCAAAATCCACCCTGCTCCAGTTTCAAACCATTGCCCACCATCCTGTCACCACAGGCCCTTCTAAACAGTCCCTCTCTAGACTTCTGATACACTCTCTTCTGATATCAAAATGCAGCATTATGATCTCTCCAGAGCCTTCTCTTCTCCAGGTGGAACAGCCCTAGCTTGCCTTCATAGGTGAGGTGCTCCAGCCTTCTGATCATCTTTGTTACCTCCTCTGGACCCAATCCAGCAGGTCTGTGTCTCTCTTGTGTTGGAAGTCTCAGCACTGGACACAGTACTCCAGGTGAGGTCTCATCAGAGTGACAGAATCACCACTCTTGAGCTGCTGGCCATGCTTCTTTTGAATGGAAAATAGGAATGTCTTGGAAAGTTTTCCAGTTCTTCTGGCTGTTCTGTTCCTTTTACATCCCATGTTTCTCAAAGCACAGTTGCTTTCCAGTTTCCTTAAGTGCATCTTTCTGAGGGTGCTCTCAATCCCCTCATCCAAATCATTGATAAAGATATTAATCAGAACTAGCCCCAGTACAGAGCCCTGGGGATCACCACTACTGACTGGCCACCAAGTGGACTCACCTCCATGCACTTAGCTAAGCACCCCACCACATCTACTAGAAGAGCAGGCAGACAGTTATTTGTGCTTTGCCTACAGTGCAGATCCCCAGCTGCATCCCAGCAGGATGTGCTGCAGAGCCTCAGTGAATCACACCTAGCATCCTTGTAAACAATTCCCTCCAACAACAGCCCCGCAGGTTGCCACCATCTATTTGCATTGCTGTAAAAATCCTTTCTCTTGTGAACAAGGTAAAAATCATTGCCCATTGTGTTGCAGCTCCTTGAGCAACTTCTCAAAATAGAACACACACTCAAGTAGGGTAATGTTGTGCTTCGAGTCTGAGTCTGGGGTTTTGTTGTTTGGATTTTGGTTTGGGGTTTGTTTTTGGTTTGTTGGTTTGTTTGTTTGGGAGGGGCTGTGAGGGTTTTTTGTGTGTGTGCTATTTTCATTGCTTTCAATGATGTGGCAGTGAAGCAGCTGCCACTCCACAGAAACCCTGTGCTTCGTAGGCAATTGAAATGAAACACTGTCTTCCTAGGTGAATCACAGAATATCAGATGGAAGGGCTCCCAAGGCTCATTTGGTCCAACCTTTCTAGGTAATAGTAGAGTTGAAATGAACTGGCCCAGCACCCTGTCAAACTGTCTTAAATTTGCCAAGTGTAGGGAAATCAAACATGCCTCTTTGGAGATGGTTCTAATGTCCAACTATTCTTGTGGTGGAACTTTCTTCTGGAGTTCAGAAGGCTGTATTTTAGCTCCTGGCTGATGTACATGATTTTTTTCACCTATCTGTGAGAGACATCTCTTCTAGGGCATATCAGGGCCACAGTCTAGCAGCATATGACACTAAGGTAATCAAATAAAAGTATTACATCAAGCTGGAAGTGCAGGATAAGTCCAGAGGGGCTAAGAGGGATACAGCTCAAACTGAGATTTCTTTTTCCCTCTGTCCATAGTGTTAGTTTCACAGGATCACAGGATGTTAGAGGCTGGAAGGGTCCCAAGGAGATCCTCGAGTCCAACCCCCCTGCTAGACCAGGACAATACTATCTAACACGGATCACAGAGAAAATCTCCATAGAGGGAGACCCCACAACCTCTCGGGGAAGCCTGTTCCAGTGCTCTGTGACCCTTACAGTAAAGAAGTTCCCCCTTGTGTTGAGGCAGAAACTCTTTTGCTGCAATTTACACCCATTACAGCACAGTGGCTTTGAATGTTTTGATTTATTGAAGAACAAACTTCCAGTTTCACTTTTAATCAAAAATAAAACCCATTTGATGTTCTGTAGATCAAATCACACAGTTCAGACTCAGCTTTACCTACTTATGCTTTTGTTAGTCCAAGTCATAGAATCACAGTGTAGTAGGGATTGGAAGGGTCTTTCAGAGATCATCATGTCCAACTACCCTGCCAAAGCAGGACCACCTTGGGCAGGTCCCACAGGAATGCATCCATATGAGTCTTGAAACTCTCCAGAGGAGGAGACTCCACAGCCTCTCTGGGCAGCCTGCTCCAGGGCTCCAGCACCCTCACAGTGAAGACATTTTTCCTCACATTGAAGTGGGAAGTTCTTGTGTTTCATCTTGCATCCACTGCTCTTTGGCCTACCACAGGACACCACTGAAAAGAGGTTGGTCCCTTCTTGACACCCACTCTTCAGGTATTTGAGAAGACCAATGAGATACTGTGCTAGTTGGAGCCTAGCTGGGATATTTTGGTGAGAATTAGAGATGATAGGCTGTGAAAAGCAAACAATGGTGATGCCTGCTTCACTCATGGGCTTGCTGAGATGTATAAGAACATGAACATAAATACAGATAACAGAGTCCCTCTCTGGCTCGGGCCCTGGCTGCAGGCACTTCTCTCCCTAACTTGCTAACTAATTCTTCTGCTTCCTAACCTCCCTGGCCGACCCTCCAACTCACCTTGAACATAAGGCAAAGTCTGGGGTAAGGTAGAGGGGGTAGGAGAAGGTGTTAGGGTGACTGAGAGCCCCTCTTGGGGACTCAGGTTTCTGAGAGGGCTGTTGTGTTTCTGTATTACCTTTTACCTTGTATATTTCTGTATATATTGTAAATATCTGCTTCTACATTGTGCTAAGATGTAAACTTAAACATCCATTCATTCAATTTCCAGAGCAGTTTGGTCTAGTCTGGGTGATTTTCCAAAGTAGGGAGGGGGGGGGGCAGGAACACCCAAACCATCACGAATCTCCTCTCTGTCTGCTCTTCTTTAGGCTAAACAGCCTCAGGTCTCTCAGCCTGTCTTCATTAGGCAGATATTTGAGTCCCTTCATCATCCTCATAGCCCTGACTTGGATAATCTCAAGGTGGGATTTGCCTCCCGTCTAACCACACAAGTAATACAAAAGGAGAAAAAAAAACCAGCTAATGTAATGTTTTACACAAAAATCCTTTAAAAACACATTGTGTTTGATCAGCTGCAATCAGCTTTCTAACAGGGACAAAAACTAACAAGGGAATGGGGAAAAAAAAATAATACAATAATTTCTCAATGAGAGATATTTCAGGAGGAAGTGAAAAAAAAGAAACCAAAAGGCTTGATTTTCTATTATTAACCAGCAGTTGCTACTCAAAGCTCAAGATCAACCAGGGACACATCAATATATTAGTGAAAGGTAAATATGGCATTGATTTGCAGAAAGGAAAGACAGAAGTCAGAGCTGGAAATGCTTCATAGTGAAATAAATCCTTGGGAAAAATAAAAGAGCCAATATCAACAGACTGATCGCTGAACACATGAAGGCAAAAGAGATGTAGCATCTATGATACATCTCATAAAGAATAAATCTTCATGGAGATAGATCCATAGAGATATATACAAACAGGAGTACAAGATCAATGAGGAAAAGCTATCTGGTAAATGTGTGATCATAAGATCTTATTTATTGTTTTCATGGACCCCTGATTTACAAGCATGAACTGATTCACAGGCTCTGATGTGGAGTTATGGATAATAACAGAGGTCAGGTGGTGAGAGGAATTAAATCCAGTTGTGGCTGTGTTGTGGAGGTAGGCAATTAATGTGGCTGAGTCAGGAATATAGAGAAAAATACAATTATTTTATATTCCCCAAAACTCTCCCCCAAAACTATAGACAGAAATTAATTTAGAGCTGGGGTTGTTTAGCCTGGAGAAGAGGAGGCTCAGGGGTGACCTCATTGCTGTCTACAACTACTTGGAGGGAGGTTGTAGCCAGGTGGGGGTTGGTCTCTTCTCCCAGGCAACCAGCAATAGAACTAGGAGACACAGCATCAAGTTGTGCCAGGGGAAGTATAGGCTGGATGTTAGGAGGAAGTTGTTGGCAGAGAGAGTGATTGGCATTGGAATGGGCTGCTCAGGGAGGTGGTGGAGTTGCCATCCCTGGAGGTGTTCAAGAAAAGCCTGGATGAGGCACTTAGTGCCATGGTCTAGATGACTGGATAGGGCTGGGTGCTAGGTTGGACTGGATGATCTTGGAAGTCTCTTCCAACCTGGTTGATTCTATGATTCTATGATTAGCAGATTCAGTTTGAGAAGATCTTACAAGGATACCATAGATAAATTTGACTATTTTAGAAGTCAGGAGTTGGGAAAGGCTAAGCTACTAAACATAGCATTCCCCACTATTAATCAGGCTGAGCCAAAAGTTTACTCACAGGTGGGCCAGGCTGGCTGAGAGAAAAGGCTCTCCAGATGCTTGTCCCCTCACTCTCTTTCAAAAGATGTCTGAGGCTCCTTAGGCCTGTCAAGCCTGCATAAAGGGGGTGCTTATGGTGGGAAGCCGCCCAAAGCAGGGACGGTCCTGTCCCTCAGGAGCTTGTCCTTCGGAGTGCCAGGGGATTCTTTCTGCAGGAACTATCCAGGCCGGGGAGAACTCTAAGGCAGGAACCCCAAGGTGTGAAGCACCCCAATATTTATACCCTTCCTATACAAAAGGTCGAGTTACCACTTCCTAGGCACAAAGACCACAGCCTGATTCCAGCGTGGGCATCTTCACGGGCACCCCTCGTGCCGGAAGGGCCCTTTGCTGCCCCCCTTCACGCCTGCAGGGCAGGGGTGGGGGAAACAGGTTTTTCGCTCCTATTCTTCTGCCTTTCAAACCATGGAGGGAGAGGAATTTTGGGGTATACCGGACCCCAGGAAAGGCTGGTCACAAGTGGTGTTCCCCAGGGCTCAGTGCTGGGGCCTGTTCCCTTTAATGTCTTCAGCAACAATCTAGACGAGGGGATTTAGGCACCCTGAGTAAGTCTGCAGGTGACATTAAATTGAGTGGAACTGTCAAGCTGCTTGAGTGTAAGAAGGCTCTGCAGAGGGAGCTGGAGAGACTGGATCTGTGGGCTGAGATCGGTTGTGTGAGATTCAACCAGGCCACGGGCCAGGTTCTGCGCTTGAGTCACAACAACTCTATGAATGCTCCAGGCCTGGGGCAGAGCGGCTAGGAACTGCCTGTCAGAGAAGAACCTGGGGGTGCCGACTGACAACTGGATGAACACGACCCAGCAGTGTGCTCAGGCAGCCAGGAGGGCCACCAGCATCCTGGCCTGGCTCAGGACTACTGTGGCCAGCAGGAGTAGGGAAGTGCTCATGCTCCTGTACGTGGCACTGATAAAGGCCGCAGCTCGAACACTGGGCTCAGTTTTGGCCTCCTCATTACAAGAAGGACATTGAGGGCCTGGAGAGTGTGCAGAGAAGGGCAAGAAAGCTGGCAAAGGGTCTGGAGAAGAGAGTCACGGATTCATAGAACAGCAGGTTGGAAGGGACCTCAAGGATCATCTAGTCCAAGCTCCCAGGGTAAGAATACAGTTTAAATGAGGTGGCTCAGCAACCTGTCAGGCTGGGCCTTGAAACTCTCTAACGCAGGAGAATCCATTACCTGCCTCGGGAGTTTATTCTGACATTTAATACTTTGCACGGGGAGGTTTTTTTTCCCTGTCATGCAATCTGAATCTCCCCAGTAGCAACTTGTACCCATTACCCCTTGTCTTTACCATGGGACTTCTTGTAAAAAGGGAGTCTCCCTCTGCACCACAGCCACCCTTTATGTACTTGTACGTGGTTATCAGGTCTCCCTAAGCCTTCTCATCTCAAGGCTGGACAAGCCCAGTTCTTTCAGCCTTCCTGTGTATGACAGGCCTTCCAGGCCTCTGATCTTCTTGTGGCCCTTCTCCGGACTCTTTCCAGCCTACTGGCATCCTTCCTGTCTTATGAGGAGCAGTGAGGGATCTTGGGTGAGTCTGGAGAAGAGGAGGACGAGGGGACACCTCACTGCTTTCTGAAAAGAAGTTGAAGCCAGGTGCGTGCTGGTCTCTTTTACCTGGTATCAGGCAGCGGAAGGAGAGGAAATCCTGACATTGTGCCAGGGGAAGTTTAGGTTGGAGATTAGGAAAAATTCCTTTCTGCAGCAGTGATCAGGGATTGGAACAGGCTGCCCAGGGCGGTGGTGCAGTCACCACCCCTGGAGGTGTTAAGATATGTGTGGACGTGGCACTTTGGGAGATGGTTTAATGGCCATGGCGGTGTTGGGTTGATGGCTGAACTGGCTGATCTTAGAGTTCTTTTCCAGCTGAAATAATTCTATGATTTTATGGTTCTGTGATTTCACTAAAAGGAAATCATCTCTCAAACTGATTTTATTTACAAACCCTTTCCTATTATATGATAGCTTTTCTGGTTAAACCTAGCAACAGTCTCTTAAATGCTGTGCTTTTGCCATCTTTTGGCTTCTTTACTGGCATTCTTAAAATATTCACTTGGCATGTAAGGGAGGTGGGACATTTCTGCACCATTTCCATAACCCATCACATCACAGACAGTGTTACTCTCGTGTGTATTAATGAAATTTGCCAGCAACTCACATTCTAAAATCTGTTTGCAGTAAGTGTTTCTTGAAAATGTTCAAGCAAGAAACAAATCAGTCACAATCAGACTGTTTGTACATACTTCATGAAGGAAAATAAGATCTAAATTCATTAATAAATTATTCACCAGCTCTGCTTTCAAGTGTATTGAGAGCTGGCAAAAAATCCACAGGAAGGGATAAAGCTCAGTAAGAGCACATAAAATGGAGAGGCACTCTCAGGTAGGGAGATTAGTGGCAGGTCTTGACTTAGTCAACATCCTCATTAATGATTCTGAAGCAGAAGTAAACAGAAGCATACTGAAACCCTTGGGTAGCTGGGAGGAACTGTGCATGCCAGCACCGAAGAGTGGGGAATAACACAAAAGAAACAGGATGCAGGGATGTCAAATAAAATAACCTCTCAAGCTAAAATCCAAATGAAAAAAAATATCCCATGCAGATGTAAAGGAAAACCACAGGCAAGCCTCAGATTCATTGTTCACAAATCCCCAGGCACAATCCCCAGGCAATAATCAGAGTATCCCCACAAAAGTCAGTGGAACCCTGATTGAAGTCTAAAGGAAGCAGGGACGTATTTTCACCACCTGCAGAGGGAAGAAAGTTTGTGGTGCCGCATGGTGAGTTGCATTGTTTGTGTTGCAGAGGCAGCAGCTCTTCTGACATAACCTACAGCAAATCATCATCCTCTTTAAGTACCTCATGTGCTCAGGTGGCCAAGAAAGCCAGCAGCGTCCTGGCTTCTATCAAGAATAACATGGCCAGCAGGACCAGGGAAGTGATTGTCCTCCTGTACGCAGCAACGACTTGAGTATTTGATTCAGTTTTGGGCCCCTTATTATAAGAAAGACATGGAGGTGATGGAACATGTCCACAGAAGGGCAACAAAGCTGATGAAGAGTTTAGAGAACAGGTCTGGAGAGGAACAGCTGAGGGAACTGAAATCCTCTAGTCTGGAAAAGAAAAGGCTGAGGAGAGACCTCATTGCTCTCTACAACTCCCTGAAAGGAGGTTGCAGTGAGGTGAGGATTCATGTCTTCTCACTAGTATCACGTGATAGAAGAAGAAGAAATGGCCTGAAATTGTGCCAGGGCAGGTTTAGTTTGGAGATTAGGAGAAAAATTCTTTACTGTGAGAGTAGTCAGGGATTGGAACAGCCTATCCAGGGAGATTGATAGAGTCACCCTCCCTGGAGGTGTTAAAAAACTTGTGGACATGGCACTTTGGGATGTTGTTTAATGGTGGTGATGTTAGGTTGATGGTTGGACTGAATGATCTTGGAGGTTTTTTTCAAACAAAACAATTCAGTGATTCGATGGGTCTATATATTGCAATGAATTTACTGTTAAGAACTCTAGGTTTCAACAAATAAGTTGTCACTGGAAAATAGGAGTGTCTTGGAAATCTTTCCCTGGTCTTGAAAAAGTGGGTTCTCTACTCCTGCATCCCATGATGGTCCTAGGTTGAAAGTTGGAGTCAATGGTCTTACAGGTCTTTTCCAACTGAAACAAATCTATGATTGTATCTCCATTGATTACACATTGAGCACTTTAAAAAACTGTGAAACTACCACTGAAAATGTTTAGAGGTGAAGAGGGAGGAAGAATACTAAAGTGTAGTGGTTTGGGTGTTCCCTGCCCCCACACACACACACTTTAGAAATCACCCAGACTAGACTCAGCAGGCTCTGGAAATATGAATGTAGCTTATATTTACAGCTAGCACAATAGACAAGCAGATATTTACACTATATACAGATATATACAGACATATACAAGGTAAAAGGTAATACAGAAACACAGCTCCCCTCCCAGAAACCTAAGTCCTCAGGAGGGGCTCTCAACCACCCCCTCACCTTTCCCCTACCCCTCTCAAACTTATCCTAGTCCCAAGGAAGAATGGAGGTTAGGCCAGGGGGTTAAGAAACAGAGATGGATCAGCCAAAGAAAATGGAGGGTGAGGTTAGAGAGTAAGATGCAGTTCAGCCAGCAGCCCAGAGCTCCCCAGCAGGCGAAGTGACCTTATCTATGTTTTGACTTATATTTTTATACATCTCAGCAAGCCTATGAGCGAAGTAGACATCACCATTGTTTTCCTTTCACAGCCTATGATCTAGTTCTTCTCACCAAAACATTCTAGGTAGCTTCAAACTAGCACACAAAGGTATTTTCATAAATCTGTAGACTCAAAATGATGCACCTAAAGGTAAAAAAATTAGTCAGTGACTCACAAAATGTCTTCCCTTGGCTGCCTCACACCCCGTACCGAGAGGAACGTTGCTGCTGAGGCCTCTAAGTGCTATCTTGCCTGCTGTTTTCATTAGAAGCCTTTCATGTTTTATTTAGGTACCTTCAATCAGTGTGTATCTCTGTTTTATTTCTCACTTAAACTCTGCCAGCGTAATCAACCTCATCTGCAAATTGTCCTGCATTGCCAGTGACTACTTTCCAATATTGTAAACTTGATGCAGTTAATTGTTCTGAGAGTGCGGGGAGATATTTGTTGGTAGCAGAAGAAACGCAATGGCTGCACAATGGCACCGTGTGTTTGTTTTCTATGCACAACTGATCTCACACAGTTGGTTTGGGTATTTTCTGTTCTGTGGTGTCTTGCAGGTTGTTTCAGTGGGTGGAATATAGAGGGGGAGACAGCTGCTTTGATTTTTGATAAGGATATCGGGGACAAATGGGAATGATGGATCAATTTAGCTGGAAAATTTTGCTGTACTAAGAGGAGGTACCTGGATATAAGTCTCAGAATCACAGAATCATTAAGATTGGAAAATACCTCTAATATTGTCAAGTCCAATCATCAACCCATCACCACCATGCCTTCTAAAACTCTTTCTGAAGTAAAAGATACAAAGATAGGAGTGGGTTAATAATCTAAATGTGAATGGAGCTCATGGATGGAGTTTCTAAAAGGTATGCTCTTCAACAATGTTGTTGATTCGTGAGAAGAGGAGGCTAGAGGGAGGCCTTCTTGCACTTTACAACTCCCTGAAAGGAGGTTGGAACCAGCTGGGTGTTGGTCTCCTCTGCTTAGGCATGAGTGATAGGAGATGAGGAAGTGGCTTTGAGATGTGGTGCAGAGAGCCATGGTTGAGCACCAGACTTGGTAGAGTTAGAGAATGGTTGGACTGGATGATCTGAAAGGTCTTTTCCAACCAAAATGATTCTATGAGTATGTTTATAAACTGCCTGAAAAGAACTAATTGTAAAAATTGAAAGATCCAATAACAACAAACCAGCTGGTTAGGCTACTGAAAAGAAAGGGGTGAGCAAAGATCTATCAAATTATTTTTGAAGCTTAGGTAATAAAATGACAAATTATACCAATTGAAAGGCAATGTTAAGTGATGCACCTTGGAAAAAGCAATTCAAAATTAAGAACAAAATTAGCTCTGAGCTGGCTGTAACTGTCAGGAATGAGACCATGAAAACTTCACCTTAGAGTTTGGAAACACCAGATAGAATTGCAACAGGTTTTAGAAAGTGATAGGGAACAAACAGAAAATACTTCTAAACCCTGGTGCAAAACTGTAGTTCGTCCCCGTTTTGAACACTCTGTGTTGCTCTGGTCCCTTCACCTGCAAATCAGGGAAGTGACAAAGAGGATAAAAGATGTGGGACAGTTTCCCCATGATAAGTGACCAAACAGGCTCTGAGTCTTTGCTGTAGAACAGATTTGACTGAGATGAAACAAAGTAGATTCTGGAGATCACAGTGCTAAGAGAAGTCAAATGTGGAAGAAAAAGAGGCAGTGGACTGCAGCCTCATCGAGGTGTTGCCAGATCTGCTTTTCAATGAATTATAGAATGGTTTGAGTTGGAAGGTTCAAGATCATCTAGTTTCAACACCTCTGCTATGGGCAGGGACACCTTCCACTAAACTAAATTGCTCAAGGCTCTGTCCAACCTGGTCTTGAATACCCCCAGGAAGGAGGTATCCAAAACCTCCCTGGACAACCTGTATCTGTCGTTGCAAAGAATTTTATGAGTGCTCAACATCTGCACAGCCTGAAGGGAGATCCAGCACTAGACACCATGGCAGAAATTCAGAAAGCATTCCTAAATGTGGAATAAAACCTTCCCTGTGCAGTTGAGAAAGTCACTGAAATGAGAATGGATGGAAGAGTATTTGGGAGAAAGTACCAGTAGTGGTTGTGCTGTTCTTCCTCCTCTCTAGATCATAGAGAGCAGCACAGAATTGTTTCTGTTGAAAAAAAGGCCTGCAAGGTCGAGTCCATCTGTCAACCCAACACCCCCATGGCCATCAAACCGTGTCCCATAATGCCATGTCCACACACTTCTTGAGCACCTCCAGGGAAAGTGACTCCACCACCTCCCTTGGCAGCCTGTTCCAGCACCTGACCACTCTTACAGGAAAGAAATTTTCCTTAATCTCCAAACTAAACCTCTCCTGGTACAGTTTCAGGCCATTTCCTCTCATTCTGTCACCTGCGAGTAGGGAGAAGAGACTGATCCCTGCATCACTCCACCTGCTTTCAGGGAGTAGCAAATGTGTGCTTAGAGGCACAGCTGGAGCTGGCAGAGGGTGTGGTGTGTGTAAGCTGTTTGCATCCAGCACCTGAACCATATGCTGCTTTTAAATCTTCTGAAACTGAGCAGCCTCTTCTCCTCAAATAGAACTTATCTTTAAAATGATGTCTGACTTCTGGGATTTCCTTCTGTGCTCACATCCTGCTTCTGCAAACCTGAACATGGCTCTTGGGAAGCATTGCAGATTGACAGCTTCAGCTACTGGAAAAAAAAAAGGAAAGACATGATAATCACTGTCAGAGAAGGATTGGGAAGAGTGTCTGAGAGCTTAATTATGGCCACAAAGGAATGGGCTCTTTGTATGAGCAGTGCTGAAATGAAGAGAGGGAAAGGAGGGGAGAGCACAGGAACTGCATTCAGGTTTTGGAGACTGTTGGTCATTCTGATGATGCTCATGCCAAAACATGAGGTTTTTAAAAGCCTAAAAAGGCTGCCAAATTGAGCAGTATGCATTCTGCAAGAGCTACAGAATGTTAAGTAGCTCAGATCAGTAAGGTAGTAAGGTAGTAACAGGAGATGTCTGGTGGAGAAACGTGGAAGTGAAAAAATCCTTTTGTGGGTTCTTTTTTTTTTCTTTTCTGTGTATGACCATAAGGTACCTGCTAGCAGATTCAGTGTGGTGGCCTGAGAAAGGAAGAAAGGAGACTACCCATGCTGATGTTGATTGCTGTTGTGTGTCCTCAGCTAGGTTCTTGCCATTACAAAACTGGAAGGATTGGCTGCTACACCACTCAGGCTCTGCTGCCGTTCAGGGAGATCTGGACAGGCTGGAGAGCTGGGAGAAAGGAGACCTAATGAGGTTCAACAAGAGTAATATAGAGTCTTGCGCCTGGGGAGGAACAATATCATGCACTTAGTACAGGTTGGGGATTGACCTGATGGAAAGTAGCTCCATAGAGAAGGATCTGGGAATCTTGGTGGATAACAAGTTCACCATAGGCCAGCAATATGTGCTTGTGATGAAGACAAATGGTATCGTGGGGTGCATTAAGAAGAGTGTGACCAGCAGGTCAAGGGAGGTTCTCCTCCCCCTCTACTCTGCCCTGATGAGACCACACCTTGGGTACTGTGTCCAGTTCTGAGTTCCCCAGTTCAAGGGGGACAGGAAACTGTGAAAGCCAACCTACAACATACCCACATGTTTGTCAGGCATTGAAAGAGTGCCATGGAGCAGGAAATGTTTGAGATTTGAACACTGAAAGCTACAGAACAGCCACTTTCCTGATTAAAAGGAAAATAACACCTCAGATAGTCCATGATTGAAGTCAGCAGCCCTCCTCTTAGCCCAAGACCTTTAATACAGGCAAGCATGAGTGCAAACAACTAGTATTTAACAGAAGTAACAAACCAAGCAGTGCAAGTAATAAAACCTGAACAACAAACCCCAAAGTAACAAAACCCAAACCAAATCAAAACCAAACCCATACATCACACTGCAGGTGTGATTTGACTCGAAACAGAGCATTGCAGGGGCCAGTGGTCCTTAGACTGATCACGAATGCTGAAGGTAGAGCTGATTCTTTCCTTCTTTCCACACTAAAGCTTACCTCCTTCTATATACAAGTAAGCAAAACACTACAGAGAGGTTTACGAGCTCTGTTGAAAAAGATGGTACTACAGCAGGGTTGAAAAAAAGCAGAAGGCAAGGAATTCATAAGCTAGATTTAAATTCATGATGGGTGTCCTAGATGGACCATCACAAAGTGGATGCTTGACTGTTTGCATTGTATTTGATGCTGTTCTCCACTGCCACATCCAAGGTATTTCACTTCTTGTGAACAACCGTGTGGCACCATGTTTGCAGCACTGGAAAGAAACAGTTGAGCTGCAGTTTCCCTGCTGCCTGGATCACCTAAGGACCATATAACCATGGATTTGTTAGGGTTGGAAGAGGCCTCCAAGATCATTTAGTCCAAGGAGCAATCTAACACCACCATAGCCACTAAACCATGTCCCAAAGTGCCACGTCCACACCTTTCTTGAACACCTTCAGGGATGGTGACTCCACTAGCTTCCTAGGCAGCCTGTTCCAGTGCCTGACCACTCTTACAGGGAAGAATTTTTCCCTAATCTCCAACCTAAACCTCCCCTGGCATAGTTTCAGGCCATTTCCTCCAGAAGCTTAGTGATCCACCTAGAAAGAAAGAGCACACTGGGTAACACAAGTAATTGGGGACTCTATGCACATCAGTGGTCTGAGCTCAAACTACTGCAGATACTTAAGATGGAGTTAGCTGAGGATTGAGCCCAGTGGCACGCTATTTTGCAAAGAAAGCTCATCTTGGTGGGTGTCCAGTTTGCAGAAGCAGCTGTGCTTTTAAGAAGCAAGAACCTGCTGGCAGCTGCCTAGGCTTTGCTCTGAGGACAAGACTGACACCATCTCCGATTCTTTTGTAGCTCAGCAGTTGAGTATTGAAACAGGAATCTGCTGTTTCTGTTTGTTCCTCCACCTGAGTGTCTTTGTAGACTGTAATTCTCCACTATGTGTAGTGCTGAAGAACACAGGAGACGAATGAAAGGCAAAAATCCCATAGCAATTTGTTTGAAAAATCAAACTTAACATCTGGAGCTCTGGGATGTCCAGTTCAACAGGGATAGGGATATACAAGACAGTATCCAATGAAAGCTACAAGGATGATGAAGGGCCTTGAACATCTCTCTGATAAGAAAAGGCTGAGAGACCTGGAGCTCTTTAGTCTGGAGAAGAGGAGGCTGAGAGGAGATCTTAATGTTTATAAATATCTGGGTGTCAAGAGGAAGGGGCCAAACTCTTTTCATTGATGTCCTGTGATAGGATGGGGGATGATGGATACAAATTGGAACGCAGGAAGGTCCATCTTAACATGAAAAGAAACTTTGTTTTGAGAGATTTGGAGCCCTGGAGCAGGCTATGCAGACAGGTTGTTGAGTTTCCTTCTCTGACGACTTTCAGGATCCATGTGGATGCATTCCTGTGTGACCTGCCCTAGGTGCTCCTACTCTGGTAGGATCTGATGATCTCTGGAGATCCCTTCCAACCCCTACTATTCTATGATGCTATGATTCTGTGATTACATGATTCTGTCTTTGTTAATGATATTTGGGGGTTTGACTGTGACTGGTGGAAGATCTTGGTGATAAAGGACACGTCAAATTACCAGTCCATTTACGAAGGTCTGATATTGTCTAAAGAACTCCAAAATGTGTTGAGTGGCACATCTGTAAAGCAATTCCAGTGCTTGGATCTTATTCCTTGACTACTGCTCCAAATATCTCCTCAGCATAATGATATTCATCTTCTCCAAATTGCTATGCTGCTCTCCTCTTGGCTGTTGTGCACATCAATCTGCGTGCTAGGTCCTATACATTAGGGTGTCTGACTTAATTCGGAAATCTTCTTAGAATACATACTTGAATTATTGATTGCATAGCTCAGGAGATGGAATTAGATGAGGTGGATTTGAGAGTTATGAATAATAAACTCCTGCTCAGCCAAAGCTACCAAGCAAGGAGTTCAAGCACAAAGAGAGGCTACCATGACACATTCTATGTCAGCTGATACCAGGCCACCTACAGTCGTTGCTACATGTTGTTTAGTTTTCTTAATAGCTATGCAGAAATAGTGAGTAGTCTGTAAGGGATGTAGGAGCACAATTCCCACTGGCCTGTGGTGAGATCAGGCACCTGAAAAATATTTCTGAAATCTGCTCCAGATATTGATTGCTGTCAGATTTCCATTTGGCTGAATTTTCAGTCATTGGAGTTTTCAGGCATTAGAAGATGTTGCCCAGATAAGTGGTTGAGTCACTGTCCCTGGAAGGTGTTCAGGAAATGCGTGGTCATGGTGCTTCAGCATATGGTGGTGTTGTATTGATGGTTAGACTCTATGATCTAGGAGGTCTATTCTATGAATAGCTGCTTTGAGACATCCCTGACTACCTTTTCCTGTGTGCTTGTTGATAACATTTTAAAGTCCAGTCTGTTATCCTTCGTGAAGAACATCAGGTACATCTTGCTTGCTCTTCTACCCCTTTCAGAATTTGTTTCAGCAAGCCTTTCTCATCCTCTTTCTTCTCCAGCCTTAATGAGGACAGAACTAATCAGGTTTTATAACTCTACTTACGAACACCCAGGACTACCCGACACTAGAGTTGTTCTGTGTTAGTATCTTGGTAATGGAGCACTTAGCATTTTACACAGGTGTGGCTCTGCTGGCCCCTTCTGCATTTCAGCCATCTCTCCTGATTTCCTCTGTGTCTCTGCTGGTATATCTCAGTGTTTCGTTTGCTTTCTCTTTGGCTGCCAGATACTGTGCTAACTATCTGAAGATTAGATCTCTCATTTGTCTCGGATCAGTTTCCTGTGACCCTATCAGAGAAAGCATTAAAAGATTTATAAAATGAATGTGTGAAGCAAGGAGGTGCAAATCAGCTCTGTGGAAGGGGGTAAAAACATTATTTCAGTGACTGCTGACACAACTTAAAAGAAACCTGAACTTAATAAAAAAATCATTCTACTGATTTCTGAAACAGAGTCCTGGGTGGAGAGACCAAGAAAGATCAATTGCATGTCTCTGCACAACAACCATTTCTTAAAGCCTTGATATTTAAGTATAATCCCTTTTGCTATGCTTTGACCCAGTCTTAGTTGATTTCTGTTGGGGTTTTTTGGTTTTATTTTCTCATTAAGTTGTATGCATGAGATATCCACTCAAGACCTCGTGGAATTGTAGAATCATAGAATGGTAGGAGTTAGAAGGGACCTCACCTTAGAATCATAGAACCACAAAAGCATAGAATCATAGAACCACAGATTGGTAGGAGTTGGAAGGCACCTCTGGAAATCACTGAGTCCAAACCCCCTGCCAGAGCAAGATCATAGAAGAAGAGAATGGTTTAGCTTGGAAGGGACCTCAAAGGTCATCCAGTTCCAACCCCCCGCCATAGGCAGCGACACCTCCCACTGGAGCAGCTCACTCAAGGCCTCATCCAACCTGGCTTCAGTCCTCTGATCATCTTTGTGGCCCTCCTCTGGGCTCATTCCAACAGTTTGTTATCCTTCTTCTGTTGGGCCCTCCAGAACTGCACACAGTACTCCAGGCGGGATCTGACAAGAGCAGAGTAAAGACAGCATAGGACAGGTCACACAGAAATGCATCCAGGTGGGTCTGGAAACTCCCAAAGAAGGAGACTCCATTTGATGGAGCCTTGCATATGTTTCATCAAAGGGAGCTTCTGCTGCATTTGGTCCACATTTTATACCTGCTTTTCTTTGAAATCTGCAAAATTTGTCTCTGCATTATTGATTTCTTTCTCTTTTTTTTTTTGAGTCTGATTTCCCCCTAACCAGAGCATTTAGTCTTCAAACAAAGTCAGGATCACTTTACCACTGCAGTATAACCTCAAGTGAGAAAGTTAATTTCCTATTCAGTTTAGAATTTCACCACTGATACCATGAATACTAAATTCATACTGCTGCAGTCGAGGTCCTTGGAGAGCACCTTTAAAAACAGGCTTCTTATCTGCGATTATTTCCTACTTTTGTTTCACAAATGGCTTTAAATCCTCTCACAGTCTTGCAAGAAGAGTGGTGTTTTCCCTTTGGTTTCTTCTCTCCATTCTGCCTGCCAGGAGAAAGGTGAAGTAAGTGGTTACAGATGATATGAGCATTATAGGATAGATGGCTAAGAGTACTGCAAAAGCAGGATGCCCAACAGTCCCTCAGGGGCAATACAGCGTTTCTGCCAGGAGTTCAAATTTCTCTTAAGCCCAGAAAGTGATGTGAGCTGGAACCTTACTCTTCTGGACATCAGTGTAATTCATCCCTCATGCTAATGCTGCAATGGATGCCAGGGGTGGATTTCCTCCTCTTTTCCAGGGGAGGTTTTGAGTTTTGTAGCATGGACCTAGTTGATGAAGTCATGCTGAGCTGCAGTACTTGATAATGTGGTCTTGTGAGACCTCACCTCAAATATTGTGTCCAGTTCTGGTGTCCCCAGCATAAGAAGGACACAGAGCTGGTGGAATGAGCCCAAAGGATGGTCACAAGGAACACCTCTGCTGTGAAAATAGGCTGAAGTAACTGGGGTTGTTCAGTCTGGAGAAGAGAAGACTCTGAGAGGACCTTAAAGCTGCCTTCCGGTACCTGAGAGGATCCTCTAGGAAGGCTGCAGAGGGACTTTTCCTAAGGGTGTCTAGAGACAGGACAAAGGGAATGGTTTGAAGCTGAGGGAGAGCAGGGTTAGACTGAATCTTAGGAAGAAGTTCTTCAGTACAAGGATGGTGAGACTCCAGAACATGCTGTCCAGGGAGATTGTAGATGCACCCTCCTTGGAGGTGATTAAGGCCAGATTGGATGAGGCCTTGGACAACTAAGTCTAGTTGAGAGGAATAGATGGTCTCTGAGGTCTCTGATCCATTCTCTGATTCTGTGATGATTCTATGCAGCATATGGCTTCACATGATTCATAAATTAAGGGCAATACATTGGTTTCCTAAGGAATATGGACACCAAGTACTTATGAGGCATTGTGTTGATGGAGAAGGTTTTATTTTCCTGAATGTCACAAGAGTGGAAGTGGGAGCTGGTGGAAGTGCTCACCGAACCACTTTCCATCACTTACCAGCAGTCCTAGATAGCCAGAGAGGTCTCAAGTGATTGGAGATTGACAAATGTGAGGACCATCTACAAGAAGAGTTGGAAGGAAGATCCAGGGGACTACAGGCCTGTCAGCCTGACCTATGTGCCAGGAAAGGTCATGGAGCAGGTCATCTTGATTGCCATCATGAAGAACGTGCAGGGTGACTAGGTGATTAGAACCTGTCAGCATGGGTTCAAGAAAGGCAGGTCTTGCTTGATGATCCTGATCTTCTGTGACAAGGTGACCTGCTTAATGGATGCGTGAAAGGCTGTGGATATTGTTTATCTGGATTTTATCTGTGTCTTGTAGCTGTGTATTACAACACTGTGTATTACAGCATCCTCATGAAGAAACTGTCGGCTCATGGCTTGGATGGTGGATGTTTAGCTGGCTAAAAATCCTGTCTGATAACTGGTCTCAGGGAAAAGTGGTGAACGGATTTAAATCCAAATAGTGGCTGGTCACAAGTGGAGTTCCCCAGGGTTCAGTGCTGGTGTCTGTTCTCTTTAGAGTTTTTATCAATGACCTAGATGAGGGAATCGAGTGCACCCTTAGTAAGTTTGCAGATGACAGTAAGATGGGTGGTTGAATGCCCATCTCTGGAAGCATTTAAAAGATGCAGAGATGTGGCGCTGAGGACCATGATTCACCACCAGACCTGGCAGAGTTACATAACAGTTGGACTGGTCTTTTCCAGAAATTCCTGTCCTAAAAAGACATCCTTCCTCTTCTCTCTCTCAAACCCACCGACTGCTTTTTCTGATTTTTAGATTCCTCTTGATTTTCTTGATCTTTTCTGTCTTTTGGCTGCAACCAACAGAACCCCTTGCTTCCAAATCTGCTTCTATGCCTCCAGCATCTCTTGCAGCATGGCTGCTTTTACCCTGCTATTTCTGCTTCCTGTGTTTTCAGCCATAGCTACATGGAGGAGCATTTAATTGCTCTTTTTTTTGAGCCTGGTTCAAGCCAGCTACTTTAAGGTGGCTCCTTGATCAAAGCCCCCTCATTTTACAACAGCCAGTTACATCCTACATAGTTACAGAATCATAGAATGGTTTGGATTGGAAGAGATCTTAAAAATCATCCAGTTCCAACTTCCCTGCCATGGCCAGGGATACCTTCCAATGGACTAGGTTTCTCAAGGCCTCAAATAACTTAGCCTTGAACATCTCCAAGGAGGGGACATCCACAGCTTCCCTGGGCAACCTGTTCCAGTGTCTCATCACCTTCTCCAAAGAATTTCCATCTTTGTTCCCTTCTAATCTTCCAGCCCAGCATCCACACACAGACAGGCTTCAACCTCTATTAGAAATGGAACCAGAGCCAGCTCTGACAATTTACAAGTTCAAATTAATAAGGGAAAACATCCCAAACAAAGAATGAATCAAACAAACAAACCCAAACAGACCAGCAAACCAACTCAAGCTCCTTAAGCTGACATCCTAGAGACACTTTTTATTTTCTCCCACATTATTTAAGTACTGGAACAAGAGAGACAAGTAAAGACTTTCCAAAGTGTTGAAATCACTTGAAGTCATCGAGGAAGGCTGTATTGTTAGGTTTCAATTAACTTAAATTATTAATGATTTATGTGTCTAATTGCCTTATTACCTCTACTACAGACAGATTCGGGTCAGCAGGTCAGATAATTCTTATGCAGGGCCATTTTCCAATCCATGTCGAAGCTACCAGTCACCAGCAGTCATCTTCAGCTGGTTTGCACAGACTTCCCAATTGCAATGGCATAGTGAGCAGGGTGGATTTGGGCATGCACATAAAGAATGGCAGTTTTCTTGGACCAAATACCATGTTGTGCCCTGGGAATCTGTGCAATCTTCTCATGTTCCCTTCCTACCTATGTTCTGGAAATCATTGAAGCAGCACCATTGCCCACAAAAATACTGCACTTGAGAGAATGGGAACCCATAGAATCATAGAATCAACCAGGTTGGAAGAGACCTCCAAGATCATCCAGTCCAACCTAGCACCCAGCCCTATCCAGTCTTCTAAACGATGGCACTAAGTGCCTCATCCAGGCTTTTCTTGAACACCTCCAGGGACAGTGACTCCACCACCTCCCTGGGCAGCCCATTCCAATGCCACTCACTCTCCCTGGGAAGAACTTCTTCCTAACATCCAGCCTATACTTCCCCTGGCACAACTTGAGACTGTGTCCCCTCAAGTACCAACAAAGTTAGAAACCAGGTCATGGAATCATAGAATCATTAAGGCTGGAAAAGACCTCTCACATCACCAAAGTTAACCATCAACCCAACACCCCCATGATCACTGGACTGTGTCCCAAAGTGCACTTTTCTACTCAGTGCTAGTCAGACCACACCTGGAGCACTACCTGCAGTTTTGGTCCCTGCTGTACCGAAAACATGTAGAGAGGCTGAAAAGTGTCCAGAGAAGGCCCAGGAGAATGATCAGACGCCTGGCAGCCCTGAATGTGAAGAAAGGCCGAAAGAGCTGCATTTGTTCAGCCTGCAGAAGAGAAGGCTGAAGGGACAACTTACACCATGGACCAGGTCATGAAGGGTGGCTACCTGGAGGATGGAGACTTCCCTTTTTACAAGGAGTCCCATGGAAAAGACAAGAGGTGATGAGGACAAGTTACTGCTAGGCAGATTCCCATGGAATTCCAGAAGAAAATCTTTGTCCATGAGAACAGTTAAACATTAGAATCATCTCCTAAGGGAAGCCTTGGATTCCCCTCCATTGTGCAGTTCGCAGACTCATCTTGACAGAGTGCTGGACCAGCTCGTTTCAATTCTGCTGTTATCTAAAAACATTGGAGCAGATGAATTTTGGGGTCCCTTCTAACCTGACATGATTCAGTGATTCTCTGATTCTGTGATTGTCAGGATTTTATGACAGAAAAGTCAAGTCATGATTCTGAGAGATGAGTTTTGCTGGATCTACAGCAGGAAGCCTGTGATGTTTATCTGCATCACTCCACAGCATTTGTTTTTTACAGCTGATGTATTTTTGTCATGACAATATTTCACATTGGGTTAAAGGGGAAAAAAAAGGAGGTGCAAACCAAACAAGCCACATAACACTTGATCATGAAATAAAGAAAACACTGTGAAATGTGTTTCATAAGGGAGAATTGGTTAAAGGGAAAAAAAAAAGGAAAAGCTGCAAAGCTGAAAAGCATAAATGTGTACCAATGAGCTGGTCCAGATGACATGCATCTCACAGGATAAGGTAATTCATTACACAATGTCATGGCTCAGTGAGAGTTGTTTATGGAAGTTCATGGAAATCTGAGAGAAAGCCAGAAAGCAAATAGGACACAGATCTTCAGGAAAGGAAAAAAATAAAAGAGAAGGAGAAGAAGGAAAAAAAAAGAGTAAAAGGAAAAGAATCAGAATCACAGGCAATTACAATTCACTAAACCTAATTTTAGTCCATTGTAATATAATGAAATGATCATTAAAGCTCTACAGCTACCTGAGGGATAAAGGAATAATGAGCAGCAAATGATGCAGGCACTGTGGTGCCAGGGTGGTATAGAATCCTAGAATGGTTTGAGTTGGAAGGGACCTTCAAGATCATCTAGTTCCAACCCCACTGCCACGGGCAGGGACACCTTCCACTAGACCAGGTTGCTCAAGGCTTCAGACAACCTGGCCTTGAACAACTCCAGAGAAGGGAACTTGAAAACCTCCTCAGGCAACCTGTTCCCACCACCCTTACTGCTCCACCACCCTTAGTGCCTCACCATCCTCACTGTCAAGAATGTCTTCCTAATCTCCAGTCTCGATCTTCCCTCTTCCAGCTCAAAGACATTGCTCCTCATCCTGTCACTACAAGCTCTTGCCAAAAGTCCCTCCCTAGCTCTTCTGTAGCACCCTTTGGGTGTAATCAGGCATTGGAACAGGCTGCCCAGGGAGGTGGTGGAGTCAGCGACCACAAAGGTGTTTGAGAAATGTGTGGACATGGCAGTCTGGGACGTGGTTTAATGATCACAACGGTGTTTGGATGATGGTTGGACTCGATCTTGGAGGGCTTTTCCAACTGAAACATGCTCTGATTCTATAAGGCCTAAGGGCCAGCACGTCTGCAAGCAAAACCCCCTGAATGCCAGGGTGATGGATATGGAAAAGAACAGGAGTAGATTATAAAGAGCCTTACAAAATGATAGAGCAGCACAACAAATCAATGCACTTTGTGGTTGCTGGTGCAGGGAAGTTCTATCCCTCGACTGCAGAGCATAACTACTCGTTATGGAATCACACCTGGGATACAGCATTAAATTGCAATACCTCATTACTTGTCCTTAGAAAACATGAAAGAATTTCAAGCAATTCCGATCCACAGAAGAAAAATTATCAGGCTCTTGGAAAGACAGATACACAAGGAGAGATTAAGCAGCTTAAATATATAGCTTATCCAATCAATAATTAAGCAAGCGAAGGATAATGGTTTAAAAATATGCAGGAGCAGGGTAATTATTTTGGATGATGCATGGTCCCAATTCAACACGGTGCTTAAACACATGCGCGTATCCATCAGCCCTGCGACGCACTCCGGCACGTGACGCCAGCGGAGCTTTAGCACAGACCGAAATTTAAGCATGCACTGAAGCACTTTGATTAATTGGGGCCATAACCACCAGTAATGGCATGAAATCGAGAAACGGGGCAAGAAAAATGTAGGCTGAAAAAGCAGGAAAATCTTCCAAACAGCCAGATATATGAGACTGGGGAGTCATCACTCAAGGGAATTAGTGGAAACCTCATCCCTGGACACCGTTCATGTTTTGCTGGGAAAATATTCTTTGGGTTGCTGTTGCCTCTGGGCGCTACAACTGCATGAGCGTCACATTCAACAGCAGTGTGACCAGCGAGACAAGGCAGGTGATTCTCCCCCTCCACGCTGCTCTCAGGAGACTCCATCTGGAGTATTACATCCGCTTCAGCTACCCCCCAGGAAAAGAAGGACATGGAACTGTTGGAGTGGCTCATAGAATCATGGAATGGTTCAGGTTGGAAAGGACCTCAAAGATCAACTAGTTCCAACCTCCCCACCATAGGCAGGGATGCCCCTCAACCTAGACTCAGCTGCTCAAGGCCTCATGCAGCCTGGATTTGAGCATCCCCAGGGAAGGAACATCCACAACCTCCCTGAGTGACCTGTTCCAGAGTCTCACCAAGATCCTAAGATTCAGTCAAAATCTAATGTCCCTCAGCTTCAAACCACTCTCCCTTTTCCTGTTGCTAAGCACCTGCATGAAAAGTCCCTCTGCAGCCTTCCTGTAGATGCCTTCATGTATTGGAAGCTGCTATGAAGTTCCCCTAGAGTCTTCTCCAAGCTGAACAACCCAAACTCCCTCAACCTGTTCTCACGGAAGAGGTGTTCCAGCCCTTGATGACCAGAAGAGACATCACCACCTCTGGAGGTGTTCAAGGCCAGGTTGGATGAGGCCTTTTGCAACCTGGCCTAGTGGAAGGTGTCTCTGCCCATGACAGCTGGGCTGGAACCAGATAATCTTGAAAGTCCCTTCCAACCCAAACCATTGTGTGAATCCATATGACCTAATGCAACGTGTCAAAGTTTTCCTGTCTGGACAGCAGCTTTCAGCCTCATACACAACTTTAGTGAGCAATATGACAGCATGAAAGGGTAGTGGTAGCCTTCTGAAACTCTTCCTTGTGTCCCCTCAGAATCCACTGGGTATTTCTTCCATCTTCATTATACCTAATTAGAGACTGGTTTGGGTTGGAAGGGACATTTATCAGTCCTCTAGTCCAACACCTTGCAGTCATCAGGGAGACATGCAACTAGAGTAGGCTGTTCACAGCCCCAGACAGCTTCACCCAGTATGGTTCCAGGGATGGGGCATCTACTACTTCTCCCAGCAACATGGGACAGGATCTCACCATCCTCACTGGCAAAAATGTCTTCCTCCTCTCTAATCTGAATCTTCCTCTTTTAGTTCAAACCACAAGACCTGTTAAAAACTCTGTCCCAGGTTTTCTGATCAGCCTGTCCGAGTACTGAAAGGCATGAAGAAGTTCCCCCTGGAGCCACAAGAAAGTCAAACTGTTACAAGAAAACCAAACCAACCAACCAATCCAAAACATCACACTTTAAGACCAGTGACATTTGTCCTTTTTCCACTCATTGGCAAAACATTGATTTCAGACTCTCCTCTGCATTAAAGCAGGGCTTTAATGTATAGGAATATCTAATTTCAGTTTAAAGGGTCTTCATTTGCTCACAGAGCATGTGTAGTGAAGAACATCAGAGAAGTAATCTATTCTTGAAGGCTGTCCTGTCTCTGAGCATGCAAGCAAAGGGAGTATCAATTGAATGCTTTGGTGGTTTCTTTCTTTGGCTGTCTTTTTACCTCCATGTTGCCCCTAGAAGGATCATAGAATCACTTGAGCTAGAAAAGACCTTTAAGATAATCAGGTCCAACCATTATCTAACTACAGCAAATCTGATGTTAAACCATGGCTCTCAGCACCATGTCCCTGCACCTCTGAAACACCACCAGGGATGGGGATTCAACCATCACCATGGAGATCTTAGTAATCATAGAATCATGGAGTTGTATTGGTTTGAAAAGACCTCTAACTGTCAGCCCAACACCACCACGGCCATTAAACCATGTCCCAAAGTCCCATGTCCACACATTTCTCAAACTACTCCAGGGACGGTGACTCCACCACCTTCCTGGGCAGCCTGTGCCAATCCCTGACCGCTCTCACAGCAAAAGAAAACTTCGTAGTCTCCAACCTAACCCTCCCCTGGCACAGTGTCAGAGCATTTCCTCTCCTTCTATCACCTGATACTAGAGAGAACACACCAACCCCCACCTCACTGAAACTTCCTTTCTGTGAATCATGTAGAGCAGTGAGGTGTCCCCTCAGGCTCTTCTTCTCCAAACTAAATGACCTCAGTTCTCTCAGCTGCTTCTCACCGGACCTGTTCTCCAGACCCTTCACTATCTTTGTTGCCCCTCTCTGAACACACTTAAGCAACACTGTTGCAGAGAAGGACTTTTCCAGGGGTGGAACAGAAGATTCTTGACGTTTTCCCAGTGATGAGAATGATTTTCACGAGTAGATGTTTTGTTTTAAAACCTCCTTTCTCTCCCAGTAAACTCCTGGAGAAGGCTGTGCACCACTCACTAAAGCTTTTGGAGGTGTTTGCAACCGTATGGGAAAGGTGTTGTCCAAAAGGACTTTGCAGAAATCCAGTGGAACAGATTTGTTGTAACTTCTAGATTCTTTTTTAACCTGTGAATTCCATCAGTTGATGTTCTTCCTTGATTGCTTCCAGTGTCATTGAGATGGGCCCTGATTGTCTTGTTAGGAAAACAGCATTTTTATTTATCAGCTGTAATTTGTTCCCGCAGCATATCTATGCTTTCATAGATTCATAGAATGGTTTGGGTTGGAAGAGACCTTAAAGAACATCTAGTTCCAACCCCCTGCCGTGCACAAGGATACCTCCCACTAAACCAGGTTTCCTCAAGGACTCATCCAGCCTGGCTTTCAACACTTTTACAGGCTTGGAGCCTTCACGGCATTTCTGGACAACCTATTTCAGTGCCTCCTCACCCTCAGAGGGAGGAATTTCATATATCTAATGTCAGTCTAGCTTCTTCCAGTTTGAAGCCACTTTCCACATACATTATTTTCCAAAGACATTCTCCAGGAATGCTTCCTCAGCAGAGTAGCAGCTCCTAGCCTAAACCACACTCTTCTGTGCCTGTCTAACCAGAAAACATGTGAATGGTTTCCTCACTCGTGGTCCATGTTAATAAATAATATCTGAAGGTGCTGATGGACAGCCAGCTGAAGATGAGCCAGCAGTGTGCTTGGGTGGCCAAGAGGGCCACCATCATTCTGTCCTGAATCAGCAGTAATGTGGCCAGTAGGTCTAGGGAATTGGTTATCCCCACTCTATTCAGGACTGGTGTGGCTATATTTTGAGTATCGAGTTCAGCTTTGGGCCCCACTCTACAAAAAAGGACATTGAAGTGCAGGAGCATGTCTAAAGAAGAGCAGCCAAGCTGGTGAAGAGTGCAGCTCTTGTGAGGAACAGCTGAAGGAACTGAGGGTGTTTAGTCTGGAGAAGAGAAGGCTGAGGGGAGACCTCATTGCTGTCTATACTCCCCTGAAAGGAGGTTGGAGTAAAGTGGTGGTCAGTCTCTTCTCACATGTGACAGGACAAGAGGAAATGGCCTCAACTTTTGCCAGAGAAGGTTCAGGTTGGATATTAGGAAAATTTCTTCCCAAAAAGGGTTTTGAGGTACTGGAACAGCCTGCTCAGGGAAGTGGGAGAGTCATCATCCCTGAAGGGATTTAAAGGATGTAGTACTGCGGAATGCAGTTTGGTGGTATTGTATGAGCAGCTCTGTAATTCCACGACTCTGTGCTTTGTCACACTGAAAAGGACATCCTTGCAAAGTCTGCAGAAAGTTTGGGGAGGGACTGTTTAGAAAGCCTTGTGATGACAAGGGATAATGGTTTAAAGCTAAAGCAGAGTAGATTTAGGTTGGACATTACGAAGTTGTTCTTTACAATGAGAGTGGTGATATACTGGATCAGGCTGCCCAGAGATGTGGTGGAGGTCTCAATTGCAAAGACATTCATGATCAGATTTGATGTGGCCCTGGGCAGCTTGATGTAGTTGGAAATGCCCCAGCTTCATGCAGGAGAATTGGACAAGATGACCTTTTAGGGTCCCTTTCATCCTGATGCAGTCTGTTGCTCTGTATTTGTCAAATGAGAGCTCTAAGTTTGGTGAAGAAACATTTGGGAAGGACAATAAATGGAGTGGTCTTCCAGTGAGGTGGATAGGGTGGTCTCATCCCAGCCCTTTTAGATCTCCAGGCTACATTTTTTATTGACCTTGAAAGTCAGGAACTTAGCAACATCTCCCTAAACTGGTCTAAGTCATTGGGATCAGGTGTGGCATGTGGCCTCAGGCAACTGGAACCCCTTTCACATTTTGTTTCTTCTTTGTTTTGTTTTGTTTTGTTTTTTTAAGGGTTGAATTTGTTTAGGTCCTTCTCTCTTTAGATTGAAACCAAATGGATGAGGCAGCTTGGGAGAAAAATGTTGCTCGTGTTGCAGCCAACCACCATAACTTCCAGAGGTCCTTTGGAAGGATCTAAGACCAAAAATGGCAAAACAAAGACAGGCATTTGTCCCCTGTCCCAGATGTCCCCAGACTCAGATGTCCTTGGCTCCCTAGACATCATGTTTCATGTTTCAAACTCCCAGAGGCCCCAGAGCAGGGTGGAGTTTGTGCCATTGGCTCCAGGCTGCTGCAGGCCTCTGTGACTAGTAGGAAGGCTGTGACTGGCTGCTGGGCTCAGAGCAACAGACTGACCAGCCAACTGAGAGGTGGAGAATGCAGTGAGAAATGGGTCTGCTTCTGACAGCCTGGCTGCAATTGGCTGCCTGGGAGAGGGGCAGAGACAGAGAAGCCAACTGGGAGGAGAGGAAACCAGAAGGTGACGAGTCTGTGCTGGAAAGGCAGGCTGCAATTGGCTGCTTGCTGGAGACATAAAGTTTAAGCAGCCTACTGGAAGGTAGGGAATCCAGTGTGGAATGGTTCTGTACCTGTTAGCCAGGCTGTGATTGGCTGCCGGGGAGGGGAGCAATAGGCAGAGATATTCACTGAAAGGTGAAAAAAACAGTGGTGATGATTCTGTGACAGACAGGCACACTGTGACTGGCTACTTGCTGGGGACAAAAGTCCGGGTGGCCAATTGGGAGGCAGGGGATCCAGTGGGGAATGGTTCTAAGCCTGGAAGGGAGTCTGCCATTGGCTGCTTGCTGGGGACAAAGGTCCAAGTGGCCAGTTGGAAGGCAGGGAATCCAGTGTGGCATGGTTCTGTGCCTGGTGGGCAGGCTGCGATTGGCTGCCTGGAAGGGGAGAGGTGGGCAGAGCAGCCAGTGGGGTGGTGGGAGATCCCTTCGGGACGCTGCGGGCTGGTGGCCAGGGGGCGGTCGCGGGGCAGAGCGGGTCCGGGGGCGGCGCGGCGCGGGGCGGAGGGAGACGGGCAGGCCCCGGCGCGGTGCGGTGCCGGCTGCTAGGTGGAGCCCGCGTCCGCGCAACCCAGATCCGGGCCCTCGCCGCTCCCCCGCCCCTCGGCTCGTCGCCCGCCCGGATCCGTGCGGCCGCCGCCGGGCAGGGCAGCAGCACCGCGCCGACCGCCACCTCCTTCTCCCCGTTCCTCGCTCCCGGCCTGCGGGCGACGCGGGTGCTGCAGGTCCCGGCGCTCCTCCGCCCCCTCCCCGTGCGCGGTGCCGAGCTGAGCGGTGCTGAGCCGTGTCCAGCCAAGCCGAGCGGTACCGAACCGAGCGGTACCGAACCGGCGGGGCCACCCGCCCGAGGCCATGGGCCCCCCCCGCACCCGTTAGGCACCGCGCCGGGCGCGCCCGCCGGAGCTAGCGGTGTCCGCAGCGACGGCAGCAGGAGAAGGAGGAGGAAGGATCTAGGGTGCCGGCGAAGCCTGGGGGGCTGAGGTCCGCCCGCCTCCCCCTGCGCGGGCACCTTTGTGTCCCTGATCCCCGGCGGAGCGAGGGGCCGCGGGCAGGGGAGCGGATGCGAAGAGCGGCTGGTGCTGGAGGGGGAAGAGAAGAAGCAGAAGAAGCAGGGGGATGGTGGAAGGTTGTTCTGGCTGGGCTGTGGTGTGTTGTTGGTGGTCTCCCCGGCGGCGGCTGTTCCTCCCCAGCAGCAGCGGCAGCGGCGGCGGCAGCGCGGGCAATGACTGTGCCGCATCCGAGGCGCCTGGTGGCCGGGGTTGCCGGCTCCGCAGGCATCACCTTGGGCTGAAGAAGCTGCCCACCCGCAGGAGGTAAATCGGAGCGGGGCTTTGGTCCGGAGGGGGTCGGCGACGACGGGGAGAGAGGCGTGGAGCGATCGCCTCCCCCATCCCCACACAGCCTCCGTCCTCCGGGAAGGAGCCTGTGCAGCAGAGGAGCACGGCAGGAGAGACTTCTTCTTCTTCTTCTTCTTCTTCTTCCCGTTTTTTCTTGCTTTCATTTTTTATTTTTAAAAATTTTCCCTTCCTTGGGGGACGTTCCTCGCTTCTCATCCCATTTTTCCTCTCACCACCACCCCCATTTTTCCTCCTGGCTTTTTGGGGGCTTTGGTACTGTGTGGCCAGGTTTGCTTCCTACCTCCACCCCTGGTTTTAATGGCTGGATCGTGGCAGCAGCAGCAGCTCCCTGCTGCAGGTTGTTGAGGAACTGATGGAGACTTGCATCGCAGGAGCCAGAGGTGACTAAAGGTAACTAAGCAGCCGTCGGATGGATGCTCAGCAGCCCTTGCCTGGCCCTCAGTCCCACCTCTGCCTGCTTGCCTTGGGCTGAAGGGTGCCGGCCACCCTGGGCACACATTTGGATTGAAATATTCCATAATCAGGATAGTTTGCTTCGGGGGGCTGGATCCTTCAGGTAATGGGGTCTGCACGCTGGGGGTGGGAAGGAGAGCGGGGAGGGCAGGAGGGACAAGAGATGTGCTGCTATTTGGGAAATAAATACCTTGTAAGCTCTAGCTGGGTTTGACTGTGGACAGACAGGGTGGCAGAGGAAGATGGAGAGTATCTAGTAGGTTTTGTTCATACTCTCCCTTCCGGCTTTATGTTGTATTGTGTTTTATTTTAATGAAAACTATCACGTTGGACCAATTGGTTTGCTGGTGTACTGAGACATTCCCGAGTTTCATGCGTTCCCCCCCACCCCGTCCTCATGCCCACCCATTTGTGGATCTACGTTTCCCTTCCATTGCTGAAGGGTGAAGTAAGCGCTTCCCTGCATAGCCGGAGGCAGAGGGTGGGCAGGGGGCATGGATTGCCGAATCGTGTGTGTGGCGTGTGCACTGGGGCTCATGTGTACGTGAATATGGGGTGGTAGGTCTACATCCAGCACAGCGGCACTGGGTTACAGGTAGGTACAAGCTTCTCTTGCCTTTGCAGCCCAAGAGAGGAATGTATGGTCCAGGTAGATTCACTGCTAGAGATGTTGAGAGCTTTCCCACCTCCTGTCTCTGAGATTGCGTTTGCCAGCTCTTAACAGTAAAGGGCTGGCATTTGCCAGAGAGATTTTTGTGCAGGAGGGCTGGTGTGTATGGCTAGAAGCAGAAAATTCGCGGGGGTTGTGCCTCCTTATTTGTTTAACTCTTAGTTTATTTGCTCGCTTAATTATTTATTTGTGTTGTTGCAATCATCTTTTCACTGTTTAACTTGGAAATGTGGTTGTGAGACTGATGATTGCTCCATGCCACGAGTCAGAGAGAGCAGCCCTTTTTGGTTTTGTTTTTCTTTTCTCGTTTCCCAGTCTATGGAGCCAATCTTAAATTGGTGGTGTCCTTTATCGTTAATGAAGATGTAGGTACGGTGCCCCAGAAATGTGCCCTGTAGGTATCTAGGGGCCCTTCAAGGGCTGAGTTTGATCAGCAGCCTAGTGTCCAGAGTTGTCCGTGGAAACAAGGTATCCCCACTGATACATTTAGTTCTGGTTTATTTTGTTTTCCACCCTTTCCCTACAAACAGGCAGATGCTCAGTTTCACGGAGCGGTGATGAGGTGGGAAAGGAGCCTCTTCTTTCTCTCCCTTTCTTGATAGGCATTGAATTCTTCTCTGCAGTAGTTACAACAACTTGTATATAGCCCAGAGCAATAGATTATTGTCTGCTTGTCACTGTAGCATTCATTGCTGCAGCCAAAACAACCCTTGTCTGTGGTATTTATGTTCTTCTTTAGACGACTCCTTAGGAAATATTAGCATTCCAAATCGTCCACTCCTGGTTCCAAGCAGCTAGCTGCCTAGGATGAGGCTGAGATGCAAAAATAAAGGTAACAATACCATCTGTGTCTTGATAGAAGGCAGATAGGTAGTCTGCTTGTTGCAGTTTCTTTCCGTATGCACCTGGATTTTCAACGATGACCAAGAAAAAACAAACAATCAATCAAACAAACAAAACCACACAGAACTTCCCTGGAGTTGAAAATAAATTCCATTTCCAGCGTGGAATGTCCTCTCTCAAAGAGTGCAGCCAGTGCTGCCTGCTTGGTCTTTAGTAGTGTGTGCTTTGTAGAGCTCATTTATCATCATTTCCAGGGGTTCCTGATATTAACAAGTTTCTACTGTGTATCCATTACGGAGGAAAAAAAAATCCTCCCATGGAGGGTTTTTTTTGTTTGGTTGGTTTGTTTTGGGTTTTTTTGGGTTGGTTTTTTTTTTTTTTTGGTGACGGCAAATCAGATGTTGCAAGTTAAAACGAGCTGCAGTCATCACATAGGAATATCACTTAGGGGGGAAATCTGGACCCCCATGCTGATGTTGGGTGGCAAAGTCGAGTTTAGGGCTGTGTGTTATTCCTAGAGGTAAAATAACTGCTCTCAGACGGCTAGATTCTGTCCCCTTTTTTGTGGTTGAGGCTACTACTGTTTCCCCTCCTTAATTTCCCCTTCTTTAGGCTTGGTTGGCCACAAAGTGACTGTTGCCTTGTTACCTGGTAGCAAAAAAATAAAGTGGATACAAATCTCTGTCTCTGAAAGGACTCAAGTTTTTATGAAGCTAGTGTTGGCCTGTGAATTCCCTCTGATGTTTGTTGCTCGATAAAATGTGAGTTTTAATTTTTTTTTCCACCTCTCTTTTCTTCTGGGGGCTGTTAGAAGAGGATATGTTTAATTTTGCATTTAATTCCAGACCAAGCTAAACGTCAGTGCAGATTGATGGGAGTGAAAACACCAAGCCCTGCTTTGTGGGGCAATGAGATTTTAATGGTATTTATGGAGTTTAAGGCTAGCAAGTCCTTGCTCGACTGTTTTCTTTGACCAAAGTAGGAGCTGTTTTTTCAGTGCCCTCCGGAGATGGTGGAGCAGCTTGTGTCTCAGACTAGGAAATTCATCCCTGAGCACCTGCTGGGTTCATCTCTCTCCTTTGTTTGCCACAGCTGGTGCTCAGCCGCGTGTCCCACAGGTTGGGATGCCCTGGGGACCACGCTTACCTATCCTGATGTTAATCGCAGAGAACATTGCCTGCTCCCGCAGCAGCAGCAGCAAACAACTTGCCCTGCCCACCAGCGTGAAAACGAAACTGGTGCCCTTTGCTGCCTGGGAGAGGTTTGTAGGTGAAGTTGTAGGGAACGTGTATGGAACTGCCTGGGTGTCTGGGTGCTGCCCAGCCTTACAGACAACAAAGACATAAAAAGGAATATGCATGACCATTAGCTTTGGTCAGTGTGTTGGGTGAAGATCTTGATGCTGTCCCGTCAGGATTTTCACATTCAGAACATGAGCAGCTGCATCATCAACAGGAGTAAATGAGGTGCACAGGGGAGAGTGGAGTCTTTATAAACGAAGTAGTCCTGGGAGCAAGTGATTTATTATTACAAATTTAATGCTAATAGTGTGGGGACTGTGTAGATTGATGAGGAAACAACATAGGTGACACAGCAGGATGGTCTGAGGATTGATGCAGGAGATGGAATTGAAGGAGCAAGAATGGATCAGGGAAAAACTAAATCATGGAGGCTGTGGGCATCAGGCTNCAGTTGTGGAAACAGACCAACTGCACCCATCAGGTTAGGGGCTGCCCTGCTGGAAAGCATCTCTGTGGAGAAGCACCTGGGAGTGCTGGTGGACAAGTTTACCATTAGCCAACAATGTACCCAAGTAGGCCAGTGGGATGCATTAAGAAGAGATTGGCCAGCAGGTCAAGATTGGTTCTCCTGCCCCTCTAGTGGGCTCTTTCCGATGGTGGCTGGTGAAAGGACAAGGGCGATTGGTACATACAAGAAGGCAGAAGGCTTCAGTTGAACTTAGGGTGAAACTTCTTTACTTTGAGCGTGATGGAACACTGAAGCAGGCTGCCCAGAGAGGTTGTGGAGTCTGTGAAGAATTTCAAAACCCTCCTGGATGTCTGCCTGTGCAACCTGACCTAGGCATACCTGTGTTAGCAGTGTGGTTGGACTAGATGATGTCCAGAGGGCTCGTCCAACTCCTACCACTTTATGATTCTATGATTGGAGTGATCATGATACAACTTTGTATTCTTTAGAGTATTCTTGCACATGACAAGAGAAATCTGGAAGCACAACTCATTTGTAAAGGCATCATTTGCAAGGATGGAGAGACACTGGAACAGGTTGCCTAGGAAAGCTGTGGATGCCCCCTCCCTGGGGGTGTTCAAGGCCAGGTTGAGGCCTTTAGCAACTTGATCTAGTAGAAGGTGTCCCTGCGCGTGGAATGATGAGGTTGCCACTAGATGATCTTTAAGGTCCCTCCCCAGCCAAGCCTCTGTGATTCTATGAACTGTTTTGGAGAAGTGAGGATCTGCAAGTTAATCTTAACAATATTGATGGGACAGTAGTGAGACCAAGGCAGACCTGCAAAATAAAGAAGTGTTTTCCTGCCTTTTTGATGATCAGTTGCTTTATAGGGTGGGATGCACTTGGTGGGCTCTGTAGTTTTTAAGAGATGTTTACTACAGTTGATGTGGACTCCCAAGTTCTCTGATGATGCCTTTCTCATTGAATGGATGCCCTCCTGCTGGGATGTGAATACTGGAAGTGCACCATGATGCCAAATGTTGACTCTCCATACACACTTCAGTCTCTGCTGTCTGTAGCCAATGATTTTAGGTGTCTAGAGGATGAGGAGCTAGAAAATGTGCCATTTGTAAGAATTCACTCAGCCTTGGGGTATTTGTAGGAATGTAACTGTCCCAGGAAAGGCAGCCTGGCCTCTGATTGTCTCATCTCCTGGGGTCACACCTGCCTTGGCAATTTTTTTTCTTTTGCCATCCTAACCAGCACTTGATATCAGGCTCTTTAATATGTGTCTGTGATGTATGTGGGTGTGTCCTCACTTGTGTAGGTGCTGATATGCTCCAGCACTCCCTGATCTCATCCTGATACCTGCAGGCAGTAGGAGCTCCCAGAATAGGCAGCTGAAGAGGAAGAAGAGCTTTGCTTTCAAGCATATGTGGACATGGCACTTCAGGACATGATTTAATGGTGGTGTTAGGTCTATGGTTTGACCCAATGATCTTGGAGATCTTTTCCAGCAAAAGCAATTCTATGGTTCTAAACCTCTGCATTTGTGGTATGATGTGGCTTTATTTTCTCCACTAGGCAATCTCTACAGCACAGTCTGAAGTGCACATCTCCTGAGTGCAAGCTAAGATGACTTGTCTAAGGACACACTGACACTAACTTTTGCTTCATCTGTCTTTTCAGAGAGCTTTCTGATTTTGCTTGTAAGTCATTGCACCAAGCATCTACAGTGATAGCAAGCTAGCTGGTGTTTTTAAGGCAATCAAAACTTCATTTCAGATGTCTTCTGCACCACTCTTAATTACTAAGCATGGGACTTTTAGCTTGTCTAATACCTCTGTTTTCTTCTGGCAGAGAAATTAGGACTAACCTACTTTTTTTTTTTCTTTTCTTTTTCTGTTTTCACTTCCTTAAAACTTCTCACCCCTATTGCTTCAGGCTCACTCCCATCTAAAGAAGGTCTCACTGCAATGGGGTTTCTGCTATAGTTGATGAAGCACTTCTGTTAAATGGGTTTACTAGGTGACCTTTAATATCCCTTCCTATCCAAAACATTCTATGATTCTATGACTTCCCTGTGAGGAAGTTTCTCAAGATCCTCAGATGTGTATCATTTTAAAAGGTGCTCCAGGAGGAGGTTGCCCAGGAATGTGGTTGAGACTCTGCCCTTGGAGACACTCGAGATCAGACTCAGCCTAATCTAGTTGGAGGTGTCTCTGCTGACTACAGGGGGCTTGTAAAAGATGACATTTGAGGGTCCCTTCAAACCCAGTGCAATCTGTCAATCTGTGAATCAGGAGGAGAAGATTAACACACGTGCAAAGGAATAAGGGTAGGACCTATGTGTAAAACTGTTGTATTACAGAATTTGGTCCAGGGTCTGCCAAGAATTGTTAATGGACCAAACTTTGCGTGCTTCAGGACCTCCCTGTTCAGATGTAGTATCTTTTCAAAACCATTCCCTTGCTTGAGCATTTTATTTCTACTAATTGTGTTGTGCTGTCAGCCAGAGGTGGCATTTCAAGCTGAACAAAGCTGTGTATGCAGGTGAAAACTTCTAAAATCTTCTCCTGAAAACAGAGATTAAAATCCAGACACTTTCATTTGAGATTTGGCAGCTTTTGATTTCAATGGTCATGAAAGAGATACCGTTCTGAGGGGAGCAAAGCAGGATTTGGAAGCTGTCCCAGTTAGGCTATATGAAGTTACACATTTCACACAGACTCACACAGAATGGTAAGGCTTGGGAGAGACCTCTGGAGATCATGGAATCATAGAATGGTCTCGGTTGGAAGGGAACTCAAGGATCATCCAGCTCCAACCCCCACTGTAGGCAGGGACACCTCTCACAAGAGCAGGTTGCTCAAGGCCTCATCCAACCTGGCCTTAAACACCTCCAGAGAGGAAGCAGCCACANTCAGAATAAGCTCCCTCATTCTACTGGCCACACTGTTCCTGTTACAGGCCAGGATGGCATTGTCTCTCCTGGCCACCTGGTCACAGTTCTGCCTCATCTTCAGCTATTATCTACCAGT
>WAAF01013959.1:0-16887 GCA_013400475.1 Tricholaema leucomelas
AACACCCCCTCCCCTTCTCTCCTGCCTGTCAGGAAACTGCTGAGTGTCAGAAGAGGAACCAAAGCACCACACCTAAGGCTGGAGAGCTCAGCTGAGCACTAGGAGATGAACTGCATCCTCCCAGCACTGAAGAACAGCTCTGCAGTGCCTCACTGCTCCAGTGCTCCACATCTAGGTCCTACAGGACAACCTCTCATCAGGTATGGGGCTTGCCCCACTGTCACCAGCAGAGATGTCTCCATCTGAGGTGGCCACCCAGGGCAGAGAAAGAGAAGAAGAAGAGAGATTTAGACTGGATAATAGGAAGTTGTTTGCAGTGAGGGTGGTGAGACGTTGGCATAGGTCACCCAGGGAGGTTGTGCAGCACAGAAGCACAGAATGTGATCTTTGATCCTGGACATCAGGAGGAAGTTGTTGAGCATTGGAGTGGTGAGAGGCTGGAATGGGTTGCCCAGGGAGGTGGTTGAGGCCCCATGGCTGGAGGTGTTTCAGGCCAGGCTGGCTGAGGCTGTGGGCAGCCTGCTCTAGGGTAGGGTGTCCCTGGGCATGGCAGGGGGGTTGGGACTGGCTGCTCCTTGTGGTCCCTTCCAACCCAGACTGATTCTATGATTCTATGACAGAAGGCTCCTTCTGCCTTCCAACACAAGTGGCAATGAGGTCTTTTGATCCCACAGCTCCTCTAATCCAGCAGAGCTACCTAACCAACTCCTCTGTGCTGCCACTAATGCCATCAAGCAGGCTTCAGTGTGAAACTGCTGACAGGATGCCAGCCACAGCCAGTGAAATGTTCCATTAATTATCATAATTGATATCAATAGCAGATGTCAGAGCTAATGAATGAGGACAGCCACAGCCAGGAAGAGATGTATGAGGGAGTTCTCCAGCCCTTGAATATTGGCTTCCAGAGGAATTTTTCTCTGGATGTGAATGTCAGCCCAACCTGCCATCACTAGGTAGAAGCACAGAATGGTTTTGGTTGGAAAAGGTTGAGTCCAACAACCTTCAACCCACCACCATCATGGCTATTAAACAGTGTCCCCAGGTGCCATGGTTACAGGTTTCTTGAACGCCCCCAGGGATGGGGACTCCACCACCTCCCTGGGCAGCCTCTGCCAAGCCCTGACCACTCTTGCAGCAAAGAAATTGTTCCTAATCCAACCTCAATCTCCCCTGGCACAATTTCAGGTAATTTCCTCTCATTCTATCACCTGATACTAGGGAGAAGGGATCGACCCCACCTCACTGCAACCTCCTCTCAGAGAGCTGCAGAGAGTCAGGAGGTCTCCCCTCAGCCTCCTCTTCTTCAGGATGAAGAATCCCAGTTCCCTCAGCCACTCCTCATATGACCTCTTCTCTAGACCCTTCATCAGCTTTGTTGTGGTCATAGAATGATAGAATCACAGAATCAGCCAGCTTGGAAGAGACCTCCAAGCTCATCCAGTCCAACCTAGCACCCAGCCCTGTCCAGTCAGCCAGGCCAAGCTGGAAGGATCATCCAGTTGAAGCTGGGGAAGGGCCTGGAGAATAAATCTTATCAAGATAATAAATCTGATGGAGAATAAATCTTATGAAGAGCAACTGAGAGAGCTGAGGATGGTTAGTTTGAAAGAGAGGAGGCTGAGGGAGACCTCATTGCTGTCTACAGCTACCTGAAGGGACATTGTGGAGAGGCTGCTGCTGGGCTCTTCCCAGAGGGAATTGGAGACAGAACCAGGGGGAATGGCCTCAAGCTGAGACTTGAGCTTAGAGCAGATGATCTCTAAGGTCCCTTCCAACCTAAGCCATTCCATAAGAACCCTTGAAGCACAAGGAGCCTCCACAACATCCCTTGAATGAGGAGGAGAGGTAAGCACTGAAAACATCATCACCAAAATAAATCCTCATCTAAAAGTCTTATCAGAGCCAGACCAAGCAGGGTACTTGATCTTATGTCCTGGGCAGCCCTAAAGTCTTTCATTACTGAGCTCAGTGGACCAGAGAGGCTACAAACCTGTACATCTGAATACAGATGATGTGCAATTCATGGGCCTGTGGTCTTCTCACTTAACCCAGCTCACTGGCCCATGAGAGGGTTTGCCAACCTTGCTGTTTCAGGCAGGAACAAACATTTTATCTGCTGTCAATTTACTGCATCCATTCCTCCCCTTCCCCACTTCCATTGGCTGTGCTCATTAATCATCCCCAACTCTTTCCAGGGTGAGATGTGCTAACTTTGGTAGGGCTGGCTCAGCATGTCTTGAACAGCAGCATGCTGCCCCAGCAGTGGAGCGTGGCTACCTCACTGACCTGCTGAGCTACTGGAGGTGGTGTCCAGGGACCCAGCTCTGGCTGCACTGGCTCCACACACAGCCTCATCCCAGCTCTGTGTGCACAGAATGGTTTGGTGGGGTTACCTGGGACCCCTGCTTTGCTTTGATCCAGCTGCAGTGGTGGAGTAGCTGGGTTATAGAAACACAGAATGGGTTAGGTTGGAAGGGACCTCAAAGCTCAGCCAGTTCCAGCCCCCTGCCATAGGCAGGGACACCTCCCACTAGAACAGGTTGCTCAAGGCCTCATTCAACCTGGCCTTGAACACCTCCAGGGAGGTTGTGCAGCACNCCTGGGAGCCTTCTCTTCTCCAGGCTGCACAGCCCCAACTCTCTCAGCCTGTGCTCATAGCAGAGCTGCTGCAGCCCTCTCAGCATCTTGGTGGCCTCCTCTGCACTGGCTCCAACACTTCCATGTCCTGCTTGTGCTGGGGGCTCCAGAACTGCACCCAGGACTGCAGGTGGGGTCTGAGGAGAGCAGAGCCAAGGGGCAGAATCCCCTCCCTTGCCCTGCTGCCCACACTGCTCTTGCTGCAGCCCAGCACAGGGTTGCTGTCTGGGCTGCATGTGCACACTGCAGGCTCCTGTTGAGCTTTTCATCAGCCCAGACCCCCAGGTCCTGTTCCTCAGGGCTGCTCTCAGCCATTCCCCACCCAGCCTGGAGTTGTGCTTGGGATTGCACCCACACAGGTGCAGGTCTTTACACTTGGTCACCTCATGGAAGACTGGAGCCAGCCTGGCAAAGCAATTGCAAGTCTCTCTACCTGTGAATGAGAACCTGTGCAAGACAATAACTCTTTCCCTTGGTGACTTGGATTGATGTGGCTCTGCTGTTCCCATCTCTGAAGAATCCAGAGTTCATTACTTCTCTCCTTTGTGCCCAGCCATCCCATCATCTGCATGTCTGGCACCAGTTCTTGTTGCTGTAGACAAGAACCATTTCTCAGGCTGCCAGCCTTTCTGGCTGCAAAACAGAAGCTTCATTTCATCTCCTGACATTCAACCAGACCCCTCCTCTTACCCACCCACTCCTCCTTTGCTGACTCTTCCCTTGGTATCTTTGCATGGAACAGCAGGTCACTGACCTGGAGAAGAAATGCAGGATAGATGCATCCTGCCCTTCAAATGCCAGGCTGGCAGCAGGGAACTCATCCCTCTTGTTGACATCTGAGTATGCTCTTTCTGTCCTGAGGCAGCAGGATGCTCCTTCTCCACTGCCTGCTGAAGTGTGAAGTTTTGCAGCTGAGCATGAATGGGCCACGAGATGGATACAGAACTGGCTTGATGGGCAGAGCCAAAGAGTGGCTGTCAATGGCTGCATGTCCCAGTGGGGGCAGTGACAAGTGGAGTCCCTCGGGGTGCAGTCCTGGGACCAGTCTTGTTCAACATTGGTGTCAGGGCCATGAGCAGTGGTACTGAGTGGACCCTCAACAAGTTTGCCAATGATACCAACCTGCTGCTGGCAGCTGGAGGGAAGGATCCAGCCAGAGGGACCTGGACAGGCTGCAGAGGTGAGCACAAGCCAACCTCAGGAGGTTCAACAAGACCAAGTGCAAGGTCCTGCATCTGAGTTGAGGCAATCCCAAGCACCAGTATAGGCTGGAGAGCAGCCTTGAGTAGAGGGTCCTGAGGGTTCTGGTGGATGAGAAGCTCAACATCAGCCAGCAGTGTGCACTTGCAGCCCAGAGAGCAACCAGAGCCTGGGCTGCAGCAAAAGCAGTCGAGGGAGGGGATTCTCCCTCTCTACTCTGCTATACTGAGACCCCACCTGGAGTACTGCATCCAGTTCTGGAGCCTCCATTACAAGAGGGATGTGGAGATGCTGGAGCTTGTCCAGAGCAGGGCCAGGAGGATGCTCAGAGGGCTGCAGCAGCTCTGCTGTGAGCACAGACTGAAAGAGTTGGGGCTGTGCAGGCTGGAGCAGAGGAGGCTCCCAGGGGACCTTCTTGTGGCCTTCCAGGATCTGAAGGGGGCTCCAAAAAAACTGGGGAGGGACTTTTTAGGATATTAGGGAGTGAGGGGCCTGGGGGGAATGGATTTCAGCTACAGATGTCCTATTTGGCTGATTTCTCAGAGGATTAAGGAGGATGATGCAGAAGGACCAAAGTTTTGGGGAGCCACCTCTACGGGGAGCCCATCACTGAGGGGCAGGGAGTGTGTTCACAGAGGCTGAGGAATAGACTCCTTGCAGAGCTGGTGGTGGCAGGGAAGGAATCATAGAATCATAGAATGGTTTAGGTTGGAAGGGACCTCAAGGATCATCCAGCTCCAACCCCCTGCCATAGGCAGGGACACCTCCCACTAGAGCAGCTTGCTCAAGGCCTCATCCAGCCTGGCCTTAAACTCCTCCAGGGAGGAAGCATCCACAACCTCCCTGGGCAACCTGTGCCAGTGTCTCACCACCCTCACTGGAAAGAACTTCCTCCTAACATCCAGTCTAAATCTCCCCTCTGCCAGTTCAAACCCATTCCCCCTCGTCCTGACATTCCCAGACCTTGTCAATAGTCCCTCCCCAGCCTTCCTGTAGGCTCCCTTCAGATACTGCAAAGCCACTCTAAGGTCTCCTCGAAGCCTTCTCCTCTCCAGGCTGCAGAGCCCCAACTCTCTCAGCCTGTGCTCAGAGCAGAGCTGCTGCAGCCCTCTCAGCATCTTCGTGGCTCTCCTCTGGACTGGCTCTAAAAAAAGGTGAGGCTGGAGCAGGCTAATGAATTGGGCTGGAGGGTGATAGGACACAGACAGGATGACACTTAGCACTTCCAGAGCACTGTCCACACCTCCCCGAGGGCCACGCAGAGCACAGCAGCATTAACATCTCAAAGAACGGCGCTGGGGGAGCAGCCGCAGCTCCTCAGGCAGGTGTGCCCTGGGAGCGCAGAGCTTTAATGGAGGCACTTAACTCCCTAATAATATTACTGTTCTTATTCTGCCCCTCCCGTGCCTGCTGCAGCACTGGAGCGTTTGATTCCAATTGCCAGTGACATTTTGAAATGTGCTGATCCCATGAAACTGCATCTCCCACAGCTCCTCAGGAGAGCTGCTAAGGACTGCATCTCTCCCAGGAAGGCTGGAGGCTTGCCAGAAAGCTTCTCCTGCCCCTGGCTCTGCTGCGGGGTGGCCTCTGAGGGTCCTGCTGGGGTTTTTATGGCTGGTTACAGGTGGTGTTTTCTGAAGAACTTGGGGTTGTTCAGCCAGGATAAGAGGAGGCTCTGGGGAGACCTTTGTGCAGCCTTCCAGTAGCTGAAGGGGCTACAGGAGGGCTGAGAAGGGACTTTTGGGAAGAGACTTTCGGGAAGGGACTTTCGGGAAGGGCTTGGAATGACAGGATGAGGGACAATGGCTTTGAGCTAGAGGAAGAGAGGTTTAGACTGGAGATAGGAAGAAATTCTTCAGAGTGAGGGTGGTGAGACACTGGCACAGGTTGCCCAGGGAAGATGTGGATGCTCCCTCCCCAGAGGTGTTCAAGGCTAGGCTGGATGGGGCCTTGAGCAACCTGGTCCAGTGGGATCTTCAAGGTCCTTTCCAACCCAGCCCATTCTGTGATGCCATGAACTGGTCAGGTAGCTCACTCCTGGGCTTTCCAGCCTGCTCCCCTCTATCTCACAAAATCACTGCCCCTGACACTTCTGCTCACTGCAGCTCTTTGATTCTGACCTTCAATCCATGCAGAATCTCCTACATTTTAATCAAGGCATGAAGTTCTGATGGCAAACCAAGCCCAAGCCAAAGCCTGCAGCAGTTGGACAATGAGATGAACAGGATGAATATTTTGCCACCCACATTCAGGTTCTTGGAGCAGTCAGCTGCAGGAACAACATTCAACACTGAAAACTCTGCTGCCTTGAGCTGTAATTTCATGCCAATGTGCCTGGCATGCAACTATCTCCAGAGCCAGGCACACTGGATTGTCAGGCAGACACAGGCTGCTCTCTGCCAGGGGTGTGCAGCCTGCAGAAGAGGAGGCTCAGGGTAGACCTCATTGCTGGCTACAACTACCTGAAGGGAGGCTGTAGCCAGGTGGGGTTGGGCTCTGCTGCCAGGCAACCAGGGACAGAACAAGAGGACACAGCCTCAAGCTGTGCCAGAGGAGGTCTAGGCTGGGTGTCAGGAGAAAGTTGTTGGCAGAGAGAGTGATTGGCATTGGAATGGGCTGCCCAGGGAGGTGGTGGAGTCTGTGTGGCTGGAGGTGTTGAAGCCAAGCCTGGCTGGGGCACTTAGTGCCATGGTCTGGTTGATTGGCTAGGGCTGGGTGCTAGGTTGGACTGGATAAGCTTGGAGCTCTCTTCCAGCTTCATTGGTTCTATAATTCCATGATTATGATTCTTCCCTGACTCACCTCTGCAAAGACAAAGCCACCAACAGGAATTCCAGTGGTGGGGAACGAGAGTTCGAGTGGACAGGACTGCTTCTCTGCTTCAGCAACCCACTGTGCTCATAATGCAGCACCAGCAGCTGGAGGACGTTGCCTCTTCTCTCCTCTCTTGCTTTCTGTGCTCTGAGAGTTGGGAAGTGTAGGTACTGCTGCTGTGGTGTAGCAGTGGCTCTGGCAGAGCTGCATAATGGCTGCTCTCGATGAAGAAGGGAAGAGCAGGCTGTGGCAGCAGCAGGAAGAGGCTGCTTCAGCTCCTGTTAATTTGGAGAAGCAAAGTGTGACCTGCCTGGCTACAGAACCACAGGGAAACAGTTAAAGGTGGAGCTGTTAGAATTCAATTAGAGGAGCCTGGTGGTGGACCTTAGTGGAAGCTCACCTCTGAACTTCCATCTGCCAACGGCGCTTGTCAGCATCTCCGCAGGGCTTCGCCTCGGGCCAGACCTTCACTTTGCTTCCTTCCAGAGAAACAGTAAGAATTAGGCTTCATATTTCTTACTGATGAACCAAAGAGGGAAGGCTGGAGGCTCTTCAGCTCCCATCTCACTGGATTTCTGCCTCTTAAAGCATGTCTGCGTGGTACACAAGGTAGGTGTGCTTGGGAATGGTGGATTCATGGCAGGAACGCTCAGGATGGAATGCTGAAGGTGGCAGATTCTTTTAACTGGGAGACAGGACAAAGGGCAATGGATACAAACTGAAACACAGCAAGTTCCACCTTATCCAGGCCACAGCTTGAGTGCTGTGTCCAGTTCTGGGCTCCTCAGTTCAAGAGAGATGTTGAGGTGCTGGAAGGTGTTGAGAGAAGGGCAGCAAGGCTGGGGAGGGGCCTGGAGCACAGCCCTGTGAGGAGAGGCTGAGGGAGCTGGGGGTGTGCAGCCTGCAGCAGAGGAGGCTCAGGGCAGAGCTCATTGCTGTCTGCAGCTCCCTGNAACCTAGATGTGAGGGTGCTGGAGCCTTGGAGCAGGCTGCCCAGAGAGGTTGTGGAGTCTCCTTCTCTGGAGACTTTCAAGACCCATCTGGATGTGTTCCTGTGCTGCCCTAGGTGATCCTTTGGCAGGAGGGTTGAACTTGATGATCTCTAGAGGCCCTTTCCAACTTCCATGCCTGGAGATATTCAAGGGGAGCCTTGACAGGGCTCTGGGTAATGTGATCTAGTGGAGACTGCAGAGAGGTTTGGGCTTTGACCTTTGGAGGTCCTTTCCAACCCAGACCATTCTATCATTCTAACTCCTACTATTCCATCATTCTAAGATCTTAAATGTCTTCTCCAGAGAATAAAAGACTCTATGATCTTTAAGGTCTCTCCAACCCAGACTATTTTATGACTTTAGGATTCTAACTCTTACCATTCCATGATTCTAAAGGTCCCTTTCAACCCTGACTGACTCTGATTCTATGACCTTTAAGGCCCCTTCCAACCTTGACTGATTCTATGATTCTATGACCTTTGAGGTCCCTTCCAACTCTGATAACTCTGATTCTATGACCTTTAAGGTCTCTTCCAACCCTGACTATGATCCTAAAGGTCCCTTCCAACCCTGACTGATTCTATGACCTTTAAGGCCACTTCCAACCTTGCTTGATTCTATGATTCTATGACCTTTAAGGTCCTTCCAACCCTGATTGATGATGATTCTATGACCTTTAAGGTCCCTTCCAACCTTGACTGACTCTATGATTCTATGACCTTTAAGGTCCCTTCCAACCCCGACTGATTCTATGACCTTTAAGGTCCTTCCAACCCTGATTGATGCTGATTCTATGACCTTTGAGGTCCCTTCCAACTCTGATAACTCTGATTCTATGACCTTTAAGGTCCCTTCCAACCTTGACTGACTCTATGATTCTATGACCTTTAAGGCCCCTTCCAACCTTGCTTGATTCTATGACCTTTAAGGTCCTTCCAACCCTGATTGATTCTGATTCTATGACCTTTGAGGTCCCTTCCAACTCTGATAACTCTGATTACCTTTGAGGTCCCTTCCAACTCTGACCTGACTGATTCTATGATCCTAAAGGTCCCTTCCAACCCTGACTGATTCTGTGACCTTTAAGGCCCCTTCCAACCTTGCTTGATTCTATGATTCCATGATCTTTAAGATCCTTCCAACCCTGATTGATTCTGATTCTATGACCTTTAAGGTCCCTTCCAACCCTGACTCTATGACCTTTAAGATCCCTTCCCCCCCACCCAACGACTCCACACTTCCAGTCTCTCTCTTCCCAGAGACCAAGGCAATACTCCTCTATTTTACCTCCAGACCAAAAAGAAAGGCTGCCAAACAAATTAATCCTCCACCAAACACCCAGCCCCCTACGACTCGCTGCTTTGCAGCTCTCTCTGCCTTCCACTCAATTATTTTACCCACTCACACATTACTATTTTCTTCCTTTAAGCCTCCTGAAGTGCGTTTGTGTGGGGGCGAGGATGGTGGGAGGCTGGCTGGGGGAATGAAAGCCACAAGCCATCCTCTGGTAATAGTCTATTACTTTTCCCCTCGTATTTACCTCATTCAGCAATTCTTTTTGACTTGATTTGACAATGAAAGTTAATGCTCTGATATACACACAAGCATCAAGATGCAGTTCCCTTCCTTTTTTATTCCTTGTTCCCCCTCCTTCTTTTTTTTTTTCTCTCTCATTATTCCTTGATTAGAAGCCTGAAATTTTCCCCAAGATTTAAACTGAGCAAAGTGACTAAACTGAGCTCTGGCTGCTGGCTGCAACATTAGCTTTAATTGTCTGCTAATAGCTCCAAGCCTTTAGCTTCAATCTTCCAATAGCCAGATAAAAATGCCTCAAGGAATCACAGAATGTCAGGGACTGGAAGGGACCTCCAAAGCTCAGCCAGTTCAACCCCCCCTGCCACAGCAGGATCACATCTACCAGATCACACAGGAACACATCCAGGCAGCTCTTGAATAATCTCCAGAGAGGGAGATTCCACAACCCCCCTGGGCAGCCTGTTCTTAGAATGGTGGAATAAGAAGAGTTAGAATGATAGAATGGTCTGGGTTGGAAGGGACCTCCAAAGCTCAGCCAGCCCAACCCTCTCTGCAGTCTCCACTAGATCAGCTTAACCAGAACCCTGTCAAGGCTCCCCTTGAATATCTCCAGGCATGGAAGTTGGAAAGGGCCTCTAGAGATCATCAAGTTCAACCCTCCTGCCAAAGGATCACCTAGGGTAGTACAGGACAGCCTCCTCTTCTCCAGACTGCACAGCCCAACTCTTTTCAGTCTGTCCTCATAGCAGAGCTGCTCCAACCCTCTGAGCATCCAGTGGAAGAGACCTCCAAGATCATCCAGTGGAAGAGACCTCCAAGATCATCCAGTGGAAGAGACCTCCAAGATATCCAGTGGAAGAGACCTTCAAGACCATCCAGTGGAAGAGACCTCCAAGATATCCAGTGGAAGAGACCCCCAAGATCATCCAGTGGAAGAGACCCCCAAGATCATCCAGTGGAAGAGACCTCCAAGATATCCAGTGGGAGAGACCTCCAAGATCATCCAGTGGAAGAGACCCCCAAGATCATCCAGTGGAAGAGACCTCCAAGATATCCAGTGGGAGAGACCTCCAAGATCATCCAGTCCAAGTTTGTCCTCATGTCAAGATGGAACCTCCTGCATTCCAGTTTGTACCCATTGCCCCCTGTCCCCTTACTGGGCCCCACCACGAAGATCCTGACCTCTTCATCCTGCCCCTCACCCCTCAGACATCTCTAGACATTATCATTCCTCCTGGTGCTCTAGAGTTGTGCCACCCCTCAAGGGCCAGCTTGTCATCCCAACTCAATATTTGTGCTGGTCTAAAGAGATTTGACAGAGGAGTTTGAAGCAGAGAACAGAGTTTTGCCACGACCCAAACGTTTCACAGGGACACATCAATCCTGGGCACATTTCCGACGCAGGCAATTTTCAATCCATTTGTTTCCATTTCCTCATTGTGTTTCAAAGATGTCAAAGTCCTTTGATAAGACAAGAAGGGCTCATTACAACTTTCTGGTTCTTTTGTTTTCTCATTTCCTTTTAAACTTTCCTTCTCCAGGATGCTTTTATTGTTAAAACCACGTCGGGTTTGTGATGTGAAGCCTTCTGCTACAGGCTGGAGGAGAAGGGGCTCTGCCTTCATCAAAACAGAGTGACTCAACAGGAGGGGAGTCAGCAGCTTCAACAACTTCAAAAGAATAGGGTCAGAATTTTCATTCCTTTTGCAGTCTTTCAGTTTGAGCTTCTCATTGTCTTCATAATTATGTTTCTATTCTATTTTTTTTAGGGCATTCTGATGGCCAGGAAGAAAAGAGAAAAAGGACAAGTGCAGGGTCCTGCATCTAGGGAGGAATAACAACAGGCACCAGTAGAGGTTGGGGCTGCCCTGCTGGAAAGCAGGAGAAAGACTTTGGAGTCCTGGTGGACAGCAAGTTCTGTGTGGGCCAGCAGTGTGCCCTTGTGGGATTGGATGAGTTCTGGAGGTCCCTTCCAACCCAACCCATTCTACCACCCTGTGATCTATCACACCTGGCTGCCAAAGCAGGATTGCCCAGGGCAGCCCACACAGAAACATCCTCATTGTGCACTCAACTGGAGTTGTAAAAGGATGCACCATGGTAGTGTTGGGTTGACAGCAATGGGACAGTTATGGGCCAGCAGTGTGCCCTTGTGGAACTGGATGAGTTTTGGAGGTCCCTTCCAACCCAACCCATTCTACCACCCTGTGCTCTATCACACCTGGCTGCCAAAGCAGGATTGCCCAGGGCAGCCCACACAGAAACATCCTCACTGTGTACTCAACTGGAGCTGCAAAGGGTGAACCATGGTAGTGTTGGGTTGACAACACCAGAGAGGTGCTGCAGTCACCATCACTGGGACAGGCTGCCCAGAGAGGTGCTGCAGTCACCATCACTGGAACAGGCTGTCCAGGGAGGTGCTGCAGTCACCATCACTGGGACAGGCTGCCCAGGGAGGTGCTGCAGTCACCATCACTGAAGTGTTCAAGAAACCTGTGGCCATGGCACTTGGGGACATGGTTTAATGTCCACAGTGGCATTGAGTCAAGGGTTGGATTGGATGATCTTAGAGGTCTTTTCCAACCAGAACGATTCTATCATCCACAAGCCTTAGGACTGAGATTGTTGCTTACTCTTCCCCCTACTTTGTTTCTTCTGTGCCTGGCATTGCAGAATCACTTTGTGGCTTTATATCAGCTACACATTGCCCATCCTTCCCTGCACAACATCTGCCAGGCCAGCTGTTCTCTATCCCACACTTATGGATTACCCTTCCTAGGTGCTGCCTTGATGCTTGGCCTTATTCAATCACATCCTGGATTTTTTTTCAGCCTGATTCTCCAATTTGGCAGGTTTGCCTTGCACATAAACTATGTTCTGCAGTGTATTTGGATCTCTTCCCATCGTTGTGCAGCTCACTGTGTCCATAAGCCTGATCTCTCCTCTGCTACCCACACCATTAAAGAAGGCATCAGTTGACAGCAGGTACAGAATAGGTCCCAGGGCAGATGTGACAGATGACAGCAGGCACAGAACAGGTCCCAAGACAAACCTGGCTCATTCACCTCTTCAGTTTTAGCATTTCTCTCTTCAGCTGATAGGGCAAATCATAGAACCATAGAATGGGTGAGGTTGGAAGGGACCTCAAGGATCATCCAGTTCCAACCCTCAACCACAGGCAGGGACACCTCCCACTAGAACAGGTCCCTCAAGGCCTCATCCAACCTGGCCTTGAACACCTCCAGGGAGGAAGCATCCACAACCTCCCTGGGCAACCTGTGCCAGTGTCTCACCACCCTCACTGCAAAGAACCCTTTCCTGACAGCTAGTGTGAATCTCCCCTCTGCCACTTTAAACCCATTCCTCCTCATCCTATCATTACAAGACCTTGTCAGTAGTCCCTCCCCAGCCCTCCTGGAGCCCCCATCAGGTACTCAAAATCTCCTGGAAGCCTTCTCCTCTCCAGGCTGCGGAGCCCCAACTCTCTCAGCCTGTGCTCATAGCAGAGCTGCTGCAGCCCTCTTAGCATCTTGGTGGCCTCCTCTGGACTGGCTCCAACACTTCCATGTCCTTCTTGTGCTGGGGGCTCCAGAACTGTACCCAGGACTCTGTCTATGGTGGGTGGAGAAGTGATGCTGGGGATGGGCACCCCTCCTGCTTCTCTGCAGGTACATCACCTTGGTCCAGCTGCCTGTGCTGGTGGAGCTCTGAGCCTCCTTCTTCCATCCCTCCTCATTTCTATGTCTGCTGCTCCTCTCAGAATTCCTGCTGGGCAAAATTTTGCTTGTTGCTACTTCATCCCACCCTGTGGGTCTCAACAAAAGCTGCAAAGCTCCTCAGAAACATCTTCTGAGCAGCAAAGGGAGTTGGAAGTTTTGTGCCATCTCTTTATCCAACCCTACTCACTAGTGGTTGGCCATGAAGCAATGATTTGTTTCAGGCATCTGGTTTCTGAGATACCAAAATGTTGTGGGTTTTCCCTCCTCCTTCTATTTTCCATTCAAATGCTAAATACCACAAAGAGGAAAGCTCTCTGAAAACAAAGCAAACAAGAAACAGTCTGCAAATCAGCAAGGTAAAAGCCTTCCAAGTGTCAGCTGTGTCTGAAGAAGCCACTTCAGGAGAGGATTGAGAGCAAAACTGGGCTGTAAAGCCTGCAATCAGGTGAACTACTCCCAAACCTAAACCACCTCCTGAGCTCAGACACCTGAGGTTTAGAGCTGGACCTGCAGTCCTGGAATAGTGTCTCACCATCCTCAACCTGTGCCAGTGTCTCACCATCCTCAACCTGTGCCAGTGTCTCACCATCCTCAGTCTGTGCCAGGGTCTCACCATCCTCAATCTGTGCCAGTGTCTCACCATCCTCAACCTGTGCCAGGGTCTCACTATCCTCAACCTGTGCCAGGGTCTCACCATCCTCAGTCTGTGCCAGGGTCTCACCATACTCAACCTGTGCCAGGGTCTCACCATCCTCAACCTATGCCAGTGTCTCACCCCCCTCAACCTGTGCCAGTCTCTCACCACCCTCACTGCAAACAACTTCTTCCTAACATCCACTTTCAATCTCCCCTCTCACACTTCAAACCCATTCCTCCTCCTCCTGCCATTCCCAGACCTTGTCAATAGTCCCTCCCCAGCCTTCCTGGAACCCCCTTCAGATCCTGCAAGATCACTCCAAGGTCTCCTGGAAGCCTTCTCTTCTCCAGGCTGTGGAGCCCCAACTCTCTCAACCTGTGCTCAGAGTAGAGCTGCTGCAGCCCCCTCAGCATCTTGGTGGCCTCCTCTGGACTCAAGTTCAGCAGAGGCAATGTGGATTCACCAAATGTTTTGGTGCAATTAAATCTGCCTCTTTTGCAGAATAAACCCAAACAAAGGAGCCTGAAAGCATTCCCTGGTGGTTGGTCTGGCATCAGGTCTGGGTTATTCCACCTCAACATGAGAAAAAAACTTTACTGTGAGGGTGACTGAGGCCTGGAGCAGGCTACCCAAAGAGGTTGTGGAGTATTCTTCTCTGGAGCCTTTCAAAACCCACATGGATGTGTTCCTGTGTGTCCTGCTCTGGGTTATGCTGCTTTGGCAAGAGGGTTGGACTGGATCTCTGTAGGGCCCCTCCAACCCTGAGCATTCTATGATTTATCTCCATTGTCAGATGTTCTCAAAGCCAAGCACCCCACCGAAGAAACATCTTCACTGAAAGGGTTCTCAAAGCCTGGCACAGGCTGCCCAGGGAGGTGGCTGAATCCCCACCCTTGGAGGGGTTTAAGAGGTGTGGTGCTGAGGGTTTAGCAGCAGCCTTGCTGAAGTTAGGGAAGGGTTGGGCTGGATGATGTTAAAGACCTTTTCCAACCAAAACAATTCTATGATTTTGTGATTGAGAACTTCAGTGACCAGACCAAAGAGTCCTGTTCTCAAACTGACTGTCTGGAAGGACACAATGGGAGCAGATTGCTGATGAACCATTGGCAGCCTCTGCCAAGAGGCAGAAAATCACAGCCAGGTGCCTGGGGGACAGGCTCTGCTCACTGCTCCCTAGGATAGGACAAGCAGCAATGGATGGAAGCTGCAGCACAGGAGGTTGCAGCTCAACACAAGGGGCAACTTCTTGCCTGGAAGGGTCCCAGAGCCCTGGCACAGGCTGCCCAGAGAGGTTGTGGAGTCTCCTTCTCTGGAGCCTTTCCAGGCCTGTCTGGATGTGTTGCTGTGTGCCCTGAGCTAGATTGTGTGGTCCTGCTGTGGCAGGGGGGTTGGACTGGATGATCTCCTTGGGTCCCTTCCAACCCCTGACATCCTGTGAGCCTGTGATCAGCTCACACCTCCAAAAGGTCTAACCTGACTTTTCTTGCCAATGGGCAAAATACTTTTGGGCAAAACTTGTTTTATTTCCTCCACAACACCTCAGGTTGGCACTGATTAAAAAAAAAAAGCCTGGTTGAGGCACTTAGTGCCATGGTCTGGTTGATTGGCCAGGGCTGGGTGCTAGGTTAGACTGGATAGGCTTGGAAGTCTCTTCCAATCTGCCCCAGGGCTGGGTGCTAGGTTGGACTGGATAAGCTTAGAAGTCTCTTCCAACCTGCTCCAGGGCTGGGTGCGAGGTTGGACTGGATAAGCTTGGAAGTCTCTTCCAACCTGCTCCAGGGCTGGGTGCGAGGTTGGACTGGATAAGCTTGGAAGTCTCTTCCAACCTGCTCCAGGGCTGGGTGCGAGGTTGGACTGGATAAGCTTGGAAGTCTCTTCCAACCTGCTCCAGGGCTGGGTGCGAGGTTGGACTGGATAAGCTTGGAAGTCTCTTCCAACCTGCTCCAGGGCTGGGTGCGAGGTTGGACTGGATAAGCTTGGAAGTCTCTTCCAACCTGCTCCAGGGCTGGGTGCGAGGTTGGACTGGATAAGCTTGGAAGTCTCTTCCAACCTGCTCCAGGGCTGGGTGCGAGGTTGGACTGGATAAGCTTGGAAGTCTCTTCCAACCTGCTCCAGGGCTGGGTGCGAGGTTGGACTGGATAAGCTTGGAAGTCTCTTCCAACCTGCTCCAGGGCTGGGTGCGAGGTTGGACTGGATAAGCTTGGAAGTCTCTTCCAACCTGCTTGATTCTATGAGTCAATGATCGAATAGGTTCTGAACCTCCTCTTAAAAGCAGCTGGAAAAGAAATGGAACAGAAAATAAGAAAAGCTTCAAAGAAAAGAAGAAGAAAAAAAGCAATCTGCCATTAATTCTTTTCAACTTTTTTGCTTCACTGGAAAAATTGAAAAAAATTCAATTCAGGTTAACACAGAAAGTAGTTTTTTTTTCCCCTCTCCTTCTTTTCCTTTTCCATTTGGCCACTGAACCAAAAAATGCGTGGACTCTTAGCTCCTATTGGCACCCATTTGTTGCTCAATTGTGTTGCTTCATTGCCCCTATTTTCAAGAGACAGCTCCAGCTCTCTAATTGTCTCTGCTGTGCTGGTTGAAGGCAGCGCAGAGAAGCTGCTGGCTACTCGGGATGATTATAGGTTATTTTGTTTTAGTGGAGGGGAAAGGGAAAAAGAAAGGAAAGAAAAGAATAATCATTGGTCCGTGCTAGCTGTAATTTGTGTCTCCTCTGCAAGTTCTGATCCACCAAGTGTTTCCAGCTAATGTCATTATGCAGGAATCCCAGGCTGAGTGCTTGTCGAGGAGGAGAAAGGAAAAAAAAATGGTCTGTCAGAAAATGCCATTTTCTGATGAGTGAGTCGTGGCTCTGGAATGTGTTGACTTCAATCACTCTGTATTTGGAGAGGAAGAAAAAAAAGGAAGGAAAAAAAAAAGAAAAGAAGAAAAAAAGAAGAAGGAAAAGAAGAAGAAAAAAAAAAGAAGAAAGAAAAGAAGAAGGAAAAGATGAAAAAAAAAGAGAAAGAAAAGAAAAAAAAGAAGGGAAAAAAAAGAAGAAAGAAAAGAATTTAAAAAAAAGAAGGAAAAGAAGAAAAAAAAGAAGAAAGAAAAGAAGAAAAAAAATAAGAAAAAAAAGAAGGGAAAAAAGAAGGAAGAAAAGAAGAAAAAAAAGAAGGAAAAGAAGAAACAAAAAGAAAGAAAAGAAAAAAAGAAGAAGGAAAAGAAGAAAAGAAAAGAAGAAAGAAAAGAAAAAAAAGAAGGAAAAGAAGAAAAAAAAAGAAGAAAGAAAAGAAGAAAAAAAGATGAAAGAAAAGAAAAAAAGGGAAAAAAAGAAGAAAGAAAAGAAGAAAAAAAGAAGGAAAAG
>WAAF01013960.1:8481-31064 GCA_013400475.1 Tricholaema leucomelas
GGGGGGGGGGAGGGGAAATAAGTTTTATTAAAATGTTATGATGACAGAAGAAAATGCAATGTGTGAGTTACTAGGATCTCCACTATAACCACAGATTGTCCAGTTTTTACTTTGTTTGAATTTTATCAGTTAATCAAAGGATTGTCACATTAGAGATAGAAAGCTGGATGGTCACAGTGAAAAAACTGTACAGTAAGGAGTACATGAGTGGTCTGAAATTACGGCATAACAGGCCAGTGTCAACTAAACTACTGGAAACTAGTTTTAGGACATTAAGACATAATATGGAATACAAAAGAGCAGTAGTCTAATCTTTACCTATCCATTCTCCTATAAATAAATCATATAAACTCCCTCCATAATACATGGACAGACAGGAAACATATCAGTTAGTATGTGCCTGTGACATATGAAATGTGTTTACTGCATCATGGGCTTCATCAGGATTTCACACTCTGTGAATCAGAAGTATGTGGCTGGGAATTAACTTATTTGCAAACCTAAGTATCAGAGATGTAAAATAAACTAGATCAAGAGTGAACCTGTAAAAAACTCTGCGTCTTTTCCGAGCAAGCCCCTGTTAACAGACTCACTTCCATCTAACCCTGTGATTTTTCTGGATTGCAACAGGCGTTGCCTAGTTGGGAAACTCTTTCCATCATCTCTCAGACACAGCCAGCTGCTCTTTGACCCTCAAGTGTTTTCCTCTTGTCTTCTCTATCAACTATAGATGGTGACACTTTTTCTTCCTGCCTCCAATTTCTCTCCTTTGATGTGGCTTAATGGAAGGAATACCTCTCCTTGCAACTCATGGTTGGTCTGACCTTCTCTTTCTAAAGTGAAAAAAGCAGAAACTGAGAGGAAACTAGAAAACAGATCCTGTTTGTCACAGGCTGGTAAATGAATACAAAGATGGCCTTGTGATCACACTTGTCTTAAAGCCAGCTTGCCATGTCAGGCGTTAAGGACTGCAGAGTGCACGTAGCAGTATCAAGGTTGTTAGTAGGAGTCACAGTCAAAAAAAGTGAACTGTCTTGTGCATTTTTAAGAGATGCAGAAAGGAAAGAGGGCAGCAACTGTCTCTTCATGAAATTAACTTATATTTGTTGCAGAAAGCAGTTTATCCAGTGTGTTTCTTTACCAAGGCATCTGCTTTCTCAAACTAGTGCTCCATATTTCTGTTTTGATAATCATCTTTGCCAAGCAATATAAGAGTCTTAAACAATTAAAAAGGAATATCATGCTATTAACACAGTGTACAGGGTTAGTCTTCCAGGGGGAGTAACCTTGAACCTGACCCTAGGTGGTCTTGGCCCCTCCCCAGGGGTCTCCCTTCCTGTCTAAAGATCCATAAAAGCAGGGGGACTTCCTGTTCTCTCTCTCTCTGTGCTCCCTGCCTCCCTGCTTACCAGTATCACCATCCTGTTCCTGGTTCTCTTTTGTTTCACCACGTGGCCATCACCCACAAGGCAGACAAAGCCATCACCATCAAAACTGGGTTGTATTTACACATTTTGTATTTGTTTTCCCTTCCCTATACCTTTGTAACTTCCCTACCACTGATACCTTTTTAATTTATTGTTTAACTTTTCTTTTTAACTTCCAAATTGAGTGAGATTCATTTGTTTGGGTGTGCTTACCTTTTCACAGTATCACAATACCACAGTATTACCAAGGTTGGAAGAGACCTCATAGATCATCAAGTCCAGCTTGTTACCACAGAGCTCAAGGCTAGACCATGGCACCAAGTGCCACGTCCAATCCTGCCTTGAACAGCTCCAGGGACGGTGACTCCACCACCTCCCTGGGCAGCCCATTCCAGCAGCCAATGACTCTCTCAGTGAAGAACTTTGTCCTCACCTCAAGCCTAAATTTCCCCTGGTACAGCTTGAGGCTGTGTCCTCTTGTTCTGGTGCTGGCTGCCTGAGAGAAGAAAGCAACCTCCTCCTGGCCACAACCACCCCTCAGGTACTCTCTCTACATCTAATTCCTTTCTTTTGGGAAAGAAGGGAGAAGAGGGAAGGACACTCTATCAATTGTTAATTGGTTCTATCAAATATATTTGAATCTCTTGGAATTTAAATTAGAACTGAGACACACAGGTTCTGTCTTGAAAGAGGGAAAAAAGAAACCCTACAATCAACTCCCATCCTTGGATTTTACTTGAGTTTTGATATTAACCATGCCATTCTGCATCTTCCTTTCTTGAAATTGTTGGTACCTTGTAAGAACTTCTCATCTGACCAATGTACTGAAACAACGATTTCCAAGCACATCTTGCCAACTCAGCACAGACCTGACTCATAGCAGTCGGAGCACCTGTTTTTCTTCACATCTAGGGTCTTACTCAGCATAAGAACTTCCTATATGCTTTGGACCTTGCTTTACTGCAATCAGCTTCTGATTCTCATCTCTATTTGTCTCGCTATCAGCTTCTTTCTCATGTTGCTTCTGGTTTATCTTCTCCTTCAGTCCAGACTCATCCTGCTACTGTGGACTCTGAGGCTATACACCTGCTACCTGGCTTCTAATCAAACGCTCATCTTTTTACCAGAATAATGTTATTTAAATGAGATGTTCCAGACCAAGGCCCTGATAGATACCAGGAGCCAACAGACATTACTGCTATTAGGTTAAAAATTGACATTCTGTTGGAGGAAAAGGAGGTGATAAGGTGTGATGAAAATATTTGATTAGTTTGTAAATTGCACAAGTACCTAGAACTCATCTTCAGCAGGATCTTATTCACAGTGTGTGTGTTTCACACTGGTTGCCAAAGCATTTCAAACACAAACTCAAGCCATAGAATACATACAGTGAGTGAAACTACAATCCTAATGTGCTGAGGACAACAGATGCTTCCTGATTCTTGTACTGAAAGCTGAAGGGGTGACAGGGTACTTGGCTGATAGTTTAGATAACTTTTGGGCACATGTTGTTTTCAGTCATCTTATTTTCCTGCTTTGTGTACACAGCTTGACCTGGTGACAGATGCATGTCTCACACACTGCAGAAGCAAGGAGAAGACAGAGAAGACGTGGTACCTTTAGGCTGATATGCCACAACACAGAAGGACATGAGGTATTATTACCAGCCTCTTGAAATAAATTCACAGCATTAAGAAGAGAACAAATACGATGTGGCAGTATTTCTGTCAAAGAAGTTGACAAAAAGGCTGAGGCTTTGCCACATAAGTACACACCAATTGTTGCTGGAGGTCTCAGGAATTACGAGTCTGATGAAAATTTACCAGAATATGTGTTGGGGAGGGGAAATTAATTGATGTGAGATGATATTTTCTATAATTAATATTATTTATTAATTTTGATACTCAGAACTCTCGCCACCCCTGGCCATTAATTTTAATAATATTTTGGTTCTTTCACGGTTATGGAAACATTCTATGGATAATATCTANAGGCAGGACCTTCAGGTGCAGAGGCAGGATGTTGTGCAGTCTCAGCACGACGTCACGCTGGCCACACAGGCCTACCGTGTGCAGGCATTCAGGGTCTGCTCCTGGTGGCAGTGGCAGTGGAGTTTACCAGGCAAGCAATAAGGCAGTGTGCAGTAGCAGCAGGGCTGGGCACAGCAGAGAGAGCAGACAAAGAGCAGGGAAGCGAAGCAGCAAAGCAAAAGCACATTGTTCACCTGCATATCTCCTTTTATCAATGTGGGCTGAGATTAATTGCCCTTTGGACACAGAATAGCCAATCAGGATGGCAGTTAGCCAAACCTTACCATGTTAGGCAAAGCCACAGGCTCGCTTTTCCCTAATTTGGGTAAAGCACAGGCCTTGCACCAGGCAGGCACAAGCTAAGTGTGTGTACCTTACACCACAGGACCCTGGGCAGCCCAGACACAGTGGCTCCAGGCTCTTTTGTGTCCACTTCCTATTCTTGCCTCTCTGGTGGAGAGGCAAGTCAGGACATGTATAAGCTCTTTTGGGCCTATCAGGCCTACCATAACAGTATGTCAGCCACTTGCATTCAACAAGTGAAAATTTTGACCAAAGCAAACCCCAAGATGGTCTTGAAACACGGCTAAGAGCCTGGTAAAAATTCCAATCTCTTACCACATAGAGATCAATGAATTTACAACATTTTATAGGACAGATATAACTTCCTCTGCCACAGTCTCAAAACAGAAGTTACAGGGGGAAAAACGTTGAATTTCAACAGTTCCTTATGTCCATTTTCAAGCATTTGCTAACAGTCAACCTTTGCATGAAGTAACAGTCAGGTTCCAAATTTTGATGAATTCTTGCCACTTTGAAGTTTGTGCTGCCAAAAAGCATCTATTATATATAAAGACTATAGTAATTAATGAAGTGGGCAGAAGTAAAATACTTAAAATATGTAGCTTGCAGCTTACGATTTTGTTGATCTTACCCTGGTTTGATGCACAATGACTCACTACCAAACAACAAACTCATTGCTTCCAGTTCAGTTTCATTAAAACTTGAAAATAAAACCAAATAAAATCACTTTTTGCTCTTAGATAATATGACACAACTCCAGTGTGTTGTGAAAACATCTATTTCATAGAATCATAGAATAGTTTAGGTTGGAAGGGACCTCAAGGATCATCCAGCTCCAACCGCCTGCCATAGGCAGGGACACCTCCCACTAGAGCAGGTTGCTCAAGGCCTCATCCAGCCTGGCCTTAAATGCCTCCAGGGAGGAAGCATCCACAACCTCCCTGGGCAACCCATTTCAGTGTCTCACCACCCTCACTGTAAAGAACTTCCTCCTAACATCAGGTCTAAATCTCCCCTCCTCCAGTTTAAACCCATTACCCCTCGTCCTGACATTACTAGACCTTGTAAATAGTCCCTCCCCAGCCTTCCTGTAAAGGACTCGAGACTAATCACTGTTCCATCCTTCTATCTGTGAATATGAACTATTTGAGACATTTATTGCACCTCATGCTGCTGAAATAGAGTGAAGTGCTCAAAAGGTGCATGTGGAGAGATTTTTGTCAATACATAACCTGTGAAACTTCTCTTTCAAACACACCAGTCTGGATGGCCAATAGATGTGATGTGAATTCTGAGATAAAGCCCTTCTAATCTATCTTCTGGTCCATTGGGAGCGTTGATGTGGCATGCTGGACAGTGCACTCTTCAGCTTTGGCGTGGCACCTGGGGTGTCACATGGGCCTATTCAGTGAAGTTACTCTTCAGCCAGTTCATTGCAGCTCCTCAGAAAAAGCAGAAGTTTCCACTCAGCCTTTGGGGAAGTCCCGAGCTCCTACATTGGACAGTAGACAACTCCAGCACTTTAGTTACATGGATTTCATATTTACTTTCCCATTCCATTATCTTAGGAGAGAGTGAGCAGGTTGAGAACTGGCAGTTTGGGAACTAATTTCCATTTCTGCTTTTAATTGCTCAATTTATTTTGTGAGCAGCTGTTTCTCAGGCCGAAGGAGGAATTAGTACAGTGGTTTTGTATTGTTTTGCATAATATTTCATGTGAAAATCTGAGACACCTCAGTGTGAGGTGGCTATGTACACAAGATATAAATAAAGCAAGTCTATATGACAGATTGAATTCAGTTCTTGCTTCAATTCAGAGCAAGAACAACTCAGCCTGCATGTCATGCACTTCCTTTGCAGAACAGTTAATGGTATCTCTCCTCAGTAATTAGTGCTAACACAACACTGCATCAACTCTATTTTTGAATTGAATGATGTCACTCTGAAGAATTCCACGAGTGCGACAATGATGTTTGGTCTTCATCATGAAACGTGGTACTCAGAAGGCACTGGAAAGGCCTGAGCCAGAAAGAGTGTTTTCTTGTGATTTAACAGCTTGGAATATCTGTCGTTTAGCAGAAAACAAAACACAACAGCAACATAATCAAATTGGATGTTAGGAAGAAGTTCTTCACTATGAGGGTGGTGAGACACTGGAACATGTTGCCCAGAGAGGCAGTGGAAGCCTTATCCCTGGAGGTCTCTAAGGCCAGGCTGGATGTGGCTCTGGGCACCCTGATCTAGTATGAGATGTTCCTGCCCATGGCAGGAGGGTGGGAAATAGATGATCCTTGTGGACCCTTCCAGTTCTGACAACAATACGATTCAATTCTATGATATTTAGAATAACCTGAATAAAGGTCTCACTTCACAGAAGGGTCAAAATATGACCAAAGGTGACAGAGGAGGAAAAATTTCCATCACTCTTTCAGTCTTCAGCCAAGACAAAATCACTCAAAGAGAAGCTGGCACAAGGCAGTCTTTGGCTGGATTGTCTAGACAGGTATGTGAGCCTCTGTGAAGAGTAAGGCAAAACAGGATCAGGCTGCTTATGCTGATTTCTATCAGTGGTGCTTTTCTTCATGGAGATAATAGCATTTTAGGGGAAAACAGGAATCTCACATCGTTAAACAAAGAGCCAGACTTTGAGCATCCACTATCTGTAATCAGGTCTCTTCAAGGCAAGTGAGGTTGGATGGTAAACTGTAAGGATGCTCAAATTGTGATATTTCCCTTATGCTACAATTCTGACATTTAACATTTCCTTTACCTCCCAAGTAAGCAGTGAAAGACAAAATGTTAATGTTTCTGTGGAAGTCTTTTTGAAACATTTCCTTAAAAATTCTTGCAGTAGTTTGACATCTTACTAAAATTAATATATATATTAAAAATTAGAGGACCACCCTTTTTTATACAAGAATCTTTCTTCCCCTTTCCCTTTCCCTTTCCCTTTCCCTTTCCCTTTCCCTTTCCCTTTCCCTTTCCCTTTCCCTTTCCCTTTCCTTTCCTTTTTATTTAAAAAAAAAAAAAAAACCAAACAATTTTTTTTTCCAAGAGATTTGATCAATTTTTGAATTTTTAAAATCTTGGTCAATATATTGTTCAATACCAGAAACAGAACTCAGAAGATATAGATCTGTACTCTCCCTCAGCTCCTTCAGATATCCCTTTAATAATTATATACTGCCATTCTTTCTCAATTTTCTTTTAGACTACACAGAACAAAACTAGGTATTTTCTATGTTTTCCCAGTGAGCAGCAAGTGGGTCCTTAATTTAAAGTTTCTGGGACAAAAATCAGATTTCTGAGCTCTCTTGGTGCCAAATGAGTAAAATAAATCAGAGCCGATGTAACAAAACAAGTGAAAAAGCTGCCAAAAGCCCTAAGAAATATATGGCATTTTTCAAGATCATCTGTTCCACAGAGCACAGCACAAGCTGGCAGTCTATAAAAGACTATATATTAGATGGTGAAAGAACTGAAAACTCCTGACAATGAACATGTGTTGGAGGATAGAGGCAAAAAGTCACTTCTCTTGAGGAGAAGTAAGGAGAAGCCACTCCAGGTAACTTTTTCATAAGGTCCTTTCCTGCTCCTTTTACTCATGTTCTCACATCATTTCACTCATGTTCAGACTAGTCTTGAAAACACACACTCATATATATCGAGAGGCTGAACAAATTTTTTGTGCTTTCTGACTAGAGACTTACTGATGGAAATCCTAAAGTAAGGAAAATGAGATGTGTCTATGGTCATAAAAATAGGAATAATTTGAGTCTCAAAGATAAATCAGTGCATCTTAACTGCTAGACCCATTCTTTGACATGACATATGTTTAAAATATCCCCTGTCAAGTGGGCCATGCCAGGGTAGGCAGGTGCAGGCAGGGGAGCAGACAGGTGCTCTGTAGACTCACTGTGTCAACATCAGGCCAACTTTTCCCCTGTCTCTCTCTGGCTTTTAGCTCCGGCAGCTGTTTCATAAATCTTGTGGTGTACCACAAGAAAGGCTTTATCAAATAAGCAATGTGCATATTGCCATAAGTTGTTCAGTCAGACACTTTTAAGAATGGATCTCTTTGCTACAGGTATCTTTGCAGGAAAAGCATTTGTTCACTCTTCTCCCTTACAGATTTAAACATGTAACCAGTATATTTTAATGTACTTAATCTAGCTTCCTGATTGTCCTAGTAGTTTTGATGGTATTTCAGTACCCAGCTGAGTATGGTATTTAATTACTGAACAATCCCTTTGATATTGTTAAGCTACTTGCAAAGTATCTAATTATAACTGGAAAAAATGGCCTGTGGACTTCTCTTTTTTTCATGTGTTCTGCAACAGTAAATGCCACTGATTAAATATATTTAATCTCTATTTGTTTCTAGTAACAGTTCATTTTGGTTGGGTTTTTTTTTGTTGTTGTTGGTTTTTTTTCCCCACTACATTAAAATCATATATATATATAATATGTGTGTGTATATATAAATAAATATACATATTTATTTATATATATGAAGTTCCTCCTCATTCAGCAAAACATTTTAGGTTATGGATGTCTTTTGCCATGTGCTCAAAATGTATGGGTTTCAAAACATGTGCTAGTTTGAGCCTAGCTAGCATGTTTTGGTGAGAAGAACTAGATGATAGGCTGTAAAATGAAAACAATGGTGAGGTCTACTTCCCTCACAGTCTTGCTGGGATGTGTAAAGAAGAAAGGCAAAACAAAGATTANAGCTTCATTCAAATTTCCAGAGCCGACTGAGTCTAGTCTGGGTGATTTCTAAAAGTGGGGGGGGCGGGGGACACCCAAACCATCACAAAACACATTCAGATTATGCTTAAAGTCAAAGCTTCATGTGAATAGTAATGGAGAGCTGAAATATAGGCCATGACTCCTTTAACTAGATGTAGATTACCTGAAAATCAGCCAGCAGAGTGCACCGTAAAATGGTGTCTACATTTGTAGAAATCATTATTTGAGATGTACACAAACACACATGTGTACATGTGCACAGCCCCTCCCCGAGATATATTTATGTATTTGAGTACACATACGCACCTTAGAGAGGAACTCGGCATTTATACATCAGTAGAATAGAAAATGGATGCAATTACATATCTAAGAGTTTCATATTCTTTTTCTTTACCATTTTTGTGGCTGCTTTGACAAGAATCTTGAAGTAAAGAGTAGTACTAACCTGGGAAGATGGCAGCAGTAGGAGCTGTAGAGGTTCCTTTTTTTTTTTTTTAAGAGAGGTTAGGTAATAAACTGTGGAGCTGTCTCTTTTCTTCGCACATAACATCACCCTAACTGCTGAGATTGTTTATAGACATGATCAAAAGAAAATAACCTCCACTTGCCCTTCAGCTTGCTTCCTCTTTTAAATTGGATTTAGTTATTTATTTCCCCCTTTTATTTCTCTCTGTTTGTGATTGGGTTATTTCCAGTATGTAAAAGAGGGGTTATTTCAGCAACCTTAGTGGCTGGCAGAATCAGGGGGAGAATTGACTCAGGACCAAGACGGATGGAATGTCAAGCAGTAAATTAGAACAAGGCATAAGCAATTTTGCCAGGAATAGTGTGTATTACCATAATTTCTCTCACAGAAATCTTTTGCTTGGAAGTATCATAGGCATTTTCACAGCCCACACAAAAATTCCTTTTCTAATTTCTTTGACCTTTTCCACTAAAGAAAGCAAATGTCCAGTGATTTGTGAAGGAGAAACAAAAATGGCACGATCCACATTACAATAAAACAAAACAGCACATTTAGATTTAGATTTACTAAACATAAAGAATAAATGTATCTGGATAAAATAATAATTTCAAGTCCATCTCTGATGAGCATAGATGGTCAACTGTGTGCTCAGAACTATAGTCTTAGAAAAAGAAACAAGAATGGAACTTACGTAAAGCTTTTTAAAGTAGAATTATAGAATGGTTTGGGTTGGAAGGGACCTTACAGATCACCTGCTTTGTGCAACGGTCAGGGAAACCTTCCACTTGATCAGGTTGGTCAAAGCTACGTTCAGCCTGACCTTGAAAACTTTCAGGGTGGAGCATTCACAAAGTCTCTGGGCATCCTCTTCAGTGATTCACCACTCTCAGAGCAACAAACTTGTTCCTTGTGTCTAATCTAAATCTACCGTCTTTTGTATCACATCCATAACAATGAACATCCCTAACGCTGTGCAAAGTTGTAAATCCTGATGGCAAATCCAGGGATTGAAAAATAGAGAGCCATAAATCAAAACTCTCCTCCAAATCGTGACTTTGGTGACAAAGAAAGAAAACACCTGAAAATGGCTTCTCCAGCTTGCTTCTGGATAGCTTCAGTGTGTGGCTTCAAATAGTCACATCTGTTGTAAGGAAAAGAACACCAACAGAGCACAAATTACCATAGGGAAGTCAACTGATGGAGCAGGGTCTCTAGTGTGGACCCACCTGTCTTATTAGAGAGTTGGAGTTTGCTGCAGATGTGCCTCACTGAGGTGATGCAGCTGTCATTCAGGTAGCTCTGAGGTTAGAGCTTCTTCAGCTTCAGAAGCTTGATCTCTTCCTAGGTAAAGAAGGGCTAAACACTACGAGCAAATTTGGCCTGCAATATTGACTGTCAGACCACTCTAAGTATCTAACTCTATGTGCAATAAAATTATGTAGACTACTTTGCCACCTATTTATCCTTTGTGAGTTTTCAAAATACTACTTTGCTAATATGGGGGGGGGGGGGGGGGGGGGGGGGGGGGCTTCTNGGCTTCTTTCCACTTTTTGGGGTATTGACTAAAACTTGGAGAGTATCATCAGTAGGCCAAAAACTTGGGTTTCTTCTCTTATTTTGAGATGATTTATTTCCTGCAGCTCCCAGGTCTGTATCTTTCTTGGCAGCTTTTACTCTTCTCTCATTTCTGACATATTTCAGTTAAAAGGCAGGGAATTGCTGACCTGCGTGGCACAGCCTCATCTGCTTTTCCCTGGGGTTAAACAGAGACATGGCACATCTGTCAGTACAAACTTCCACATCTAAACTAAAATGGAAATAAATAAATAAAACAGCGTTGGAAGGGACCTTCTGAGTGCCTTAAACTTCGGTGACCAGCCTTAATGGTGATCCACAGGGTATTTCTGCCTGTTTTGAAGTATTAAATAGAGCAGCTGCAGACAATGACATGAGCAAGAGCCAGGCTGCCTCCTGGAGACATGGCCAATTACATGGAAAGAACCATCACAAGAGATCACTAACAGCTCAGCCTGAGATTTTCAGTGAACAGTTAGACATGCAGCATAATTTAAACATGTTGATTATGAAGAAAGCCGAACATAGGGAAAAAAGGAGCGAGTAGAGCTCTCAGTGCTCAAAACAAATCCAGAGAAAGCCTGACATTTATTTTGCAGGTGAAACTAAAGCATTAGTAATATTACGTTAATCTTTGTCAGAGTTAAAATAGTGCTGTCATCACAAATATATTTGAAAACTGCAGAAACAAGTACAAAACTCCCATGGTGGAACAATAGGAAATAATATTCTGTGAGACCTTTCCATCCACTTTATTTTTGCACGTAGATTGTATCTGCCTGTGATGCAGATGAAGTCCCTCCTCCACCAAAGATCATTTGGCAGTCTAACTAGGGAGTCTGGAAAATTTAACAGCATTTGTAGGATTTCTTCTTTGTTTGTGATCTGACTGTGTTCTTTCCCAAGGCATAGTACAGATTCAGCAATCATTTCATGGATCATTTTTACCACAGGAAAGAACAGCAAAATGTTAAATTTCAATACCTTCCCAGTAAATTACTTTATAATGCAAGTTCCACATGGCTTCTGGCTTTTTAGTAGCAGCTTTCCCAAAGGGAATTTTGTTATCAGAGTGAGCTAGATGGACTCATAGTTCGTTTCTTTATGAGGGTATCCACAAATAGCTAGAATCATAAAATCTTTTATTACACTTAATCTTTACAGTTTTATTTTTTTTAATGGTACCAAAACTCAAGAAGTTGGAACCTGGAAGTTGTACTTTAAGGCTTCTGCTGAAGTATTAATTGTTCTTTCAGTTATACTTCACAAAAGATCTGTCAGTGGCACAGGAGTAAACTGAGACTGTCTATCCAGGTGAAAAGATTAAAGACAATTAACACAGCACAAAATGAGTAGTGTTATGAAAGCATTTTCCTTGGAACATTATGAGCTTGTGCTAGACTTCTTCACAGATCTCTCTGTTTTATTTCTTATGCATTTAATCAAAATCTTGGAGTGAGAAAATGCTGAAGCTTGCAGACTGCCACATGCTAAAAATGGTTTGTCTCTGGAACGAACCACACATTCCGGCAAACTCTCTTGTGAGCCCTAACAATTATGAAACCTTCCAGAATTTAAATTAGAAGGTGTATGGGCTTGAATAGATACTACAATAGGTGATGGGAGATGGAGTATGATGTTTGGTTGGTGTTTGTGTTATGGAGGCAGGAATTAATGTGGCCGAGTCAGGAATTTATAAAAATAGTTATTTTATTTCCCAAAACCCGCCCCCAAAACTATATACAGAAGATAATTTATATTTAATTAGCAGGTTCTTTTTGGTTGTTGGAGAATATCTACACAATAGGATGCACAGGTAAACTTGACTAATTTTAAGTCAGTAATTGGAAAAGGATTTGTGCTAATAAATATATATAGCGTTCCCCACTATCAAAATAGGCTGAGCCTAGGCTACTCACGACAGCTGGCTTGAAAAGAAGGGCGATTCAAAGGTCTGTCCCGTGGTCTTTTCAGCAACCTTCAGGGTCGTTAAGAAGCGATAAGCCACACAATAAGGACGCTTAAAGTGAAGTCCTTCAGGGCTTGTCTTCGGAGTGTCAAAGGCTCCGTGTAGAAGTTATCCAGGTGGGGGGAGAAGAACTCCAAGCAGGCACACCAAGGCGGGAACGCGATCCAAAGCAGGGACGAACTCCACGGCAGGAGCACCCCAAGGCGGGAACGCGATCCAAAGCAGGGGCGAACTCCACGGCAGGAGCACCCCAAGGCGGGAACGCGATCCAAAGCAGGGGCGAACTCCACGGCAGGAGCACCCCAAGGCGGGAACGCCCCAAGGCGGGAACCCCTCGGTATTTATACCCTTTCCTAGACAAAGAGCCGTTACCACTGCCTAGGCGCGAACAGCTCACAGCCAATCCTCAGCCGAGTGCAGCGCGGGCCCGGCACGGGGCACTCCTCGTGCCGTAAGGGTGCCCCCTGCTCCCCCCTTCACGCCTGCAGGGCAGGGAGGGAGAAACAGGTCTGTTCGCGCCTTTTTCCTCTCCCATTCAAACCACAGAGGGAGAGGGAATTTCTGGGGTACACGGGACCTCCAGGACAGTTTGTTTGTTTGTTTGTTTTCATGCAAGTCACTACCTGCTATATACTCCAGACATCTGAAGAGGTTTTAGGCCCAATGGAAAGAGAAGAAAGTCACAAAAAGCTGTCCAGGGTTGCATTTTCATGCACAGCTGATCTCTGTACAGTTTTTCTGAAAATAGCGTTCATTTCACATCAGGCAATTTCACAACAGGCATGGGTTTGTTCTAGTATATAACTAAGTTGCCTGTGGACATTGGGGAAGAAATATTGATGATCTGTGTGAGACAGAAAGGTTTGAAAGTGATCACAGATTCCTCAACCAAGTTGAGTACTTTCGAGCCTTGTGCAGCAATCCAGTTTTCATACAGCAGAAACTGCTTTAGCAAAACTTTAGCTTGGCACTTCTGAAGATACTTAAGCATTCATTCCCATCAGCCTGTGAAAGTACAATAATCTTAGCAGGTTTTGACATAATCACTTTTCTTCCTCACTGCTAAAACTTCCTTGTGCTTGCTTGCACATTCCCTTCCTTACCCAGATTCCTTTTTTTTCCCAAAAGTCCACTCTGCCTGAGACATGTGCAGTGAATCTAGATGATCCCTATACAGTTACACTCTCTTTCCACTGTCCACTTGCTGGTCTCTTTAAAATATTTTGAACTATAACAAAGATTATGCTTCTTGCCTGAAAAAAATGTAAAGAAGGTTTGCAGATAAGAGTGTTTACAGATCATAGAATCATAGAATCAGTCAGGGTTGGAAGTAACCACAAGGATCATCCAGTTCCAACCCCCCTGCCACAGGCAGGGACACCCTACCGTAAATTAGGCTGGCCAGAGCCTCATCAAGCCTAGCCTTTTGGATTAAATGCTGTCATTTAAATTAAAGGTGAGAGGTTAAAAACAGTCTTCCTACAGAAATTTAACGCTACATGCTGAAAATTTCACAGCATAAAATGAGTTTTGTCCCCTAGCTTCAACCTTTCCTTCACTTCCCCTATTTTCTCTCTATGAGAATAGAGAAAACAGAGGAAACAAGGAGCAAAAGTTGAAATCAAGACAGAAAATTAAAATTGTTGAGTCTCATTTTTGGACCTCCTCAAAGGTGCAGCTGAGAATTATTCTTTTAAACCTGCATATGAAATGATTGTGATTTGTGGAAAGAATCTTTGCCTGTTTGAAACTTCTAATAAATCACTTAGCAAGTGTGGTTTGTGTTCTTCAGTCACCGCAGAATGAAGAAATATCTTTACTGCATGTGTCTGGCTGAGTGCCTATGGAAACTTCCTTCTAATGCCAAGATTGAAATATAATGGTGCATTAGAACATCCATAACTTCCATTTACCTCCCCTTAACCATTTTATAGTATTATGAAAGTCACAGTGTTCCATATGTCCAAGAATATTCAATGTTCATCTATGCTCAATGCATCACAAACTAAATAATTGTGTGAACTCAAACGAAATTGTGTGTGCATTGTTATGTGTCTGCTCGGTATTTTGTGTGCTCTGTCCTGTATGTGCTTAGAAAATTCACATGCTCATCTTCTTAACAGTTTTGTATATTGTGAAATGTTATATATTATATATATATGATAATGTTATATATATATATATATAAAACACATATATATATATATATGTTCCTTANTGGGGGGGGTGGGGATGTTTGTTTTGTTGTTGTGTGTGTTTGTGTGGGGTTTTTTCATACCTGTAGTGCACAGGGCAAAAATCAAGTGGAACTCAAAGCACCATTTAGGTTAATTATAAGAATAATGTATATGAGGATATACATGAGAGCACTATAATTATCTTTGCAAGTTGAGCACAAGGAGGCACTGCAGCTGACTGCCTGAAATACTTGCAGTGCTCTTATAATGTGGTCCTTTATGATTATGGATGATCATGGAAGATACAGAGGAGGCAGATGCAACCAGGGGCGTATGTTAAATGGCCTCTTGAGATCCAACTCAGCCTCCAAAACTCGAAGAAACAACTATAGAAAATGAAAATCTGCAAATTAAATCAGACACTTAACTATAGATATTGTCATGGTTTCCATCACATACCTAGCTCTTAACAATATGTGTTTTTGGTTGCCATTTGGAGTGTTGTGAGGGGGAGTATACAGTCACTTTTGTTCTACTAAGGGTCTTGGGAAATGGGAAAGAAAATCTCTCACTTTCTCTATTTTAGTATTTTGCAGTATTTTCTTGCCCATTTGGCTTTTACTGCTAATGTTCATTACTATCCAGAAATACGCATTAGAACTGGAAACTTCTGTTCTTATTGATCTATGAAATGTGTTAAATAGGATATGCTGACGTGAGAAACCTATCTTTACAGTTTTCAAGTGACTGATTTCCATTTCCATCTTATATGCAACAGGTTATTTTTCATCTAATACTTTGATTCCCCCTTTTATTATGCACCTCAGTAAAAAGAACCAACAGCCTATTAATAAGGAAAACACAAATCTCTTTCAGTCTCTTCCTTCCTTTCAATGTCTTCTCTAAAGATGAAATCAGAATAAAAAAGTAAAAAACAAACCCCAAACCCCTGTTTTTTCCATTTACAAGCTTGAGAATGGATTGGCCCCTGTTCCAGATCACTCCTTATTCCCAGTAATTGTTACTCCCAAAGGAGAAAGCAAATAAAGAACTGACAGAATTTAACTGTAGAGTGGTTTTATGATGAGAGAACATTTTCTCTCAAGTACAGTCACAATGCAAATATCTAGTGTGGCTGAAAGCCAAGATTGCTGAGGATGGAGTTTTGCCAAGTTCTTCAGTAAGAAAGTGGACAACTTCATTTCTCCTGCTTCACCCAATGGCAGAATCATGTCAATAATACTGCGTCCAGCTCTGAAGGTCCCAGCATGGGAAGGACATTGATCTGTTGGAGAGGGTCCAGAGAAGGCCCACAAAGAGGGCTGAGCACCTCTCCTATGAGGACAGGATGGAGGAGTTGGGTCTGTTCAGCTTGGAGAAGAGCATGCTGGCAGGGAGACCTGATAGCTGTCTTCTAATACCTGAAGGAGGCCTTTAGGAAAGCTGGAGAGAGATTTTTATATAAGGGCTTGCAATGATTGGACAGTAGGCAATGGTTTTGAGATAGATTGTAGTAGATTTAAATTGAACATTAGAAAGAAACTCTTTACTATGAGGATGGTGAGACACTGGAATAGTTTGCTCATAGAAGTTGTGGGCACTCTATCCCTGGAAATGTTGGAAATGGTCCTGAAATGACCAGGATAGATGGGGTTCTGAGCAATGTGGTCTCCTGGAAGGTGTCCAGGCCCATGGCAGGGGTCTTGGAACTAGATGATCTTTAAGGATCATCAGGGCAAGGGAGGTGATTCTCCCCCTTTACTCTGCTCTCCTCAGACCCCACCTGGAGTACTGTGTGCAGTTCTGGAGCCCCCAGCACAAGAAGGACATGGAACTGCTGGAGCGGGTCCAGAGGAGAGCCACGGAGATGATCAGAGGGCTGCAGCAGCTCTGCTATGAGGACAGGCTGAGAGAGTTGGGGCTCTTCAGCCTGGAGAAGAGAAGGCTTTGAGGAGACCTTAGAGTGGCTTTCCAGTATCTGAAGGGAGCCTACAGGAAGGCTGGGGAGGGACTATTGACAAGGTCTGGTAATGTCAGGACAAGGGGGAATGGGTTTAAACTGGAGGAGGGGAGATTTAGACTGGATGTTAGGAGGAAGTTCTTTACAGTGAGGGTGGTAAGACACTGGCACAGGTTGCCCAGGGAGGTTGTGGATGCTTCCTCCCTGGAGGGGTTTAAGGTCAGGCTGGATGAGGCCTTGAGCAGCCTGCTCTAGTGGGAGGTGTCCCTGGCTATGGCAGGGGGTTGGAGCTGGATGATCCTTGAGGTCCCTTCCAACCTAAACCATTCTATGATTCTATGATCCTATGATCCTTCCAACTCATTATATAATTGTGTGATACTGACAAGATTGAGACTAAAACACCCAGAAAACTTCAGAGTTACTCTTTTCTGGTGCTGTGAAAGTTCAGTCTGAAGTTTCACACTGCCTTTGTTTCAGAGTGGCTGCAAGTAGGCAGGCACTGTCACAGCTGCTGAGCAAAAGTTCATCATGCACATGCTGAAAATCCACATGCTTGGAAAATTTATTTTCCAAGCAGATCAGAGGACTTACCCAAAAGGTGAATCTTTAAGGATAGAAAAGCTCTCACAAGGATAAATATAGTGCTAAGAGTGATTACAAATTAATTTATGTAATTTATAAATGTAATATAGTACAAACATGTGAAGTAAATTGCATGTGCACTAGATGGAGTTTAACACCAGCTTCACATAGACCAACTTTCTAAACAGCAGCTTCATGGTATTGGTATTCAGCCAGGGATCAAGTACACAAGCAGTCAGCATGAAAAAGGGAGGAAAATAAGCTGTTTTGCTCTGCCAGGATGTAGCATTCCAGCTGTAGCACATATGATAAAATGATACAAGGTGGGAAAGCCAAGCAAAGTCTGATATGGAGAAAACAGTGGGACAGAGAGTCTACTAGGAAAGGGCTGCCTGTTGTGTCCAGTCTAATGGCTCTGAGAAGGCAATTTTCTCATTTAAAAGGAGATGTGGTCTTGAAACTTGGGCTTCAGTCTGTCCAGGGGATCCTCAAAGCAAAGTCTTCTTTGGTGTAGTATGTGGGATTCACACTACGCATTGTAGTGCTAGGTCCTCTCTATTTTTGGGGTCAGAGGTGGGATAACAAGGCAGAGGCACCTTTGGAGGGACATTTTGCTTCTAATCCTAGTTTTATGGGAATGAAGGTGTAGAGGGGCAAGGAGGTCAGAACAGATGAAAATAGGAGAGGGTAATCATCTAAGAGAGTAATGTATTCCTAAGCAGATTCCCCACCCTAACATCTCACATGTGAAGATGTGACAGGCATATGACAACTTTTCATCATCCTCTGCTGGCAAATAATACACATGTCTACCTACAACTGAAGGAAGGCTTCTCTTCCTCCCTCTCTTCTGCCAGATTATTCACAACTGCTAACCAGGATGGAGCACAGATGGGAAGCTGCACAAGAAAACACTCCACTGAGGCAAAATTCAAGGTAAGGCAATGTCATCTTCACGCACATTGCAGAAGAAATGGGGAGCAAAGCTGCTTTTCCCTGCTCCCATCCAACATCTTAAGGAGTCTTGGATAAATTATCTGCCACTGCTGAGTGGTGAAATAATGACTTTGGGTTAGTAACAAGAGCGGCACAATAGATACGTGAAAAATAGCACAAATGTATTTTACATATATATATATATATATATATACAATGTGAAAGTAAATTAAATATTACTGCACTGATACTATTTACAAAAGCAAACACACACAAAAAAAAAGGAAAATGAAAAAAAAAAAAAGGATTTTCCAAGTAGACAAAGGCTATCTCTGGCTGTAATCAATGTAAAAATGTTTTCTGGCTTTACCTGTCTGCAGTTTTCCTGAAGAAAGAAGAAGGAGGAGGAAGATCTGGCCAATGCAGTTATGAAGAAAAATTTGAGAGACCACAATGGTAGTGGAGATTATCAGATTAAGAAACTGAAGAGAAAGGGGCAAGGAGGATTTAAGTATGTCACCTGCTACTTTTCTTGCATATCTCAAAGTGTTTATGGTAAACCTGACAAGGGAGGTCAAGGACAGTAGAAAGGGCTTCTTCAAATGCATTGCAGGGAAAGCTAACACTAGACACAATGTAGGCCCTCTGCTGAATGAGGGGGGTGCCTTGGTGACAAAGGGTGCAAAAAAAGGTGGAGATACTATATGCCACCTTCATCTCCATCTATACTGCTGGAGACTGTCCTCAGGAGCCCCAGACCCCTGAGGCCCCAGAGGAAAACATGACAAAGGAAGAGTATTCCTTGGTTGATGAGGACAGGATTAAGGGACAGTTAAGTAATCTGAACATCCATAAATCCATGACTCCTGATGGCATGCACCCATAGGTGCTGAGGGAGCTGGCACAGGTCATTGCCAGACCACCATCTTTGGTAAGTCATGGTGTACAGGAGATGTGTCTGGCGACTGGAGGAAGGCAAACGTCACTCCAGTCTGCAAAAGGGGCAAGAAAGAGGACCCAGGTAGCTCTAGAGTAGTCAGCCTCACCTCTGTCCCTGGGAAGATAATGGAGCAGCTTACCCTTGGCACTGTCCCTAGGCATATCAAGGAGTCCCACAAGGGTCACTACTGGGACCAGTTCTGTTCAACATATTCATCAATGACCTGGATGAGGGCATGGAGTGCTCTGTCAGCAAGTTTGCTGATGACACCAAACCATATGGAGTGGCTGACACACCAGAGGGTTATGCTGCCATTCAAAGAGACTTGGACAGGCTGGAGTGCTGGGCAGGGAGAAACTGAATGAAATTCAACAAGGGCAAGTGTGGAGTCTTGCACCTAGGAAGGAATGATCCCAGGGATCATTATGGGCTGGGGACTGACCTGTTGGAGAACAGTAAAGGGGAAAAGGACCTGGGGGTCCTAGTGGATGGAAGGATGACCATGAGCCAGCAATGTATTCTCATGGCCAAAAAGGCCAATGCCATTCTGAGGTGTATTAGAAGGGCTGTGGCAAGTAATTCGAGTGAAGTTCTTCTCCCTCTCTACTCTGCCCTGGTGAGGCTGCATCTCAAATACTGTGTCCAGTTTTGGACATCCAGTCCAAGCTGGACAGCGAACTGCTTGAGAGTCCAACACAGAGCCACAAAAATGATTAAGGGAATGGAATATCTCTGTTATGAAGAGAGAATGAGGGAGGTGGGGCTCTTTAGCTTGGAAAAGAGGAGACTGAGAGGTGACCTCATCAATGTTTATAAATATGTGACAGGTGAGTGCCAGGAGGATGGAGCCAAGCTCTGCTTGGTGTTGCCCGGTGACATGACAAGGGGCAATGGGTGGAAGCTGAGGCATAGGAAGTTCCATGTAAACTTGAGGGGGAATCTTTTTCCCTGTGAGGGTGACAGAACACTGGAACAGGCTACCCAGGGGAACTGTGGAGTCTTCCTCTCTGGGGATATTCAGAACCCACCTGCAAGTGTTGCTGTGTGATCTGGTATAGGTGATCCTGCTCTGTCAGTGGAGTTGGACTAGATGATTGAGACTTCTGGAGGGCAGTCTTCGGCTTACTCAAGGAACATTGGGAAAAAGCCCTTAAAAACAAAAGGGTCCAGGAAGGTTGGACTTCCTTCAAGAAAGAAATCTTGAAGGCACAGGAACAGGCTGTCTCCATGTGCTGAAAGAAAAGCAGGGGGAAAAAGAGAGCATATCACCTTTGGCAAGAGGTGGGTGGTAACTCAGGAAAAAATTTAGGATGTTGCCAGGTCATGTAGGAAGAAAATTAGAGAGACAAAAGCCCAGTTAGAACTTAGACTGGCCACTGCTGTGAATTCTAATAAAAAATGCTTTTTATAAATATATTAATGACAAAAAGAGGGGCAAGAATAAGCTCCTTTCTTTATTGGACAAGTTGCTACTACACTACAATGTAGTAGCTACAAATGAGAAAAGGCAGAGGTGCTTAACACCTTCTTTCCCTAGATTTTCAGTAGTAAAAGAGGTTGTTCTCAGGACAGCTGGTCTCCTGAAATGGTAGATGGAGTCAGGGAGCAGAACAGCTCCCCTGTAATCCAGGAGGAAGCAGTAAGGGAACTGCTGAGCCATTTGGACCATCACAAGTCCATGGGACCAGATGACATCCATCCCAGGGTGCTGAGAGAGCTGGCAGATGAGCTGGCCAAGCCACTCTCCATCATTTATCAACAGTCCTGGCTCACTGGAGAGGTCCCTGAAGACTGGAAGCTGGCCAATGTGATGCCCATCTACAAGAAGGGCCAGAGGGAGGAACTGGGAAATTACAGACCTGTCAGCCTGACCTTAGTGCTAGGCAAGGTCATGGAACAGGTCATCTTGAGTGCCCTCACAAAGCACCTACAGGATGGCCAAGGAATTAGGCACAGTCAGCATAGATTTAGGAGGAGCAGGTCTTGCCTGACCAACCTGATCTCTTTTTATGACCAGGTGACCCAGGCAGGCTGTGGGTATAGTCTTCAGCAAGGCCTTTGACACCGTCTGCCACAACAAGCTCATGGCAAAGCTGTTGGCTTGTGGCTTGGACAGATTCACTCTGAAATGGGTCAGGGACAGTCTGGATGGCCATGCCCAGAGAGGTGTTGGTGAATGATGCCACATCCAGTTGGCAGCCAATCACTAGTGATGTGCTGCATGGATCAGTGCTGGACCTAGTTCTGTTTATTATCTTCACTGATGATCTGGATGAGGGGATTGAGTCCAGCATCAGTAAGTTTGCAGATGACACCAAGCTGGGAGAATGCTTGATCTGTTAGAGGGTAGGAGGGATCTGCAGAGAAACTTGGACAGGCTGGGTAGATACGTACAGTCCAACAGCATGAGTTTTAACAAGTCCAAGTGTCGGGTTCTGCATTTTGGCCATGCAACTCCATGCAGCACTACAGGCTGGGGACAGAGTGGCTGGAGAGCAGCCAGGCAGAGTGGGACCTCTTAGTCAGTGGTCCCAAAAACCTTTTCAAACAGTACTACTATTCTGATAAATTGATCACTGTGGAAGCTACTATAAACTTAGGTGGCATCAGAAACTGCAGCAACGTACTATTCACAACCATGCCTGTCTGGTGACAATGCAGTGTTCAACTTACCTAGGCAGATAAAAATTAGTCCTGTACATTTACAAATATCTTCAATGTTGAGGGCAAGCTGAAAAAGAGACCATTTCACTGTCACTTCATGGAAGCATCGGAACATAAAATGCTAGGAGGAATTTCTGGGAATTACCTGGTTCAACACTCTTCATTCAGATCTGGTTTCTCAAGAACTCACCCAGTTGAGGTCTGAGCACCTCTATGTAGAGACATCTCAGGAAAACTCTCACTTATCACCTCTCTCTGATCCCATCAGTGCCACTCAACTTTCTACTTTCACTTGTACTTGTATCACCAGTTTGGTGAGAAGAAAACTACAGAAGTTTGTTGGATTGAAGGATACAACACCACAGTGCCAGTCAGTTCATCACAGGAGATGTTAGCTGCACAGGCTGTACAGGATTTGCCTATGCTGGCAGCTCCTAGACACTTTTTTCCACTTCCTGAGGCTGGAAGTGATTTCCAAGAGAGTTTGCTCCATGGCCTTCCTAGGGGGGCAGAAGTCTTAACTAGCTTGCTGTTACTTGGGATCCTTTCCTTTGCCTTCTTGAAAATAGATGCAACATTTGTCTTTTCCCCCCTTCATCAGGTACCTCCCCAGGTGTCATGGTCTGTCAAAGATGGTACAAAACTGATTCCAATGACATGAATCGGTTCCTATAGCACCCGTGGGTGAACCCCAAGTGCAACAGTCTTGTCTGTGTCCTATATGTGAAATGCTTCCTAACTCTATCCCCCATTTCACAAACAGTTCAAAGTCTTTCTTGTGCTGGGGGCTCCAGAACTG
>WAAF01013961.1:0-47182 GCA_013400475.1 Tricholaema leucomelas
GTATCTCAACATGTCTCTTCAATTGAGGAGCTTAGAACTGGACACAGTATTCAAGCTGTGAATGGAGAAGTCTTGAATCTCATTTAAATTTTAGATTGGTCAAAAGTAGAATTTTTTTATGCTTGTTTGCTATTAGAAACAAAGGAAGGCACATCTTTTCTCATGAAAACTATGTTATAGTCCTACCTGATGCTATGTGGAATTGTCCAGACACTCTGCAGTCCTGGTTATGTCCAGTGGGGAGCAGCAGATGATACATTTTTGACAAAGTGGGTGACATTAAACCACCAGTAAACATTTACAATATATTTGCAGATGGTGTTTGTCTGTAAGCTTGAGAAGTCTCTAGAGGTTCATTATTTCATTACTTATCACTCTGATATAGGTCAAGAACTGGCTGGAGGGCCAGGCCCAGAGAGTGGTTGTGAATGCTGCCACATCCATTTGGCAGCTGTCACTAGTGGTGTCCTCTAAGGATCAGTACGGGGCCCAGTCCTGTTCAATATCTTTATCTGGACCAGGGAATTGAGTCCAGCATCAGTGAGTTTGCAGATGACACCAAGCTAGGAGCAGCTGTGGATCTGTAGGAGAGCAATACAGAGGGACCTTGCCAGGCTGGATGGGTGGGCAGAGGCCAATGGGATGAGATTTAACAAGGCCAAGTGCAGGGTTCTACACTTTGGGCACAACAACCCCAAGCAGTGCTACAGGCTGGGGTCAGAGTGGCTGGAGAGCAGCCAGGCAGAGAGGGACGTGGGGGTACTGGTAGATAGTAGCTGAATAGGAGCCAGCAGTGTGCCCAGGTGGGCAGGAGAGCCAATGGTATCCTGGCCTGAATCAGGAACAGTGTGGCCAGTAGGTCAAGGGAGGTTATTCTGTCCCTGTTCTCACCACTGGTCAGGCCACATCACTCTGTTATCTATGTTTGTGTTCTTGTTCTTATACATCTCAGCAAGCCTATGAGTGCAGCAGACATCACCATTGTTTCCTTTTTCACAGCCTATAATCTAATTCCTCTCACTGAAACTTCCCAGCTGGACTCAAACTAGCATGCAACACAACCTCTAGAAGAGCTAGGAAGAGGTGTGAGATCCAGCAACACAGAAAACAGGATGTTTTGAATGGGTTCTTCACTTGATTTTATTGTAAAGTACAGCAAAATACATGCAATGCCGAAAGAGGGGAAGAAACTATCAGCTTGGGCACTTATCAGAGTGTTAGTTTACAGTAATTTATATTTGGTTTCTATTCTTAAAATTTAATGTAACTTTAATGTTGCACTTGGAATCTGATATTTCAACTGAGCACACTGCTTTCCAGGAGAGAGCAGTCCCTTCCCAGCATCGCTGGCTTTCATTGCATTCTTAATCTAAAAAGTGCCACTAGAAACTCTGACAAAGGCAGAAGGTGTCAAGGCACAACTGAGACTTCAAGAGATGAGTCCATAATAGACAAAACTGCCTTAGATGAAAAAAAATAAAGGCTCCCCTTCGTTTCTGGTAGATAGCAGCTGAACTTGAGCCAGCAGTGTGCCTGGGTGGCCAAGAGAGACAATGGCATCCTGACCTGGATCAGGAACAGTGTGGCCAGTAGGTCAAGGAAGGTTATTCTGCCCCTGTACTCAGCACTGGTCAGGCCACACCTTGAGTGCTGTGTCCAGTTCTGAGCTCCTCAATTCAAGAGAGATGTTGAGATACTGGAACGTGTCCAGAGAAGGGCGACAAAGCTGGTGAGGGGCCTGGAGCACAGCCCTGTGAGGAGAGGCTGAGGGAGCTGGGGGTGTGCAGCCTGGAGAAGAGGAGGCTCAGGGCAGACCTCATTGCTGTCTACAACTACTTGAAGGGAGGTTGTAGCCAGGTGGGTTCGGTCTCTTTTCCCAGGCAGCCAGCAACAGAACAAGAGGACACAGTGTCAAGTTGTGCCGGGGGGAGGTCTAGGCTGGATGTTAGGAGGAAGTTGTTGGCAGAGAGAATGATTGGCATAGGAATGGGCTGCCCAGGGAGGTGGTGGAGTCACTGTCCATGGAGCTGTTGAAGAAAAGCCTGGGTGAGGCACTTAGTGCCATGGGCTGGTTGATTGTCTAGGGCTGGGTGCTAGGTTGGACTGGATGATCTTGGAGGTGTCTTCAACCTGGTTGATTCTGTGATGCCATGATGAGAAAGCATGTCAATATGCTAATGATAATACGTCAGCAATGTGCAAGAAGGAGTCACAGGAGCTGAGTGAATATAACACTATGGCTGTACAAAGGCAAACAAATAGCATAACCTGAACTTTGGCTGAGGAAGACTTCTTATTATCTATTACACAACTATCATAAATCTGTATGCTATAAATTCCTAAAAGCTCTAGAGGCAGCCAGGAACTAAGACTCGACTTTCAGTTCAGTTCATTGTCTTTTTTTTTGCAGATAATGTGAAGTGTTCTTCCTGCAAACAGCATGTAATGAGTCAGATTGCTTTTCTTCACTGACAACCATCCTTGTCCTCCCTCTGCCTGTCTCTGCCAGGTATGTGATTCACCCAAGAGAGCTTTGAACTCTGCTCTGAGGTAAAAGGCAGGGTAGCCACATCAACAACACACAACAGCTGAAGTAATTAGCCTTAATAGCATGTGACACAGACACTCCTGAGCTTGTCTGAGGTACTATGTTCACAGGAACCCACAGAAGATACTGGCTTACTGGCTTCCCTCTTGGGGTGATGCAGCAGCGCTAGTGCAGTGATCGGCAGCTGTTATTAGGTACTTTGGAGCAGCTCACATGCTGTCACAAGCTTATCTGCACATGCATATCCTGGCAAAGCTGGCAGCTCCTGGCTTGGACAGACTCACTTTGATATGCGTCAAGAACTGGCTGGAGGGCTGGGCCCAGAGAGTGGTGGTGAATGGTGCCACATCCATTTGGTAGCTGGCACCGGTGGTGTGCCCCAAGGATCAGTGCTGGGCTCAGTCCTGTTCAGTATCTTTATTGATGATCTGGACCAGGGAATTGAGTCCAGGATCAGTAAGTTTGCAGATAACACCAAGCTAGGAGCAGGTGTGGATCTGTTGGAGGGTAGGAGAGCCCTGCAGAGGGACCTGCACAGGCTGGATAGGTGGGCAGAGGCCTATGGGATGAGACTGAACAAGGCCAAGTGCTGGGTTCTACACTTTGGCCACAACAACCACAAGCAGCACTATAGGCTGGGGACAGAGTGGATGGAGAACAGCCAAGCAGAGAGAGACCTGCGGTTACTGGTGGATAGGTGCTGAACATGAGCCAGGAGTGTGCCCAGGTGGGCAGGAGAGCCAATGGCCTGATTAAGAACAGTGTGACCAGCAGGACAAAGGAGGTTATTCTTCACATGTACTCAGCACTGGTCAGGCCACAGCTTGAGTGCTGTGTCCAGTTCTGGGCTCCACAATTCAAGAGAGATGTTGAGATACTGCAAAGTGTCCAGAAGAGGGCGACAAAGCTGGTGAGGGGCCTGGAGCACAGCCCTGTGAGGAGAGGCTGAGGGAGCTGGGGGTGCGCAGCTTGGAGAAGAGGCTCAGGGCTGACCTCATTGCTGTCTACAACTACCTGAAGGGAGGCTGTAGCCAGGTGGGGTTGATTTCTTCTGCTAGGCAAGCAGCAACAGAACAAGGGGACACAGTGTCAAGCTGTGCCGGGGGAGGTGTAGGCTGGATGTTAGGAGGAAGTTGTTGGCAGAGAGAGTGATTGGCATTGGAATGGGCTGCCCAGGGAGGTGGTGGAGTAGGCATCCCTGGAGGTGTTGAAGAAAAGGCTGCATGAGGCACTTAGTGCCATGGTCTGGTTGACTGGCTCGGGCTGGATGCTAAGTTGGAATGGATGGTCTTGGAAGTCTCTTCCAAACTGGCTGATTCTATGATTCTATTAGTCTAAGTATAGACATATAATTTGAAGTCATACTTCAGTTTGGGCAGAAAATAGTAGTGAAACATTTTTTTGCCTCTGAATCTATCTGGATCTCTAGACTAGCCAAAGGGTTGGATGTTAAAGTAGGCTTTACTTTCAAAAGCATTTAAACTGATTTTCATTTTCTTTGACCTGACTACATTTCTGTACAACTTTTTCTGTCAAAATAATTGTTGTTCTGTGGATATATGGAAAAATTCTGCTTACAAGATTTTAATTGGAAAAAGAGCACAAAATCCAAAATGATAAATACCCTGCTAACCACATTGTCATGCATACACAAGAGATATTTGGTTATTAACTGAGCTAATTCACAGCTATTTTGCTATCTCTTTGCCCATTCCACTGAGCTAGATTTATATGGAAACTTGATTCCAATCCCTTTCATTTTACCTTTGCTTCTTTCTTCCCTGTTTAAATTATTAAAAGGACCAGAAGGGAAAATGAGAAGTGAGTGATTCATAGAATCATAGAATGGTTTAGGTTGGAAGGGACCTCAAGGATCATCCAGCTCCAACCCCCTGCCATAGGCAGGGACATCTCCCACTAGAGCAGGTTGCTCAAGGCCTCATACAGCCTGGCTTTAAACACCTCCAGGGAGATTCAAGGCTGAAATATTAGTGCTGATGGAAATTGAGGAAGTGATGTGCAATGGAGAAATTACATGTGATACCCAGAGATAGACTTTCACCTGCTTTGGTTTGTGAAGTCACTGAAGCATTGCAGAGAACTGTAGCCATTATTTCCAGAACAGGATTGCTCCCATAACACTAACGATATCTTGCTAATTAGAACCAGTCTGCAACAGTAAACTGAGTAACAAAGACAAAGAAGACCCAAGTAAAGGTAAGGAAATTTGATGTCTTACTCGTATCTTACAGCTCGGGAGCCAGACAACTAAATCACTGGCACTTTCTTTTTATACTTTGGAAATTGACTGAAAACTGAAATGAGCAATTCTCAGAATGGCTTTACCTTGAATTCTTTTTACTCTTGAGGGCACAAATGTCTGACAAATTTAGTGGCTTTTTATGGTGAAGTCGCAGCAACAGTGGACAAGGAAAAGGCAACTGACATCATCTACCTGGACCTGAGTGAGGCATTTGACTCTGTCCCACATGATATCCTGGTTACCAAACTGGAAAATCATGGACTTAATAGGTAGAGGACTGCTGGATAAGGAATTGGCTGGATGGTGGCACACAGAGAGCGGTGATCAAGGGCACAATGTCCACCTGGAGACCAGTGGCAAGAAGGTCCCCTGGGAGCCTCCTCTTCTCCAGACTGAACAGCCCCAATTCTTTTAGTCTGCCCTCACAGCAGAGCTGCTCCAGCCCTCTGATCATCATCATGGCCCTTCTCTGGACACACTCTAGCATCTCCACATCCCTCTTGTGATAGGGGCTCCAGAACTGGATGCAGTACTCCAGGTGGGGTCTCACCAGAGCAGAGTAGAGGGGGAGGATCACCTCCCTCACCCTGCTGGTCACACTCTGCTGCAGCCCAGGCTCTGGTTGGCTCTCCAGGCTGCAAGTGCACACTGCTGGCTCATGTTGAGCTTCTCATCCAGCAGCAGCCCCAAGTCCCTCTTCTCAGGGCTGCCCTCCAGCCACTCACTGTCCAGCCTGGATTTGTGCTTGGGATTGCCCCAACTCAGATGTAGGACACTGAACTTGGTCTTGTTGAACCTCATGAGCTTGGCTTGTGTCCACCTGTCCAGTCTGTCCAGGTCCTCCTGGATGGATCCCTTCCAGCCTGTCTGCTGCACCACACAGCTTGGTATCATCGGCAAACTTGCTGAGGCTGCACTCAATGCCTCTGTCCATGGCAGCCACAAAGATGTTGAACAAGACTGGACCTAGGGACTCCACTTGGACATGGGCCTGTTGACAGCCACTCTTTGGGTGCAGCCATCAAGCCAGTTCTTTATCCATTTCATGGTCCACCCCTCAAACCCATGTGTCGCCAGCTTGGAGACCAGGATGTGGTGCAGGACAGTGTCAGAGGCCTTGCTTAGGTCCAGGTAAATGCCATCAGTTGCTCACCCCTCATCTATTCATGTTGTGACCTGGATTTGCCCTTGGTGAAGCCATGCTGATTGTAGCCAATCACCTCTCCACTATTGTTCTGTAGTGTCTCCAGGAGGATCTGCTCCATGATCTTACTGGGCACAGAGGTGAGACTGACTGGCCTGGAGTTGCCTGGCTCCTCCTTCCTACCCTTTTTGATAGGAAAGTAGCACTTTTAAGACACGTGCATGGGAAATCAGACACATGGCTTCCAGTTTAAAAGCAGTAGGGAGAATAATTTAAATATCCAAAGCTTCACACATCTCAGGCTAACATATGGAGCCAACAACAAGTCATGGTCTCCATGCACATCACGCTTCCACCATGGACATGTACACAAGCTATTTCCTTTGCTACTCTGCAGTTTTTCCTCTGCTATCTGATGTTTCACAGTTCTCCACTGAGAAATACGTTGTAATGGCAGTGAAAAAGGAGTAGGGCAACAGTCACGAGGAGCGGTGTAATAGACAGTAGGCACAGTGTTGCTGACAGTGTTGCAGTGTTCACTTGTTTTTCAAAGTGAATGAGCTTGGTGACCTTTAAATGCGTTCCTGCTGCCTCTGCAGTTTGCTTCATACACGTTGCCACTGCACTTAAGCCAATAGGATACGTTCAGCACAGCGCAAGTCTGGAAGAGGCCATCATACAAGCAGTAAGTAGAGGAGCTTTGTTTAAACTTGGGTTTTGCTTTCTCTTAGTTCCAGTCTTGGCTGCTTTGATTGCTTTAGTAGCTCTTTTTTGTTGTTGTTGTTTTGTTTTGTTATACATGATGCCATATTTGAAAGAATTGTTTCTCATTAATACTGACTACCATGCTAAATAGTAGAATCATAGAATCATAGGATCACTCAGGTTGGAAGAGACCTCCAAGATCACCTATCATGCAGCCATGTCCAATCAACTAGACCATGGCACTAAGAGCCTCATCCAAGCTTTTCTTCAACACCTCCAGGGACAACAACTCCACCACCTCCTTGGGCAGCCCATTCCAATGCAAATCACTCTCTCTGGCAACAACTTCCTCCTAACATCCAGACTAGACTTCCGCTTGTACAACTTGAGACTGTGTCCCCTTGCTCTGTTGCTGCTTGCCTGGCAGAAGAGAGCAACCCCACCTGGCTACAGCCTCCCTTCAGGTAGTTGGAGATAGCAATGAGGTCAGCCCTGGGCCTCCTCTTCTGCAGGCTGCACACCCCCAGCTCCCTCAGCCTCTCTTCACAGGGCTGTGCTCCAGGCCCCTCACCAGCTTTGTTGCCCTCCTCTGGACACGTTCCAGCACCTCAACATCTCTCTTGAATTGAGGAGCCCAGAACTGGACACAGCACTCAAGGTGTGGCCTGACCAGTGCTGAGTACAGGGGCAGAATAACCTCCCTTGTCCTGCTGGCCACACTTCCTGATCCAGGCCAGGATGCCATTGGCTTTCCTTCCCACCTGGGCAAACTGCTGGCTCATGTTCAGCTGCTATCTACCAATACCCCCAGGTCCCTCTCTGCCTGGCTGTTCTCAGCCACTCTGTCCCCAGTCTGTATCACTGCTTGGGGTTGTTGTGGCCAAAGTGTAGAACCCTTCACTTGGCTGTGTTCAATCTCATCCCACTGGCCTCTGCCCACCCATCCAGCCTGGCAAGGTCCCTCTGCAGTCACTCAAAACCTGTCCAAATGCAGTCCTGTTGGACTAGCTGATTTCTGGAGGTTTGCTCCAACCTCTTTCATTCTGTAATTCTATGCATTGAGGCAGTTAGTGCCATGGTCTAGGTGATTGAATAGGTCTGGGTGATAGGTTGGACTGGATGATCTCGGATGTCCCTTCCAGCCTGGTTGATTCTATGGGCCACGAGGATGCTCAGAGGGCTGGAGCAGCTCTGCTATGAGAACAGACTGAAAGAGTTGGGGCTGTTCAGTCTGCAGAAGAGAAGGCTACCAGGTGACCTTCTTGTGGCCTTCCAGGATCTGAAGGGGGCCTACAAAAAAGCTGAGGAGGGACCTTTTAGACTCTCAGGGAGTGACAGCACTAGGGGGAATGGAGCAAAGCTGCAGGTGAGGAGATTCAGACTGATGTGATGAGAAAGTTGTTCAGCATGAGAGTGGTGAGAGGCTGCACTGGGTTGCCCAGTGTGGTGGTTGAGGCCCCATGCCTGGAGGTGTTTAAGGCCAGGCTGGATGAGGCTGTGGGCAGCCTGCTCTAGGGTAGGGTGTCCCTGCCCATGGCAAGGGGGTTGGAACTAGATGATCCTTGTGGTCCCTTCTAACCCCGATTCTATGTTTCCCTAATGTGTAAAGCCCCATCAATGTGATGCATTTCCATAGGTGCTGTAGGCCAGGCTGGAAGCTGCTTCTTAGGGAAAGTCAAATTCGTTGTCTCTGCCTTCTTCTTTCTTTCACTGTTTTTTTTTTGGTTTTTTTTTTTTTTGTGATATGTGGTTTTTATCCTATAGATGAGAATGACCAATTGGAATAGGTCATATGAAAATTCCAGAGCACTCTCTGCAGCCTAGAAAAACTGAGAGAAATGCCAATGTTTTATTACTGTATGATATTACAGTGTCATACATAAAGTTTGCAAAGTTTATCTCAGTGCAGTTAGCATGTCAACATTTTTAGGTGATTCTGATGGGTCGTTTTTAGGTGGTTCTGATGAGGGCTGGGTGAATGGCTGGACTGATTCTGCTGAAGTTTTTCTGAGTTATAAACCCAATACATGGAAATTTGACCTTTTCACAAGTGAATGCAACCACAGAAAAATCATTACACACACACACAAAAGTACTCAAAATCTATTTTAATTTCACAAAACTGGTTGAAATTATAATTCAAACATTCCTTTTACAAGCATGCAGAAAATTCAGGTAATCTGGAATTTAAAGTGCCAAACCTTCACAATACAAATAAATTTGGTGCTTTAAGATACTGATGACTACATCTGACCTTTTATTTTCAGTTAACTGCTCGGAAGGATCACCCTCCTAAAAGGGCACATCATCTCAGTCCTACTCACCAGCCTCTGGGCCAAGCTGCTTGTCTGAATTTAAAAGCCTACACTTAGTGCCATGGTCTAGCTGATTGGGTAGGGCTGGGTGAATGGCTGGACTGGATGATCTTGGAGGTCTCTTCCAACCTGGCTATGACTCTTTGACTCTATGACTTGCACTCAGGCAAGCAACCTGTGAGTGAAGCTCAGTTAGATGAGCAGTAGCTGCCTGCAGAAAAAATGAGGGACTGCAGTGGACAGCAAGGAAACAGCAACATTTTGAGACATTACAGCTGTTTCCAAATAAAACCTGACTTAGTAGCCAGATAAAATGTTTCAGCTGTGCACCACTAACCCATCCCTCCACATTCTGCCATTAGTGGGCAGGTTTGTTTTCTCATTTGTAGAATGTCATAAATCAGAAGAGCTGTGCAGTAAAAGCACTGGAGCAGTGAAGCAGCAGCAAACAGCTGGGATGATAATCAGCTCACCTGACTTCCCTTCACAAATTGAGACTAAGGCAGCAGAAAAGGCTGAGTGGTGTGGCTTCTGGTGGTAGCAGGGGTGCCTACAGCTGCAGTGAGTGGCTGCAGTACATAACCAGATGTGTGACAAATGGGCTTGTAGACCACCTCCTTGGGCAGCCCATTCCTTTCCATGGCCAGAGGTGTGACTGCTTCCCACACCTCTGCTCTGAGTGCCGGCTCTCCTACAGGTTCACATGAGCTACAACACTTCTTGCTGCGTATCAGCAGCAGATTTGTGAGTATTCTACACATACAAAACCTGAAGACTTGTCTCAGGCCAAATCCACAGTTTAACTAGGGAGACCTGCTGCAAGAAACAATCTTCAGATAGCAGAGTGGTGTGTGCCAAAGAGTAAGGAAGGGCTGCCAAGGAGGTGGTGGTGTGGCTGTGCCTGGAGGTGTTCAAGCGAAGCCTGGGTGAGGCACTCAGTGCCATGGTCTGGTTGATTGGACAGGGCTGGGTGCTAGGTTGGACTGGATGAGCTTGGAGGTCTCTTCCAACCTGCTTGATTCTATGATTGTATGACCCCCAAAGAACCCCACAGCTCTCATAAATACTGAGAAACATCCCACATCAGCTGTTTGTCTCAGCTGGTCATCTGTAATAACTCTGCTCAGAAGAGCAAATACCGTCAGAGGCAACCTCCGTCACAGGTCACCTCTGAGTCATTCCAGTGAGTCACCTCTGCCTGGCCTTGCTGCTGGCTGCAGCCCCCAGCTACAGAGCAGCCTGGGAGGGAGTAATCTCCTCTCTGTAAATCATTGTTAGTCCATTGGCCTGCTGCTGCTGCTGTTCTCTCAGCTTCTGACACAGCAGGTCTTGTGAAAGCCAGCCCCAGCCACACAGGGGATGCCTGTCTGGCTGGGGTGCCCCAGATGGCTCCTTGGGCCCAGGACTGTTGCCCATAAAAGAGTCAGGCAGTAAATCATCCCTCTTGGAGTGACTAGCAAACATACAGCAGCCTGGCTTTTATTTGGCTTATGATAGGGTCTGAGGCAAATGACCTGGGTTTGCGTGCAGTGTGCTTAGATGGAAATGGGAAAAAGATGCAGCTTCTCCCAGATTGAGTGTGGAGCTGCAGCTCTCAGGGCCTGCCAGACTGCTCTGAGCAGCCAGCGCAGGAGAACTGTGGCAGGCAAGCTGAACTAATAAGCCCATCTGTCTTACTGATGGGCAAGAAAAGGCTTTCATTTGGCCTCTGCTGCCAGCGCCCGTTCTGCCCCAGGATGTTCCCTCCCAGGGCTCAGCAGTGAACAACAAAGGGGCAGAGAACCAAGAGGTCTAACACAGACAGTAAAAAGAAACAGTGCAAACACTTCATGAATATGAAGAGCTTTTCTATGCTTTCAGCCACTCTCTCTAGGTCATATGGTCTTAGTGCAGGGAGAAAAAAAAACCAAAACAACAAAACTGTTCTGCCTTTCTGGTAGCTGTTTAGTTCCCTAGGGAGAGAAGTCACTTAGAACACCAGAAGAGGAAAGCAAAGGAAAATATTTAGCAGAACTAAAATGGTGATGTGCACATAGTGCAATGAAGTGAGAAGTTATGCCTCTCTGCATAATGCAAAGTTTCTTTTGTTACAATTGCCTGTCTATCCAGAAGTTCTTTTTAGCTTCATGTCCTTTTAAATCCCTTCCTTTTCTTTGCAGAACAAGCTGGCATTCAGCGCTATAGGAAAGAATCCAAGCTCAGAGGCGTCTTTGTAGAGAAAAAATGTGCACATAGTCCCTCTCAAAGGAGAAAATGAGTGTTCAGGGCACTTGACTAACTGTCATCCTTGTCCTTACAGATGTACAAATGTAATACTAGCAAGGACCTTTTACATATTTTTTTCCATGCTTATGTTTGCTGTGACTCTTCCTGCTGAGTGCTGCGTTGGAAGTTGGACTGACGAACTGACTGAGCAGCATAATAGCAGTTGCCATTAATAAAATGTAAAACAGAATATGCAAATAACAAAAAAGTGCAGCCAAGTATTTGGCATTTTTTATATCTATTTTGCAATGTTAAAATATGTTAAAATAGCCTGGAGAGCAAACCAGAGCCTGGGCTGCAGCAGGAGAAGTGTGGCCAGCAGGGTGAGGAAGGTGATTCTCCCCTTCTACTCCGCTCTGCTGAGACTCCACCTGGAGTACTGCATCCAGTTCTTGAGCCCCTATTCCAAGAAGGATGTGGAGATGCTGGAGTGTGTCCAGAGAAGGGCCACGAGGATGCTGAGAGGGCTGGAGCAGCTCCGCTATGAGGACAGACTGAAAGAGTTGGGGCTGTTCAGTCTGGAGAAGAAGAGGCTGTGAGGTGACCTTGTGGCCATCCAGTATCTGAAGGGGGCCTACAAAAAAGTTGGGCAGGGACATTTTAGGCTATCAGGGAGTGACAGGACCAGGGGAAATGGAGCAAACCTGGAAGTGAGTAGGTTCAGACTGGACGTGAGGAGGAAGTTGTTCAGCATGGGAGTGGTGAGAGGCTGGAATGGGTTCCCAGGTTGGTGGTTAAGGCCTCACAAGAAGGTCATCTCGCAGCCTCCTCTTCTTCAGACTGAACAGCCCCAACTCTTTCAGTCTCTCCTCATAGCAGAGCTGCTGCAGCCCTCTGAGCATCCCAGTGGCCCTTCTCTGGACACGCTCCAGCACGTCCACATCCTTCTTGTAATTGGGGCTCCAGAATGGATGCAGTACTCCAGGTGGGGTCTCACCAGAGCAGAGTAGAGAGGGAGAACCACCTGCTCAAATAGCATGACATAGCTAGAAAGGAAAGACATACAGGCAGAATATGTCACTTGGAAACTAAAATAAGACATGGGAAATTAACATCATAGTATCTTCGAGGCAATACTGCAGGCACAGGCTTGCCACTGGCCAGCATATTGCAATATGACTCTGTTTTATTTTAGAGAAAGAGTCTCCTGTAAGAATTCCCAGTTCTGATTGGAGCAGTGTACAGTCTTCTTTTTTCAGTTGTTTCTTTTGTTTTGGGTTAGAGGGAATTCTTTACTGATCAATACAATGGCAAACCCAGCTGTGGTCTGTCCTGCTCTCCTAGGCTAGCAAACAGGGAGCAGCCAGTGCCCTGAGGAGTGCAGCTGGCACTTGCACAAGCAAGTGCAAGTGCTGTGGCTGGCACTTGCACAAGCCACATTAAGGTAAAAGAAGTTAGCTGCTTTTCTTAGTAATGGTTGGCCAGGTTCTGCTTATGGACATTAAAGTATCTATCTCTGGTATTTGCGCTGGAGGTGTTTTAAGTGTTGAGACTGCCAACACAGAACAGGAGGAACACACTTTTAACATAATAGTCTTGATTTGCATCTAAAGTATGTATATATGTCAGAAGCTATAATAGAGAAGAAAACCTACCAGCTTTCAAACCCTGTATTCTGGAATCATAGAATCAACCAGGTTGGAAGAGACCTCCAAGATCATCCAGTCCAACCTATCACCTGGCCCTAGCCGATCTACTAGACCATGGAACTAAGTGCCTCATCCAGCCTTTTCTTCAACACCTCCAGAGATGGCAACTCCACCATCTCCCTGGGCAGTCCACTCCATAATTACATGCAGGTAATTGGTTAAGTCTTGTCTGTGTTCAATGAGGAACACTTTGCACAGTTTCAGAGGATGAAGATTATGAGATCACAAATTTTCTCACTTTCACTGGAAAAAAAAATTGCCTTGTGAATCTGTATTTTTGGAAGTTCCATTACGCATTACACTTAAAAGACAAGTGATGTAAGAGGAAGAGGAGTGCCTCAGAGATGTTCCTATCAGATTATAATGGCTTTCCAGTATCTGAAGGGAGCCTACAGGAAGGCTGGGGAGGGACTATTTACACGGTCTCGTAATGTCAGGACGAGGGGGAATGGGTTTAAGCTGGAGGAGGGGAGATTCCGACTGGATGTTAGGAGGAAATTCTTTACAGTGAGGGTGGTAAGACATTGGAACAGGTTGCCCAGGGAGGCTGTGGATGCTTCCTCCCTAGAGGCATTTAAAGCCAGGCTGGATGAGGCCTTGAGCAGCCTGCTCTAGTGCGAGGTGTCCCTGCCTATGGCAGGGGGTTGGAGCTGGATGATCCTTGAGGTCCCTTCCAACATAAACCATTCTATGATTCCATGATTATGTGTCGTGGAGGCAGGGAATTAATGTGGCCGAGTCAGGAATTATAAACATAGAATCATTTTATTTTCCTGGAACCCTGCCCCCAAACTAGATACAAAAAAAATAGTTTAGTTTATTGAGAGATTCAATTTGATCGGGAATTTCTTACAAAAAAAAGCATATTATAGCCAAATTTAGAGATTTAAGAAGTCAGGAAATGGAGAAGGCTAAGCTATAGACACAGCTTTACCCCACTATCGGTCAGGCTGAGCAGAGAATTAGGGGAACAGCAGGCTTTACTCACAGAGGTGAGAGAGGTATTTGACAGTGATCCTTTTCTGGATTCCTCTGCAGGAGCAGCCTTCTGATGCTGCAGGCAACATCCATCATTGTGTATACATGCAGCAGAAACCCAAGGTGAGTGGCAGAGCCACCAAACTCGGAAATATCTTGAGCACTTTTTCCACGAATGGGATGATCATGAACCGATGCTGCCTTCACAGCAGCAGGGGAGAGCCAAACTGCTAGAGTCCCCTAGTTCGGGAGGCAGCCAGGAAGTTGGCTGCTGATATGGTCTGAGAGTGGCTGGTCCAGATGTCACCGGTGTCTCTCTCTGAGGATCCCAGGGCTTGTCAAGCCTGCAGGTTTGCACAGAAGGGTGCAAAAATGGGGAGAACCATCCAAAAGCAGGGACAGACTAAAACCAAGAGCTGTACCAAAAGTAGCAGCTGTCCAAAAGCGGGGACGGTCCAGTCACAGCAGGAACCTGTCCTGTCGGGCATTCTGTCAGGAGCTCTTTTTCAAGGCGGGGAGCTCTCAAGGCAGGAACTCCCAAGGAGGGGACCTTTTTCGAATTCTCCCTTGCTCTATTGATGCTTTTCTAGACAAAGTGTGCATTTACCATTTTATACTGGGTGCAAAAACCCAGCAAACAACCAGCCTGACTCCAGTGCGGGCTTCCACATGGGTCAGCACATGTGCAGAAAGGCCTCCTGATGTTCCCCCTTCAAGCTGGGGGAGGTATAGGCTGGATGTTAGGAGGAAGTTCTTGACAGAGTGATTTGCCATTGGAATGGCCTGCCCAGGGAGGTGGTGGAGTCACCGACCCTGGAAGTGTTGAAGAAAAGCCTGGATGAGGCACTTAGTGCCATGGTCTAGTAGATTGGCTAGGGCTGGGTGCTAGGGTGGACTGGATGATCTCGGAAGTCTCTTCCAACCTGGTTAATTCTATTATTCTATAAATCCACAGTGTGGGGTGAAAGCAATTTTTGTGCATTCTTCTCCCATTCAAACCTGTGGGGTGGAGGGGGGAGAAGAAAGGAATTTGGGGTACCTCAGAACAATGTTACTATGGAGGAGCAATAGTAGAGAACCTCAGATTCAATAGGCAATGTAGCATATTGATCTTTGTGGGCATGCCCTGCTAACTCCCAAGGTCTGGCCTTATTATAGAAGCTTAGTGTGGCTTTTACCAAGCATATATATAGCAACACAAATAGTGAGAAGCTATTTTTGAACATTTTGGTCATTGCTAAATACAGAATTGCTAACACAAGCATTTAGAGGCCGTAATTCAGGTGCCCAGAATGAGAAGGCTGGCCTAAGTAGAATAGAATCATAGAATCAACCAGCTTGGAAGAGACTTCCAAGATCATCCAGTCCAACCTAGCACCCAGCCCTAGACAATCAACTAGACCATGGCACTAAGTGTCTCAGCCAGACTTTTCTTCAATACCTCCAGGGACAGCGACTCCATCACCTCCCTGGGCAGCCCATTCCAATGCCAATCACCCTCTCTGGCAACAACTTCCTCCTAACATCCAGCCTAGACCTCCCCTGGCACAACTTGAGACTCTCTCCCCTTGTTCTGTTGCTGCTTGCCTGGCAGAAGAGCCCAACCCCACCTGGCTACAGCCTCCCTTCAGGTAGTTGTAGACAGCAATGTAGATCCTTCTTTACTGACTGTCTGTTTTGTTTACAGAAACTTTAGAATATTTCTGGATTGTGTCTTTAAGCACTTTGCTTCAAAATTTGATCTGAGTTTATATTTGCCTCTAATTCATATAGTTCTTGGACCTGGGACTTCGAGAGTCCTTCCTAATGCTCTAAGGCAAAAGACTTGGCCTACGTGCCCAAGTGTCTGTTATGCTAGTAACAGAAATGTTTGTAATGAAAAATGGAAATGTCACCAGTGAATGAGGCACTATCCATTTGCCACCTTCCCTTGCTTTCAGAGCTTTCATACAAGGTGAGCCAAGTGCCCCCATGTATGCAAGTGACATTAGCCAACCCACAGCAGGACAGCAGCAACCTTCTGAGTGATGCTTATGCAGCATCCCTCACAATCATCATTGATGTCACACAGCACACAAATGTCATGGCAAAAATGTCAAATAAGAAATACTTGGAACAGGGATTAGCTTAAACTTGTGTGATGAATGCTTGGCACAAGGAATTCACATTTGTGACACACTTGGAGAGGAGTTTTTTGCTTTGCAGTTTTAAAAGCAGCTCATAATCAGCACAAGGATCTGACTTTGTCCAGTGAAATGAACATAATATATGACTTCTCCAGTTGTAACCTTTTGATGTTGTACATCCTCAGTTCCTACTCATTAACAACAGAACAAGGGGAGAGAGTCTCAAGTTGTGCCAGGGGAGGTCTAGGCTGGATGTTAGGAGGAAGTTGTTGCCAGAGAGAGTGACTGGCATTGGAATGGGCTGCCCAGGGAGGTGGTGGAGTTGCGGTCCCTGGAGGTGTTCAAGAAAGGCCTGGATGTGGAACTTAGTGCCATGGTCTGGTTGACTGGGTAGGGCTGGGTGATAGGTTGGCCTGGATGATCTTGGAGGTCTCTTCCAACCTGGTTCATTCTATGAATCTATGATTCTACCTGGTTATTGGTTCAGTAGCCATTCACTGAATACCTGTTCTACTTTCTGCTTTCTCTTGTGAATTCCTTGTTTTGCCTCATAGGGGCATCTTTTTGTCTAAATAACTAACTCTATTTCCATAAAACTACTGTAATAATGAGAGATTACTTTTGCCTTCAGCTCTCAAAGATGGTTGTGTGCTTCTTAAACTCTCCTCCTTGCTTAAAAAACTTCAGTCTGCTTGATACCTAGGAGGGAACAAATAGTCGGACAGGGAAGGGCAAGGGTAGGGCTTGCATCACTCTGACTTGTTCCTGCTTGTTGAGCCAGCTAGGCAGCCCAAGTTAGAGGTTACACCTTCCCTAAACAGGTGTAACTTGAATACTCTTCCAAGTGTACTAGAGAGCTGGGAGGAAAGAAACAGATGCTGAACAGTTTCTTCTGGGTTTTCTTCCTGTGGCTGAGTGTTGACTTCTAACCAAGAGGCAAAGCACCTCCCTGGTAACACTTTGTACCCCTACTCTTGCAAGTACCATGCAGCATGTAGCGTGATTATGATTCACACCACAGTAACCTGAAAGTCAACTCAGTATGGGCCATGCACTCTGCCACTAGCTATGGAGATAAGGGGATGTAGCACTTGGCTAAGGGAGAGAAAACAGCTCTGCAGTGCAATTCCCCTTCAAGCTTGCAGAAGGTCAGTACTCTGCAGAACAAGACAGCCTGAAGCAAAAATGAGCTGGCCTGGGACATGTCTGGCTTTCTGCAGTGACCTCATCCTCCTGCAAAGCCACAGGGGTTTGTTACCAGGTCACTGCTCTATTTGCAGCTCTTTGATTTTGGCAATGTTTTCTTTTAAGGTTTAGCCCTACCAAATGCAGATTAAATTAATACCTCTGTACCCTTGCAAAGGTGTTCACAGATGCTAAACATTGCAATTCCCTTTCTGCCTTCCCATTTTACACAGAAAATGCGAAACAGACCACTTTAGTTTAATTGCCTTGAAGGAGACTGAAAATGTTAGTATTAATTACCATTAATTATCTCCATGGATAGAATCATAGAATCAAGCAGGTTGGAAGAGACCTCCAAGATCATCCAGTCCAACCTAGCACTCAGCCCTAGACAATCAACTAGACCATGGCACTAAGTGCCTCAGCCAGATTTTCTTCAACACCTCCGGGGACAGCGACTCCACCACCTCCCTGGGCAGCCCATTCCAATGCCAATCACTCTCTCTGGCAACAACTTCTTCCTAACATCCAGCCTAGACCTCCCCCACCACAACTTGAGACTGTGTCCCCTTGCTCTGTTGCTGGTTGCCTAGGAAAAGAGATCAACCCCACCTGGCTGCAGCCTCCCTTCAGGTAGTTGTAGACAGCAATGAGGTCACCCTTCAGCCTCCTCCAGGCTGCACACCCCCAGCTCCCTCAGCCTCTCCTCACAGGGCTGTGCTTCAGGGCCCTCACCAGCTTTGTCACCCTTCTCTGCACAGGTTCCAGTACCTCTCCCCGATACTACACATCAATATTATATTTCTAAATTAAAAAATAAAAGATCAATGATTAAGTATATTAAAAAGAGACAGTTAGGAAACCCAGCACATTTGCTTTATGACATCACGTAAGTTAGCTGATCTTTCATGCAGCTCTCAGATAAATTTAAACAGTATCAGTGCTAGGTCCAGTCCTGTTCAACATCTTCATCAATGACATTGATGAGGGGAGAGACAGACAGACAGAGTCTGCTCAGTGACTTTGCTGATGACACCAATCTGGGAGGCTTGGCTGATACAGACGAAGGCTGTGCAGCCATTCAGAGAGACCTGGACAGACTGAGAGCTGGGCACAGAGAAACCAAATGAAGTTCAACAAGGACAAGTGCAGATTAATAAACTGCACCAGTACAGGCTGGGAGGTGATCTGCTGGAGAGCAGTCTTGTGGACAGGGACCTGGGGATTCTGGTGGATAATAAGTTAACCATAGCACAGCAATGTGCCCTTGTGGCCAAGAAGGCCAATGGGATCCTGGAGGGTATTAGGAAGAGTGTGTCCAGCAGATCAAGGGAGGTTCTCCTTGCCCTCTACTGTGCCCTGGTGTGAACTCACCTTGAATGCTGCCTTCAGTTTTGGGCTCCCCAGTTGAAGATGGACAGTGATCTGCTGGAGAGGGTCCAGCGGAGGGCTATGAGGATGATTAGGGGACTGGAGGGCACTGCCTTATGAGGAGAGGCTGAGGGATCTGGGGCTGCTTAATCTGGAGGAGACTGAGAGGGGATTTAATAAATGTTTATAAATACCTGAGGACTGGTCAGGAGTGGGGGGACAGGCTCTGCCCACTTGCTCCCTGTGATAGTACAGGGAGCAATGGGTGTAACTTCTTTACTGTAAGGGTCACAGAGCACTGGAGCAGTCTCCCCAGAGAGATTGTGGAGTCTCCTTCCCTGGAGACTTTCAAGGCCTTTCTGGATGTGTTCCTCTGTGATCTGTGCTAGATTGTGTGGTCCTAGTCTGGCAGAGGGGTTGGACTTGATCTCCTTGGTTCCCTTCCAACCCCTAACATCCCGTGAGCCTGTGATTACTTTTATATGCAAATGGCCACATTTTCATAATCAGCTTCTAGGAATCTGACAATCAGCATAAGGACAACTGCTTTATGCTGAATCTCCATGTTCATGCATGGACATAAGGCTCTGTGAATGTCAAATTGACAATCAGATTCACTTCTGCTCTGCACTAAAAGTTGCAAATAGTGTAATATGAAAAAAACTTGGCTATGCACTTCAGTTACTTGAGCTGTGGACCAAAATGCTGATGATCAAATAGGGAAGATATTCAATGGCTCAGGGGTGACCTCATTGCTGTCTACAACTACCTGAAGGGAGGCTGTAGCCAGGTGGGGTTGGGCTCTTCTGCCAGGCAAGCAGCAACAGAACAAGGGGAGAGAGTCTCAAGTTGTGCCAGNACTGCAAGAAAAAGCTTTCTGAATAGAGTCTGAAACTCTTAGAAAGCTCTTGTGCATGCTATGTATCTTACAAATAACACAGTGGAGATTACTGGGATTGATCAGATTCTTTTATTTAACCCACCTTCCTGTGCTTCTGGGATAACAGGAATGGTTAAACCATCCACTTCAGCTGTTTCTTACCTCCTCAATCCCAAACAGACAGAAGCATAAACAGCTTCAGAGAGTTCCTAGACTAATGAGATGAGCAGAGAGCTGCTTATGCTGGCCAGTGAAAAAATCAGATGAAAAGAAATCAGAATGCTGTGTCAGTCAAGCAGATAATCAGATAATCATAATACATGGCCTTCCATTTTATCACCTGGACTGTATTTGTAACGCATAATATATTAGCTTGCATTTTATCACCTGGACTGTATTTGTAATGCACCTGGAAATCTTTAAGATCTCTCATCTCAGTGGAAGGTACTAAGTGGGGCAGCCGAATGCTGTGTGATACCTGCAGATCTGTGGTGGTCTGATTCCTCACAGAAGGGTGTGTGAATCATACAAAACTGACAGGGCAAAATCACTCTCTAGGATCCCATGGAATATAGAAGTTTTGCTTGGTTGAAGGTCTCTGGGAAGAAAAAAGAAGAGGAAAATGATAGGACTTGTTAAGCTTTACTGTCCAGATTTTCATAGCACTTCTTGAAATTCCAGCACTGTCCCTTATGGATTTCCATTATTTTCATCTAGAAGGGTTTCAGAAGTACTGCCATTCATAACTAATATCCATGACTACTCCTGAATTACCTCCTAGAGGTGCTAAATGCATGGAGGCTACCTCTTCAGTAGCTGCCTAGCAGAGAATGTCTCATCGATTTCAGCTCCCTAATGCAAGGGTCATAAACTGGATTCCTCAGTTGGCTATATAGCTGGAGAGACTGCTGCCACCAGGAAAGCAGATTAGCTCACATCATTCAACAGCTATTTCAAGTACTGTATGCTTTGTTTCCTAGCATGGATGTGTCTTAAAATGAGCATCATCTAAGGAAAAGGAAATGCAAAACAATTATAGTGATAGGGGCTAATAAGGCTCCAATGAGAATGAAAACCTCTGAATGCATTGAAATAATGTCTTATGGCAGATGATTAACTCTGTAGAGTGTTTTACACTGTAGGGACTATGTAAGAAGGACAGAAAAGATTACGTTCACAATGAGGTGCAGCTTTTCTAGAGTCATGGACAGAAATGAAGGTGTAAGATAAAACCTGAAACACTGCTGCTCACCAGAACCAAGCCATCAGGATTACACCTTGAAACTCATCTGTATTTGTTGGTGCTAAATTACTCCAGATGATTCAGAGCAAAAGGAGGAAATGAACCCCATAAACATTTATACATATGAGTAACTGTTCTTCCAAGGTTGGCCCATTGATTTCACCATGTCTATTATATAAGTGAGCTGATGTGTGTATAAATGTTTGCAGGGATTAACATTAAATTGAGATTAGAGTTTTCTCATGGCTGTTTATAACTCCATATAGCTGATGCAACAGGAAGGAACTGCTGAGGTGAAAGAATGTGCCAGCTACACTGCTCTGCTGTGACTACTCTCACTTTATAGAAAGACCTGCTGGAAAGAGGAGAGATGAACAAGAGTAGTAGAAGATTATCCCTAGGCAGGGAAGTTTGATACAGACCTCACAGCTAATTTCTGAGGGGTTAATGTAGCAGCTATAGAAAGCTAGCTACATAGATGGGTTAATATAGATGAGTTATTGTAAAGCAGCTATAGAAGGAGTCTCAAATGTACACCTAGATAATTTAGAAGATATAGTCTGGAACTTTTTGTTTGTTTCTTTCTTTTATTTTTGTTTTGTGTTATAGGCTGATGAAAATAAATGGCATCACATAAAAAGAAAATTAATGTAAGCAACTGTTCAAACTTGGAAGGTGATGCACTAAATTGCACTGCCAAGCACACACAGGAACCAGATGAGTATGCTCTGTGTCTACAAGTTGTGCCAGGGGAGGTCTAGGCCGGATGTTAGGAAGAAGTTCTTCCCAGAGAGAGTGATTGGCATTGGAATGGGCTGCCCAGGGAGGTGGTGGAGTCACCATCTCTGGAGGTGGTCAAGAAAAGCCTGGATGAGGCACTTAGTGCCATGGTCTGGTTGATTGTCTAGGGCTGGATGCTAGGTTGGACTGTATGATCTTGGAGGTCTCTTCCAACCTGGTTGATTCTATTATTCTATAATTCTTAGACTCTCAGAGGCAACTGTGCTGGAACTTCTTCTTTGTTTCTTTTCTTTTTGTTTTGTTTTCTGGGCTGATGAAAATAAATGACAACACTTAAAAAAAAAATAATGCAAGCAACTGTTCAAACTTGGAAGGTGATGCACTAAATGGCACTGTCAAGCACACACAGGAACCAGATAAATATGCTCTGTGTCTGCAAACATGACTTCAGAGCACTTCAATTTGTCAGTGGAGTCTTTTGAACATAAAAACACCGTATTGAACACAGAATCACCATACTGAACACAAATGCAAGCAAGCACTGAAATCACCTTGGTCTTATTTATTAATGTCCCACAGCTTGTCACTGACAGCTGGGGAAAGAATTACAGTGTGATTTAGCAGTAGCTGAGCTGGCTTTGAAAAGTAAACTTACTGTGTTACTGATAATTAAGTTCAAGTAGCCCTAAATTCAGTGCAGCTTACTTTTCACAGGTCTGAAATCAGCCTTATGGAAGACATAAGCTACTCTAGCCAGACTGTTACAATACATGCTTCGACTCAGACGTATTTCTAGTCTCTACATCCAAGAATAATCATTTCTGTGTCAAGTATCTAGGTACCTGTGAATACCAGACAGTGCTTTTAGCTATGTCCAGCTTTACAGACATTAAGCCCACAGACTCCTTTAAGCACAGCTGAGGTTGACACTTCTTTTATGTGGGTCATGTAATGGCAGTGTTACATAGAATTGCTTTTTAGGCCAGGAAGCATGAATTAAAAAAAAAATCATACCCAGTTGAAGTGATAAAATAATAATCCCAGGAATGTTTCTGACCTCATGCTACTCTTACTAATAAACCCTCCTATAATAGCAATGAGTTAATGATATCAAGCCCTGTGTAATCTGACGTGCAGCATGTGAGGTGACGGCGTTCAGACAGAAATACTCTACCTCCGTCAAGTCAGCTGGCTCCTGTTATAGCAGAGGTCTTAAACCATGATGCTGAACGAGCGTTGGCAACCACCATGCGAGCTTCTGAACTGAATGAATCACAGCAGTAACAGATGATTGAACAGGGGTATATAGAGTGGGACACCTTAATTTCTTTGGGAGATTCACACTTCGAGTCAATTGCAGCAAAGCTCAAACTATATTAAACTGAAAACTGAGCTACATTCCGTTCAAAAAACACCCCAGCCGGATCTTCTGTCAAAGCAACACAACTGTAGATGGAAGAATCTGCTTATTTCCAGGTAGAAATATATTTATTGTATTTGATTCTGACTCTGAAGTGGCTAGTTGCAAGATCTTTACAGAAAGAGTGATTTGCCATTGGAATGGGCTGTCCAGAGAAGTGGTGGAGTCACTGTCCCTGGGGGTGTTCAAGAAAAGCCTGGATGAAGCACTTAGTGCCATGGTCTAGTTGACTGGACAGGGCTAGGTGCTAGGTTGGCCTAGATGAGCTTGGAGGTCTCTTCCAACCTGGTTGATTCTATGATTGTATGATCTGCATAAGAAAGAAATGGTGTCAGATTGTCTTGGTGTCAGGTGTTAAATGTGGGTATTTGTTGTTCATGTTTTAATCCCATTGCAGAAGAGCATTTCTAATCTGTGACCAAGGAAAGAAGAAAATGATATCTTCAGCACATGTAACTAGATCTAGACTAACTATACCTAACAGGATGCTTTCTAGTATCTACTGATGAAAGAGGGATTATGTCTAATTAATTTTGCTCTTACTTTTTAATGGCTTTTAGTAGAATTAAAATAAGTAATTTATTGGAAGAAAAAACTACACCTACAAAACTGTTTCTGTCAAAAACTTCACTTTTGCATGTAGCTTACAGTTGATTATTAGTTTCATTAACTGTAATGAAAAAGAGAACACATTGTGCCTGCATAACATTCATAACATAAAATAGAAGTTTGGCTATCTGATAGGTACTGTAAGAAAAAAAAAAAGAAAGCTACAGGCTGAGGACAGAGTGGCTAAGAGCAGCCAGGCAGAAAGGGACCTGGGGGTACTGGTAGATAGTAGCTGAACAGGAGCCAGCAGTGTGCCCAGGTGGCCAGGAGAGCCAATGGCATCCTGGCCTGGATCAGGAACAGTGTGGCCAGTAGGACAAGGGAGATTACTCTTTCCCTGTACTCAGCACTGGTCAGGCCACGCCACTCTATATTTGTGTTCTTGTTTTTATGCATCTCATCCAGCCTGGCCTTAAACACCTTCAGACATGGGGCTTCAACCACCTCCCTGGGCAACCCAGTCCAGCCTCCCACTACTCTCATGCTGAACAACTTCCTCCTCACATCCAGTCTGAATCTAATCACTTCCAGCTTTGTTCCATTCCCCCTAGTCCTGTCACTCTGTGAGAGCCTAAAATGTCCCTCTCCAGCTTTTTTGTAGGCCTCCTTCAGATACAGGAAGGCCACAAGAAGGTCACCTCGCAGCCTTCTCTTCTCCAGACTGAGCAGCCCCAACTCGTTCAGTCTGTCCTCATAGCAGAGGTGCTCCAGCCCTCTGAGCATCCTCATGGCCCCTCTCTGGACATGCTCCAGCATTTCCACATCCTTCTTGTAATGGGGCCTCCAGAACTGGATGCAGTACTCCAGGTGGGGTCTCACCAGAGCGGAGTTCTAACATCATTTCCCCCTTCCCCTAGTTGTCTGAATAATGCTACACACATCCATCGTAATTGCAGAGGCTACACAGAACTAGCAGAACTATCTCTATAGACCACTTGAAAAAGTTTATAACATATTTAATGACCTGCATGGATCCAACTTTCTTATTCTTCATTAGAAATTTTTGTCCATAGAAAGGAGTCACAAATGGCTAAACCACAGCTGCATGTGCCAAGGTGTCTGATGCTTGTGATGAGGAGAAAGGTGTAATAGAATCTATGCCCTGAGATAGAAATGTAAAGGGTAGTTGCAACAGATATTTAAAGAAGTTATTCAGGAGACCTGTTTTTGTTACTAAGATGCTATTGCCATCACTTTAATTTTTATTTAGGAGTAAATACACTGATATAATAGAAGGCATGCTGTTGAAATAAAAAGCAATCCCTAAAGAATTGTAGTATCTGCTAAAAATACAAACCTACTTGGTTGCCAAAAAAAGAAAAAAGACAATTTATTCTAAAACTTCAAAAAACAGAGGTTATACTAAAATAAATGTGTCCAGTTTGCCACTTGCATGTTGTGTTTTTTTTTTTCAAACCTACTACTTGGGGTAACAATTTTGCCACACCAAACAAGAAAATGCATCCATGGTACTGATCTTGTAACTCTTTTCTTTTTTCATTAAGAGAAGACAAAAATACTTAAAATATTTTCATGCATAGAACTTAAGACCTCTGTAGCTTCCTTAAATGTTCTTTTTGTTAAATATTAGTTCTGTATGTGTTCTGTCACTCTTATGCCACCTGCTGTTTCCTGTACTGTCAGCTCCATATATTCCTGCATCTCTTTTCATTTCAAGTCCTCTTTAGAGCATTCATAAACCTCTCCTCTTACAATTTTCTCCATGATGGCAGGAGCTATATAACTCACTATCACAAAATCATAGAATCAACCAGGTTGGAAGAGACCTCCAAGATCATCCAGGCCAACCTATCACCCAGCCCTAAACAATCAACCAGACCATGGCACTATGTGCCTCATCCAGCCTTTTCTTGAACACCTCCAGGGATGGTGACTCCACCACCTCTCTGGGCAGCCCATTCCAATGCCAATCACTCTCTCTAGCAACAACTTCCTCCTGACATCCAGCCTAGACCTCCCTTGGCACAACTTGAGATTGTGTCCCCTTGTTCTGTTACTGGTTGCCCGGCAGAAGAGACCAACCCCCACCTGGCCACAGCCTCCCTTCAGGTAATTGGCCTACTGCAGACAAAGAAGTGCCACTGTATCAAACTCACAGCCTTGCTTTTCTTTGCCAGTTATCTGTAGTTTTGGCATATTCTCCCTTGTACTCAGAACTGGTCAGGCCATACCTTGAGTGCTGTGTCCAGTTCTGGGCTCCTCAATTCAAGAGAGATGCTGAGGAACTGGAATGTGTCCACAGAAGGGCAACAAAGCGGGTGAGGGGCCTGGAGCACAGCCCTGTGAGGAGAGGCTGAGGGAGCTGGGGGTGTGCAGCCTGCAGAAGAGGAGGCTCAGGGCAGACCTCATTGCTGTCTACAACTACCTGAAGGGAGGCTGTAGCCAGGTGGGGTTGGTGTCTTCTGCCAGGCAACCAGCAACAGAACAAGGGGACACAGTCTCAAGTTGTGCCAAGGGAGGTCTAAGCTGGATGTTAGGAGGAAGTTGTTGCCAGAGAGAGTGATTGGCATTGGAATGGGCTGCCCAGGGAGGTGGTGGAGTCGCTGTCCCTGGAGGTGTTCAAGTAAAGCCTGGATTGAGGCACTTAGTGCGATGGTCTAGATGACTGGATAGGGCTGGGTGCTAGGTTGGACTGGAGGATCTTGGAGGTCTCTTCCCACCTGCTTTATTCTGTGATTCTACAACCGACCTCTAGTATCAGGCTAGAAATGTGTATACATTTATTGCACAGTGAATTTAATAAAAGAACTGTGCATAAAGCAGAATCCAGCATTGATTGCAGCCCAAGTCAATACTTCAGTCTTGAGAAACATGATATCCACTACTTGTACACATATCTCTGATGCCAGGGTTTTCTGCTGTGTTTCTCATGCCATAAAACAAAAGAAGAGACTCTCAATTACCAGTCAAAACAACTAAATAACCCATGGCACTTTTCTGCTTTTGAAGGGCGTTAACATTCAGATTCTTGCCAAGCTTTAGTTAGGAAATGGCATTTTTCCTCTCTCTATTTCCAAAGGATAACATCACTCAGTTCTCTGTTAAAGCTTGATAACCAGTGCTGCTGGAGGCTTTAGAAAGACCAGGTTATTAAACGAAATGTTATTCTGTCAGCAGCAGAATAAAGATTTATTTTTTTGTTTTATTTTATTTTTTTTTCCTGCTAAACTACGAGCGACCTTGATCGTTTGCCCATGGAACGCTTGTCGTGACTTCGACCCACTTAAGAGCAGGCCGTGGCCGCTCCATCCTCAGCACGCGTTGGCCGTCATGCAAGTAGGCTGCAAGAAGCTGGTACCTGATGAGAGAACAATCTTTCTCTCACTAACTATATTTTTTTTCTTCTATTCCTGGCTGCTAAAATTGTGGAAAGTTGCAGTTTTTGAGTCCCAGCCACCCGCAGCGAACAGCAGTGGGTAAACGGCTAACTGCTCTGTCACGGGTGGAGAGAAAGCCAGGCGCCAGCTGGCAGGGCGACAGCTCCCGCCGCGCCCCCATCACTGCCTGGCGCCGGGATAAGCGCGGCCCCTCCCGCATCCCGGCGTACCCTTCCGACCCCACGGAAAAATAACCCACGACAGGGACTCGGTATAGCGAGCTCCATCCCCACCGCCTCTGAGACGCTCGCCGCGGTCGGGGAAGCGGGCGGAATAGCCCACGCCTCGCCCCGCTCCCCGCCCGCTCGGCCGCGGCAAAGCGAGCGCCTCCAGCTCGGCCGGTCCCTCCTCGCACGCCGTAGCGATGCTCCCGGCTTCTCTGCCCTCTTAGGCTCTTTCCAAGATGGCGGCCGCGAGGTCGGCTCTGCGCGGCAGGGTTCCTGCAGCTGGGTAGAGATCCCCCTCCTCCCTTTCCTCGCTGCACCCCTGGCGCCGTAGCCGGCCAGGTTGGGCCGCGCACTGCGTTCCGCCGTCATGTCGGCCTCGGTGCATGCATGAGAGACGTCATTGCGCTGGTCTCTGCCGCCGCCGCCATGGAGGAGCCGCCGCCACTGGGGAGGTCAGTACCCAGCGCTGCCAAATAGGGAGCTGCGTGCGGAGAGCAGCGCAGGCCGCCTGCTGCCAGATTGTATGGCGAGGTCGGGGCTAGGGCCGGGCCGGGCCGGGCCGGACCGGGGGTGGCGAGCGCCAGCCGCCCCTTGTGCACTGCGCGGGCGCAGGCTCCCTCGGCCGCCGTCGCCGCCGGGGCACGGCGTCGGGAGCCGTGCGTTGCTGGGGGTGCGCTTCTGCCTTCCCCACCCTCTCGGTCGCCTCGCGATGCAAAAGCTCCATCTGCCGCTGCTGTTTCAGCGCTTTCATAAAGCGCCCGCCGTGTGGGAAAGTGCTGCGATAGAAAAAACTCTCTAGTGGCTGCGGTGGGTAAGGCAGTGTGTTTGTGGGCACTTTGCAACTGAAAACAAGTGGTTTTCTTTTTCCCCTGGCTAAGCAGCAGGAGCAAAGCGGTGTTTTTGGGGCACTCGCAAGAACGGCTCTCGTAGGAAACTTCTGCTGGGAGTGCGGGCGGGCGCCGGGTGTTTGGGAATCGTGCAGAAAGGAGGAGAGGTCGTTGTTGGAGCCCCCCGCGGGGCTGGCGGAGCGTGACCTATGCTCGTTGACTTGTGAACTGCAGCGATAAAAAAAACCTGCCTTTTAAAAGGCCATCCCATGTTTATAGCAGCTGCGCTTATGCCCAGGTAGTTAGTTTTTTCTGGAGCTGCAAAGGCAGCACGATCTTGGAGCATCGCTCCTGCCAACGTTGCAATCGTTATTTGCCAGAAGATGCAGCTTAAAAAAAGCCAGCAACAAACCGTCCACAGAGAGGTCTAGTGCTTTGGTGCCTCAAGCTTTTTGCAGCTGCTGTTACCTCCTGAATGTGCTGATCTGCAGATTGGCTTTTTGCAAGTCTCCATCTGTGCCCTGGTGAGAGATGAGGATGCAAATTACTTCATGCTTTAGTGTTTCCAACTGTAGAAGTGTTGCATAAGTCCAAGTTACTAATTCCCTGGCAATTATGTCTCCTTTTAAAATAACATCCTGTTGATGCACTTCACTTCTCACTAGGAGGCATTTTTTAAAGCCCTTGTGTGATCAATTAGTGTTGCACAGCAGTAGTCAGGCGTATTGTATTCCAGATGTGCTGCGCAAAAAACCTTCCTGCTCTCACGTTCCAGAGATCTTTCTTGGGTATTGCAAGCTACTGTTCTGCACTGATGTAATGAAAGGGAAGTGGTGATGCACTCCAGTTTGGATAGAGGCTACGGTGTTGAACGATGTCTGGTTTGAGTTTTAATTAATGCATTCTAATGATTTGGTTTTGTTACGTCATGAGAATACCAAAAGCAGTGGATAAATAACAGTTAATTGGATTTAACAGAAATATTACCTGAAGGGAGCCTACAAAAATGCTGGGGAGGGACTTTTTAGGCTCTCAGGGAGTGACAGGACTAGGGGGAATGGAACAAAGCTGGAGGTGGGGAGATTCAGACTGGACTTGAGAAGGAAGGTCTTCAGCATGAGAATGGTGGGAGCCTGGAATGGGTTGCCCAGGGAGGTGGTTGATGCTCCATGCCTGGAGGTGTTTTAAGGCCAGGCTGGATGAGGCTGTGGTCAGCCTGCTCTAGGGTAGGGTGTCCCTGCCCATGGTAAGGGGGTTAGAACTAAATGATCCTTGTGGTCTCTTCCAACCCTGACTGATTCTGTGATTATGAACTATAAATGCCAGCAGGGCATATAAATTAGTAAGCTCCAAGTTTCTTTTTACAGTATCTTACTTTCTGCTTAACTTGCACTATTACTTTTTGTAATTTAAAGTTAAGTTTGAACAACAGCGTGATCCCAGACCCGGGTTGTCTTCATATAGAAGAGTAATCTGCAGTGGCTGTACGAGGAAAACACCCAGGCATTTCCTGTCTAGGGCCATTTCTGACCTCTGCTGGATTCTGCTTATTAAAAGACAGTTTATATGAGTCGGATGTGGGTGTGGGTAGTGTGGTGGCAACTTTACCCAGCAAATGAAAATTGAATTAATTATTTCAGAGTGAGTGGGTGGGTGGGAAGGAGATGTCTCAAAACAATTAGGTTGCCTTAATTTGTACAGGATAATTCATGTAATTCGCTGTGATTCATTTCTGCTTGTATTGTGCATATCAACTTCACATCTGCTTTAGAACGGAACTGCTTTTCTGGCTTTGTGTAGTATTTGATTTTTCTTAATAGAAGGGTATCTGGAGCTTATTCAGCATGCTCAAAGTTTTGAGTTTGGAGTTACTAGCTGTTTAGCCTTCTAGTTGTAAGGTCAGAATCTTGTTGAAATCATAGAAACATGGAATCAATGAGGTTGGAAGAGACCTCCAAGATCATCCAGTCCAACCTAGCACCCAGCCCTAGCCAATCAACCAGACCATGGCACTGTGTGCCTCATCCAGGCTTTTCTTCAACACCTCCAGGGACAGCGACTCCACCACCTCCCTGGGCAGCCCATTCCAATGCCAATCACTCTCTCTGGCAACAACTTCCTCCCAACATCCAGCCTATACCTCCCCTGGCACAACTTGACACTGTGTCCCCTTCTTCTGTTGCTGGTTACCTAGAAGAGACCAATTCCACCTGGCTACAGCCTCCCTTCAGGTAGTTGTAGACAGCAATGAGGTCTGCCCTGAGCTGCCTCTTCTCCAGGCTGCACATCCCCAGCTCCCTCAGCCTCTCCTCACAGGGCTGTGCTCCAGGCCCCTCACCAGCTTCGTCGCCCTTCTCTGGACACGTTCCTGTATCTCAGCATCTCTCTTGAATTGAGGAGCCCGGAACTGGACACAGCACTCAAGGTGTGGCCTGACCAGCGGCAGAACAACCTCCCTTGTCCTACTGGCCACACTGTTCCTAATACAGGCCAGGATGCCATTGGGTCTTCTGGCCACCTGGGCACACTGCTGGCTCCTGTTCAGCCACTATCTACCAATACCCCCAGGTCCCTTTCTGCCTGGCTGCTCTCCATCCACTCTGTCCCCAGCTTGTAGTGCTGCTTAGAGCTGTTGTGGCCAAAGTATAGAACGCTGTACTTGGCCTAATTAAGTCTCATCCCATTGGCTTCTGCCCACCCATCCAGCCTGTCAGTGTCCCTCTGCACTGCTCCCCTACCCTCCAACACATCAACACCTTCTAACTTGGTGTCCTCTGCAGATTTACCAGTGATGAACTCAATCCCTTCTTCTACATCAATAAGGATGCTTTTGAACTTGAAATCCATTTGGTGGCTGATAGTTTCTAATCCTATTTGTACAGTATGAACACATTCTTATGATAAAGAGTTCTGGCTAGCATTGAAGTGCATTGGTATAGTAAGTTAAATTTAATTCTGTTGGAGAAATTCTCATTAGCGATACACCTACATTTGTTTAAAACAGAGAGTTTGTTATTTTTTTTTTTTGAGACTGCCTTATATGTCTTTGTGTAATGATCCTGTATTGTCAGAATATAAATGCAGTTGTACATGTTGTAAATTTTTGTGTATTTTGTAAATTTAAGGCAAGTATACAGTACTTCTGCCAGGCAAGCAGCAACAGAACAAGAGGACAGTCTCAAGTTGTGCCGGGGGATGTCTAGGCTGGATGTTAGGAGGAAGTTGTTGGCAGAGAGAGTGATTGGCGTTGAAATGGGCTGCCCAGGGAGGTGGTGGAGTCGCTGTCCCTGGAGGTGTTCAAGAAAAGCCTCGATGAGGCACATAGTGCTGTGGTCTAGTTGATTGTCTAGGGCTGGTTGCTGGGTTGGACTGGATGATCTTGGAGGTCTCTTCCAACCTGGTTGATTCTATGATTGGAATGGACTGCCCAGGGAGGTGGTGGAGTCGCCATCCCTGGAGGTGTTCAAGAAAAGAGTGGATGAGGCACTTAGTGCCATGGTCTAGTTGATTGACTAGGGCTTGGTGATAGTTTGGACTGGATGATCTTAGGATCATAGAATCAGTCAGGGTTGGAAGGGACCACAAAAATCATCTAGTTCCAACCCCCCTGCCATGGGCAGGGACACCCTACCCTAGAGCAGCCTGGCCAGAGCCCCAGAGATCTTGGGAGATCTCTTCCAACCTGATTGATTCTATTATTCTTTATTCATTTTTTTTTTTTTTAATTATGCAGTCATTAATCCAAAGTGTTTGATTGAGAATTGCTCAGCAAAAGCAATTGTGTTCTCAGCTCTTCCTTTTTGGCTTAAAATGTACACTTCGGGATGTGGAGAAAAGGTAGGCAGCTCTAAACTGAAAAATAAGTGTGGAAACTATAAGAAGATGTTGATTTTGAGATAATATTGCACTCGGACAGTGGAGAGAAGGTTGGCATCTCTAAATGAAACATAAGTGTGGAAACTGTAAGCAGATGTTGATTTTGAGATAGAATTGCACTTGGACAGTGGAGAGAAGGTTGGCATCTCTAAATGAAACATAAGTGTGGAAACTGTAAGCAGATGTTGATTTTGAGATAGGATTGCACTTGGACGCTGGACAGCCCTGCAGCATATATGGACAAATGAAGAGATAAAGATTTTGGTAAGAATTCACATTTAAGTATCATTTGTTTTAACAGAGCAAACAAAATGTTCAAGCTACAATGTTTCCACTGAAATAATTTGAAACACTAATTAAAACGTGTACCAGTTTTGTGCTTCTTGATTATAGCCTGTAGGCTTTAAATTTTTGAAGCCTGATTTTAGACTTTCCCCAGAATTTTCAGGAGCCTGATTTTAGACTTTCCCCAACATTTTCTGACACAAAATCAACTACAAATTAAAATGAGGCTTTAAGCCTTTCCTTTTTTTTGGAGAGGGGAGGATACCAATTTTGGTGACACTGTAAAGGCATGAAGAGCCGTAGGGTTACTCTAACTTCACAAGCTTACAGGATGTTAGGGGTTGGAAGGGACCCAAAGAGATCATCGAATCCAACCCCCCTGCCAGAGCAGGACAGTATTGTCTTATGCAGATCACAGAGGAACACATCCAGACAGGCCTTGAAAGTCTTCATAGGAGACCCCACAACCTCTCTGGGGAGCCTGTTCCAGTGCTCTGTGACCCTTGCGGTAAAGAAGTTCCCCCTTGTGTTGAGCTGGAACATCTTTTGCTGCAATTTATACCCATTGCTCCTTGTCCTATCCCAGGGAGCAAGTGAGCAGAGCCTGTCCCCCTGCTCCTGCCCAGCCTTCAAATACTTAAAAACATTTAGCAAATCCCCTCTAAGTCTTCTCTTTTTCAGGCTATAAAGTCACAAGTCTCTCAGCCTCTCCTCATAAGCCATGCCCTCCAGTCCCTTCATCATCGTTGTAGCCCTCTGCTGGACCCTCTCCAGCAGATCCGTGTCCCTCTTAAACCGGGAAGCCCAAAAATGAACACAGTGTTCAAGATGGGGTCTCACCAGGGAACTTGTGCCTTGATTGCTTGTACCCCTCTTTTCCTCTGGCATATATCCAACACAAGGGTTGAAGGAAGGAGCAAGGCTGTGAATAAACTTTACAGACTTGTGAATAATTTGGAGGTTTCCTCCATATTCAGGAATTTTTTAGTGGTCTGTCAGATTTGTTTGGTCTATGGTATCAGTGAATTGGGCTGTCAGTCTGTAGCATCTGTTGTTTGGGGAAAGCCTGAAGTCCTGTCATGAATTGTTCATAACCTGTTTCTCTCTTTGCCAAACTATCTGTATGACTGATAGCATAGCAGCAGTGAAAAAGTTCATCAAGATGATAGTTTCAGGGGGACATATTTGTAAGCATACATGTAAGCATGTACAGGGGGACATACATGTAAGCATGTACAATTTTACCATCCCCCTCTCTTTTTTTTTGAGATAAGATGTAATCCTTGTCCTTCATGTATTGCATTTTCTTGTTTACATCTGCAAGACTGTGATGAATGACTGATTGCTCCACCTCTGCACAAACACACATGAAGTGCTGGTTGAGATGTCTTTGGTATGTGTAGCAGCAAGGATTAGTCTGCATTCTGTGGCTGCTTGAGTCGTTTTTACATCTGTCAATTAGTGCTGTCTGTGTCAAGGTTGGTTTTACTATTATGTAAGCTATTGATATTGGCCCTTGTGGAATGCAAAGCGTGCCGTGACAAAAAACATATGTACTGAACTTAAAAGAAAGGATAAGGGTTATGCAGTCATTTTTAGTTTAGGGTGTGGGCTGCAATTTTTAGAGGCTGTAAAGAGCTGGCTTCCATGACAACCCATGGCAACCAAATTGTATACAAACCAGTCTTTTAAACTGCATCTAAAGTATATTTAGAAGACATTTATTTGTACTACTCACTGCTAGTTAAGTGACCTCTGTCATCACAGGAAGATAACAGGTATTTTGACTCTTGGTTCTTCGTCTGTGTGGTTGGATTTACTGTTGTATGTGCAATTTCTTTTTGCAGAGCTATTACTTTTCTTTTGCTCTCAAGTGTCAACTGCATTGTACCAGAAATGGTGTGGCCAGCAAGAGTAGGGAGGTGATCATGCTCCTGCACTCTTGCACTCATGAGACCACACCTTGAGGACTGTGTCCAGTTTTGGTCACCACAGTGTAGGAGGGACATTGAGGTGCTGGAGCAGGTGCAAAGAAGGGTGGTGAGGCTGGGGAGAGGTCTGGACAACATGACCTATGAGGAGTGGCTGAGGGAGCTGAGGTTCTTTGGTCTGGAGAAGAGGAGGCTGAGAGGGGACCTTATTGCCTTCTACAGCTACCTAAAAGGAGGTTGCAGTGAGGATGGAGCTGGTCTCTTCTCCCCAGTTACTAATGATAGGACAAGAGGAAATGGAATCAAGTTGCATGAAGGGATGTTTATCATAGAATCATAGAACCAACCAGGTTGGAAGAGACCTCTGAAATCTTCCAGTCCAACCTAGCACCCAGCCCTATCCAGTCAACTAGACCATGGTACTAAGTGCCTCATCCAGGCTTTTCTTGAACACCTCCAGGGACGGTGACTCCACCACCTCCCTGGGCAGCCCATTCCAATGCCAATCACTCTCTCTGCCAACAACTTCCTCCTAACATCCAGCCTATACTTCCCCTGGCACAACTTGAGACTGTGTCCCCTTCTTCTGTTGCTGCTTGCCTGGCAGAAGAGACCAACCCCACCTGGCTACAGCCTCCCTTCAGGTAGTTGTAGACAGCAATGAGGTCTGCCCTGAGCCTCCTCTTCTGCAGGCTGCACACTCCCAGCTCCCTCAGCCTCTCCTCACAGGGCTGTGCTCCAGGCCCCTCACCAGCTTTGTCGCCCTTCTCTGGACACATTCCAGCACCTCAACATCTCTCTTGAATTGAGGAGCCCAGAACTGGACACAGCACTCAAGGTGTGGCCTGAGCAGTGAGTACAGGGGAAGAATAACCTCCCTCATCCTACTGGCCACACTGTTCCTAATACAGGCCAGGATGCCATTGGCTCTCCTGGCCACCTGTGCACACTGCTGGCTCCTGTTCAGCTACTATCTACCCAGGTCTCTTTCTTCCTGGCTGCTCTCCAGCCACTCTGTCCCCAGCCTGTACTGCTACTTGTGGTTGTTGTGGCCAAAGTATAGAACCCTGCACTTGGCCTTGTTAAATCTCATCCCATTGGCCTCTGCTCACCCATCCAGCCTGTGCAGGTCCCTCTGCAGGGCTCTTCTACCCTCCAACAGATGCACACCTGCTCCTAGCTTGGTGTCATCAGCAAACTTACTGATGCTGGACTCAATCCCCTCATCCAGATCATCAGTAAATCGTCAATAAGATAGAAGAACTTTAAGAAAGACTGTATCTGTAATGTCTTCAGTTTCAAGTTGAATTTAATAATACTTGATACGATTTTAAACAGTATATTACGAGGTTTGCTGGCAGAGAACAGAAGTTATTGGTGAATGAGATTTAACACCGAATGCTCAGAAAAGCATACAAGATTGGAATGTAAGTAAGGTCAAACATCACTGTTACTATATGTCACTATTAGGTTTCAGTGTGAACAATTACTTGTTTTTTTAGCTGTCTCTGGAGTCCTAGTTACAAAAGGAATACATGACATGTGCACATTCAGATGTCCATGCAAGTCACAGAATTTTCATATCTTGCTAACTAGGCTGTTTCCTGCCCCTGCTGCCGGCACTGCGCCCAATGTACACAGGATTTATATAGAAAGAAAACAAAGCAAATCACTTTGATCTGTACAAACTGTGAATATTAAAAATCCAAGAGTTTTTTTATTGCTTACTTGCTTTTTACTGATGTCTTCCTCTGGATTGCACTTAAAAGCTTCTTCCAAGGTTTTATGTTAATGTTGTTTTGGTCAGCCCCTAAGCAGTTTCAACAACTGCTTTAAATGCAGGAGCTGCATCCACTTTGAATATTCACAGATGTAGCAGAGCTCTGTGTGCAGAGTTGGATTTATAGATCTTTCTGCTTCCAGTTCAGTAAGTTTTCAGAACCAAGTCAATTTATTTGAGTTTATGGCTTCCCTCACAGTAGGGATTTTTAAACAGTGATTAAAATACAGGAGTGTGTCATTGTTTCATAATGTTGGACCATAACACTAGGCTACACTAGATTGCAGTCCTGTACTTCAGCGGAACTTTGCTTCATTCCATCTTACTTTCCTGATTATATCGTCTAATCCTCAATCTCATTTCCCCCAAATTCTACAAGTTGATCACTGAAGTTTCTCCTTGTGCAGTTGTTTCAGGAGTACTGTTGAGTTCTCTTATGCTGTGCAGATAGGATGAAATCCCCTACTGCCCCACAGAAATTAGAGCTGCTGATTTCAGAGTTGTGTTGTGTCTGTTGTTTAGTAGCTCTAGCTGGACACTGGTTTGTTTTTCAGTTTAACAGATGCAGAGGTGTTTACTTGTAAAGAGCAAACAGGATTTTTATTACCAGCAGCTGTGAGATGATAACAATTTGCAGTTAAGTCCTTGTCAGAATATTGTTTCTTTGAAATAGAATTGTAGCAGCTAAATTTAGGGTAAGCTACTTTAGCTTTAAAAAGGTTTGATTGGTAATGCATAGTGCCTGTGTTTCCGCAGCCTTTGCTAGTGGGCAGTGTATGTTACTGTGAGTAGGCTATCGAAGCTTTGTCTTCCTGCATACTTCAGTTATCAAGCTGAATAGGCTGTAGCCAGGTGGCGTTGATCTCTTCTGCCAGGCAAGCAGCAACAGAAGAAGGGGACACAGTCTCAAGTTTTGCTGGGGGAGGTAAAGGCTGGATGTTAGGAGGAAGTTCTTGCCAGAGAGAGTGATTGGCATTGTACTCGGCTGCCCAGGAAGGTGGTGGAGTCGCCATCCCTGGAGGTGTTCACGCAAAGCCGGATGAGGCACTTAGTGCCATGGTTTAGTTGATTGGACAGGGCTGGCTGATAGGTTGGCCTAGATGATCTTGGAGGTCTCTTCCAACCTGGTTGGTTCTATGGTTCTTTGAATCCCTGGTAAGGAACATGTATTTGAAAACTAAACACGTTGCCTTTAAAATGAAGGCACTGAGCATCAAGAACAAGTATTGGTAATTTGGTGGTGCAGCTTGTACAAGTCTTGCAGCTCTCTGTGGAAATGGCAGAGTGCCTTAGGAGGTATTGAGACAAAGCCATACTGAGGGTAAGTGAATGGTGCAATGTCTTGGAAACTGCAGAAAGTAGTTTATGGCAACAGCCTGTGGAGCATGCAGCTTCCTAAGTCTAGTGGCAGGTGATTATCCTGGCTACTGCCTTGTAATTGCCTCACTCAAATTTATTGCTGTGTGCTGATAGTCCAGTCAGTTGACCTCAAAAGCTTGGATTCTCAGCAAGCTTTTTAGCTGCGTGTGGGATGATAAGCAGTGGCCAAACCCGAGTTAGTTTTGTAAGTGCCTAATACATTCCGACTTCTGTTTATGAAGGTCTGATGGCAGCTGATACAAAGATGAACAATTAGTTTTTCTGTGTAATTGTCACAACTTGTAAGCATGAGCTCTTACTAGTTGTTACAATCTGTGAAAGTTTGAATAATACATCAGTAAAGTGCATCAAGTTTAAACTGTTTAAAAATCATACCCTTCAGTGTGACTTTAGCCTACTTTGTTATGCCTGTGTGATCTTCAGCGTTTCCTAAGTTTTCATGTGGTAGTTTATTTTTAACAACAAATTATTGTATTTTTCCAGAAGCTCATGGCCCTTAACAGCAGCAGATACCAGATTTTTTTCTCCCTGTCCTGCTGCTTCAAATTTCCTAGCTGGGATTGTCCCCCTTTCCAATTATTTTGATTGCAGTCCTTTGAAAGTCTAGAAGTTGTATTTCAGTTTACACAACTGAGCTGGAATTGTAGATACAGTGTCAACACTTTGTGTTAAAACAAAACAGGCTGGGGACAGGTGGCTAAGAGCAGCCAGGCAGAGAGGGACCCGGAGGTACTGGTAGATAGTAGCTGAACACGAGCTAGCAGTGTGCCCAGGTGGGCAGGAGAGCCAATGGCATCCTGGCCTGGATCAGGAACAGTGTGGCCAGTAGGACAAGGGAAGTTGTTCGACTCCTGTACTCAACACTGGTCAGGCCACACCTTGAGTGCTGTGTCCAGTTCTGGGCTCCTCAAATCAAGAGAGATGTTGAGATCCTGGAACGTGTCCAGAGAAGGGCGACAAAGCTGGGAGGAGCCTGGAATGCGATGTAGCAGCAAACAGTGTAGTAACTTTGGAGGAAGGAACCAGCTTATGGTCTCTAATGATCAATTCAGTCAATCTGGTATAGAGATTTGGAAGTTCTGCTTCAAGAGGTTCCTCACGTAAAAACAAAAGGACACCAGTGTTTTCACATCATCTTTTGTGATGAGGTAATTTGTCTTACTTTTAAAACTGCCTTGGAACTGAGACCTAATGCACATGCTGCAGGATCCAGTCTGCCAGGCCCTGCAAGAGCATCAGCACCTCACCCTCTGCCTTGCCAGGCCAGTGAGATCACTGAGAGAAATGAGTAGTTCCATAAGCACTGGAACTAACGACTTCTTGTTTCATGTGGCTTAGTCTCTTGCAGTTAGTTTGTCTCTGGCAAAATCAGAACTATGTGCTCTGCCTGAGCTTTTTTCTCCAGTGGGGCTGTTCACAGGAGTTCTCAGGAATACATTTTTTTTTTGGTGTCTATAGAGCTGTAAACTTTTGTTCTACATTCCCAGCCCAGCACTTACAGGGTCGTTTTCCTTTGTTTATCCACAAGTTATATTGTATTTCACAAGATTGTATATCACAGGATATGCAGGAAAAAAAATAAGACTTTTTTGTTTGATTTGGTCGGTGGTGGTCAGTTAAATTGTCTTATTAGAAGACACAGCATGATTTCTCAAGGCAAGGAAAGTAGGCTAAAAGTATTGGTGATTCTGTGTGGTTGTCGTCATGGACTGCAGGACTGTCCTCAGACTACAGATGGAGCTACAGTACCACCGAACTTACTTTTCTTAGATAATGTGTAAAGTTTATCTACGTGTTAGTTGGTCACCTTGTCGTGATGTGAGCAGAGTCATTTCACGTGTTGACTGTTTACCTGGATTTGCAGAGAGTGTAACTGTTCTGCATGTTAAGATGTGTATTTCTGTTCAAAGGCAAAGAGAAAGTACAGTATTTACTTACTATTTTTAAAAAGTCACTTAGCCTTACTGTCATTTTTCTTGCTGGCAATATTCTGGCATATTTCTTCTGTGGACACTCAGACTTGCTCCACCAGAGCATGGGTAGCATGCCGTGTCTGCCTCAAAACAGTAGTATCAAGTAAAACACCTTTTATGAATCAAGCAAAGTTGAAGTTATCAGGTACTGATGCTAGTCTTCAACTGCCTGATGAGGTTGAATGTTTCTTTACCTCCATGTCTCTTACTGGAGTCAAGACAGTGTTACTTGCATGCCTGCTTCAGAAGTAAAATATGAGGGGAAGGAGACAGATTGCCCCCTTTTTGGTTTTCCTTCCTCCACGCTACAGTGGTGCATGTTTTTCTCTCAGATGTGTGTTAAAGTAAGAGGATTGCATATACGGCACCAGTGAAGAGTGGTGTGGATGAGAGGATTGTGCTGAGGTCCCATATTCTGGAAGAAGGCAGGGGTCTTGGTGACACTTAGAGCTCTAGCCTATCCATGGGATTCAGTCAGGTAAGGACTTGTTTTGGCCTTTGAGTCTTCTCCTTCCCTTTTTCTTTCTTTGTTCAGCTTCTTGTCTGTCAGCACCCACAAGTCCTTTTCCACAGGGCTGCTTTCTGTCACCTCATCCGCCAGCCTACGTTGATAGCAAGGATTGTTCTGGTCCAGGTGCAGAGCCCTGCACTTGCTCTTGTTGATCTTTATGAGGTTTACCTGGGCCCACCTCTCCAGCTTGTCCAGGTCCCTCTGGATGACATCCTGTCCCTCTGGCATGTTGACAGTGCCACTCAGCTTGGTGCCATCTGCAAACTTGCTGATGGTGCATTTGATATCACTGTCTGTATCACTGTTAAAAATACTAAACAGCACAGGTCCTAGTACGGACCCCCGGGGGACACCACTTGTCACTGTTCTCCATCTGGACTTCAAGCCACTGAGCACCATGCTCTGGATGTCACCATCCAGCCAATTCCTTATCCACTGAACAGTCCACCCATCAAATCCATATCTCTCCAGCTTGGTGAGTAGGATGTAGTGGCAGATTGTTTCAGTGGCCTTGCAGAATCATAGAATCATAGCATCAACCAGGCTGGAAGAGACCTCTAAGATCATCCAGTCCAACCTAGCACCAAGCCCTGTCCAGTCAGCTAGACCATGGTACAAAATGCCTCATCCAGTCTTTTCTTGAACACCCCCAGGGACAGTGGCTTCACCACCTCCCTGGGCAGCCCATTCCAATGCCAATCACTCTCTCTGTCAAAAACTTCCTCCTAACATCCAGCCTATATCTCTCCCGGCACAGCTTGAGACTGTGTCCCCTTGTTCTGTTGTTGCTTGCCTGGCTACAGCCTCCCTTCAGGTAGTTGTAGACAGCAATGAGGTCAGCCCTGAGCCTCCTTTTCTCCAGGCTGCACACCCCCAGCTCCCTCAGCCTCTCCTCACAGGGCTTCTGTTCCAGGCCCCTCACCAGCTTTGTTGCCCTTCTCTGGACATGTTCCAATATCTCAACATCTCTCTTGAATTGAGGAGCCCAGACCTGGACACAGTATACATTGTTTTTGTTGTATGTTGCTTATGTTTTGATTGATTTGATCATTACCCTTTTGGGTATGGAAAATATGGGGTAAGTGCTATGTCTGTGGCAGGAAAATAGAGAGTTTTGACTATGGTTGGGGTTTCTTGATGGATGACCTTTATGACAGGCATAATAAAAAATTCTTTAAAATCATGGCTCAACTTGTTTTCTGCAGGAAAGACTGCAAATCAGAAGATGCTACTTGCAAGATCTCTGAATCTGACCCCGAAGAATTATCAGATGAAGCAAGTGCTGACACCTTCTATGGAACTTCTCCTCCTAGTACACCCCGCCAGATGAAGCGTATGTCAACAAAGCATCAGAAAAATAGCATAGGGAGACCTGCTAGTCGCTCCACCTTGAAAGGTAGGCATGGCATTGTCTTCTGAAATGACCATCAAGTTTGTTACATGACAGAGGAGGCATGCAGAAGATGAAACTAGTTACTAAAGCGTGTACTAGTTTGAGCCTGGCTGGGATATTTTAGTGAGAGGAATTGGATTATAGGCTGTGAAAATGAAACATTGGTGATGTCTGCTGCACTCATAGGCTTGCTGAGATGGATAAAAACAAGAACACAAACATAGATAACAGAGTTGCTTTCTGGCTTCGGCTGCCTCCCTTCTCTCTAACCTGCTGTCTGTGTGTCCAATCCATCTGCTTCCTAATCCTCCTGGCTGATTCTACAAACTCACCTTGAACATAGGGCAAAGTCTGGGATAAGATAGGGGGGTGGAGAGGAGGTGGAAGGGTGGTTGGGACCCGCTCCTGGTGACCCTGGTTTCTGGGAGGGCTGTTGTTTTCTTTATTACCTTTTCAACTTGTCTATTTCTGTCTATAGCTGTATAGATTGTAAATATCTGCTTGTATATTGTGCTAAGCTATAAATATAAAGCTTCATTCTTTAATTTCCAACTCAGCTGGAAATCACCCACTAGTCTGGGGGATTTTCGTAAGTGCTGGGGGGCAGGTAATACCCAAATCATCACAAAGTGTGAGACAGAAGGCAGCTGTTTTAACTTGTAATAAGGGAAAACTCTTGGTTGTTGGAAAAAAATTGTTACCATGGAAGTGGTCAAAGTGCTAAGAGTTTGCCAGAGAGATCATTGAATCATCATGTCAGACAGTGACACTTTACCCTCACTGATTACTAACTCATGAGGTTAACCAGCACCAGACAAAACACAAGACTGGAAGTCCTGCTGATTTTATCATCTTGAATTCCATATCACAGCTGGCACTGTTGCAAGGAAGCAAGAGACCAAAAACATAGGACAGACAATCAGTGGGAAGATATTTTCTGCATTGGCAGGTGTTGTGGTTTAAGGGCTTCCAGATTATTCCAGATTTCCTAAAAAGACTACAGAGACCAAGATCTGTCAGTCAGTTCTGGATATCATAATTATGTTATTCAAACCCATAAATCCTGCTAACACTTCAAAATTAACCAGTAAGATCAATTTGTTCTCTTTTCTCCCTTTCCCTTCCAGCTGTCCCAAGGGATCCTTATCTAGGTTACTGTATAGGTATCCCCTGTGAGCTGTAGCCTTCAATGCCACTACTGTGGTAAATCCAGCCTGTTTTAGGCCTAATTGGGAGACAATGGGGTGGAGAGGAAATGAGCACTGGGGTATTGGTGCTTTTGGTTTGGTTAGGGGGAAGGTTTTGGGGGAATTCTTATGTATCCTGTATTTGATGTTAAGGATTCAGCTATGCTCTATCTGTTCCGGCATATTTTTAAATACAACCTTTCTGCATTTCCTTCTCCAATTCAGAGAAAGCCTTATTGTTTTACTACCCTTTTTCCTTAAAAAGAGTTGAGCAATATTGACAGACATGAAGCACATACATATGCAGTCACAGCCCTGCCAGTGAAATGCATCATATGATGCCAGTGTTCTGCCTTGAAAAGTTGTGATGCTAGCCAAACAGCATGAATTAAAATATTTTCTCTGATTGTTGTTTCCCTAGAAGCAACCCAGAATTCTAGAATGCAATATTTGCTTATTATTTTTAAAAAGTCACTTAGCCTTACTGTCATTTTTCTTGCTGGCAATATTCTGGCATATTTCTTCTGTGGACACTCAGACCTTCTCCACCAGAGCATGGGTAGCATGCCGTGTCTGCCTCAAAACAGTAGTATCAAGTAAAACACCTTTTATGAATCAAGCAAAGTTGAAGTTATCAGGTACTGATGCTAGTCTTCAACTGCCTGATGAGGTTGAATGTTTCTTTACCTCCATGTCTCTTTCTGGAGATTCAGACTGGACTTGAGAAGGAAGGTCTTCAGCATGAGAGTGGTGAGAGCTTGGACTGGGTTGCCCAGGGAGGTGGTTGAGGCCCCATTGCTGGAGGTGTTTAAGGCCAGGCTGGATGAGGCTGTGGCCAGCCTGCCCTGGGGTAGAGTGTCCCTGCCCATGGCAGGGGGGTTGGAACTAGATGATCCTTGTGGTCCCTTCCAACCCTGACTGATTCTATGATTTGTAAATTGTTGAGAAATTGAGATACAGTTGAAGTCAGAGAGTGCTCAGTGTCCTGAAATGTTGAGCAATAGGTCATATTTTTGGCACCCAAAAGTATGCTGACTTGACAGCCATGTCATCCTCTGTCATGATTTTCCATATGTAGAAAAGGAATAGTAATGTTCTTCCACTCAGCAGGCCTGTTTTGCAAGTAACTTATTAGTATTTCTGTTGTTAATGGGTGTATAGTGAGGAATGCAGTAGCAATGACTTTAAGGAAATTACTACTTCTAGAGTGGGGAACAAACCATGTGCAGCAGGCAATCCTTAGATGGACAGTGAAAAGAAAATGTAATTATTCAGCCATCGTTCTGAAAGCCTTTTCTGTTCTTGAATAAGTGAGGACTCAGTGACCATGTAGCTGCTTGGGTTCCAGCTCCTGATCCCTGAATTGCAGCTAGTACACCTGCAGGTGCTTCTTTCCAGCCTGCCCACGAGTTCCTTAAGGTGGAGAGAGAAATGTTATTTTAATACCAAGTAGTTCCTCCTGTCCTAGTCTGTAAAGATGGAAGTGCTTTTGTTAGTGCAGCTGAGAAGTGATGAGGTCTGCTGCCCCTAAGGAAAGCACGGGAAGAGAAGGGGAGATTGCACAGTTTGACAGGAGTGAGCTGCTGTTATGTGGTAAGGGAGAAGGCAAGTGTTTGTGTATTGGGGGAGTGGGGAAGTAGGCTCCTGGTATAAAAGTGGTTATATACTATAGAGGCATTCCCAGGACTCTGATCAGGCCCCTAAAGAGTCAGAATTGGGTCATTCAGACTAAATTTCTGAATCCATACATGCTCCAGGTTTTATGAAATTGCACGTGCAATGAAGTAGCTTTAATTTTGTTTGCCTTGGAATTCTTGGTAAGCCTCTGTTACACTTTCTGTCTGGGAACTTGTGTGACAAATGTATGGAAAATGAACCTGGAAACAACCATTCTTTTCTTGTGGATCATACTCAGCTCTCAGCACACGGCATATTCTGGAATATAGGCTGAACATGAGCCAGCAGTGGGTGCAGGTTGCCAGGAGAGCCAGTGTCATCCTGGCCTGGATCAGGAATAGTGTGGCTAGTAGGACGAGGGAGGTTATTCTGCCCCTGTATTCAACACTGGTCAGGCCACACTTTGAGTACTGTGCCCAGTTCTGGGCTCTTCAATTCAAGAGACATGTTGAGATACTGGAACATGTCCAGAGAAGGGAGACAAAGCTGATGAGAGGCCTTGAACAGAAACCCTGTGAGGAGAGGCTGAGGGAGCTTGGGGTTTTTAGCCTGGAGAAGAGGAGGCTCAGGGGTGACCTCATTGCTGTCTACAACTACCTGAAGGGAGGTTGTAGCCAGGTGGGGATTGGTCTCTTCTGCCAGGCAAGCAGCAACAGAACAAGGGGATGCAGTCTGAAGTTGTGCTGGGGAAGGTGTAGGCTGGATGTTAGGAATTCTTGCCAGAGAGAGTGATTGACATTGGAATGGGCTGCCCAGGGAGATGGTGGAGTTGCCATCCCTGAAGGTGTTCTAGTTGATTAGCTTGGGCTGGGTGGACTGGGTGATCTTGGTGGTCTCTTCCAACCTGATTGATTCTGTGATTCTGTGTGGATAACGAGAGGTCCTTTTTGTAGGAGAAAATCAAAATCCTTTGTTGCTACTATTGGTTTGGCTATACTAATGGTAATTTCCAAGACTGTTTTACTTCTACTCATGCCTGTTTTGTTTTATTGGTATGAAACGATGTTTTACGTTCAACTTAAGAAATGCATGATTGGGAGATGGATTGATCAGTGCTTTTTCTTGTTGCAGTCACATTTTTTGCTTCTTTCCTTACAGAAAAAATGAGCGTGCCAACTCAGTCTGTGCACAAAGACAATGGGAAAACCGTTGAGAATGTGGAGGAGCACAGCTATAAGCAGGGAAAAAAGATCCGAGACACCCTAAGGACAACAGAACGAGATCACAAGAAAAATGTGCAGTGCTCATTTATGTTAGACTCAGTTGGTGGGTCTCTGCCAAAAAAAACAATTCCGGATGTTGATCTCAATAAGCCTTACCTCAGCCTCGGCTGTAGCAATGCTAAGCTTCCAGTCTCTGTGCCCATGCCAATACCCAGGACTGCACGGCAGACTTCTAGGACTGATTGTCCGGCAGACCGCTTAAAGTTCTTTGAAACCCTGCGGCTTTTGTTAAAACTTACCTCAGTCTCAAAGAAAAAGGACAGGGAGCAAAGGGGACAGGAAAACACCTCTTCTGTCTGGCTGAATCGATCCAATGAACTGATCTGGCTGGAGCTGCAAGCTTGGCATGCTGGCCGGAGCATTAATGACCAAGACCTCTATCTCTATGCAGCCCGCCAAGCTATACCTGATATCATCAACGAAATCCTCACCTTCAAAGTAGACTATGGAAGTTTCTCCCATGTGAAAAATGGAGCCAATTTCAATGGTACTTCAGGAGAAGGAGTTTGTAAAGCAACACGTGAGACTAGTGCTTTGGGTTACTCAAGTTACCATGAACACCTTTATCGCCAGCGGGTGTCATTTGAGCAAGTGAAGCGGATAATGGAGCTGCTAGAGTATATCGAAGCACTTTATCCATCTCTGCAGGCTCTTCAAAAGGACTATGAAAAATATGCTGCAAAGGACTTCCAAGACAGAGTGCAGGCACTCTGTCTATGGTTGAATATTACAAAAGACTTAAATCAAAAGCTAAGGATTATGGGGACTGTACTGGGCATCAAAAATCTTTCTGACATTGGCTGGCCAGTGTTTGAAATTCCTTCTCCTCGACCATCTAAGGACAGTGATCCAGAGGATGAAGTTGAGAGGGCAACAGAAGTACAGGAATCCTCAGGAACATGCACAGAGCAGAGTGATGGTGAAGAGCAGATCTCTGAGGAGAATGTTGAGGAACTTAGACAAGCCATCAAGAACAGTTTTACAAATAAGCCAAATTTTGACCTTCAGGACCATTTTTCAAGGGGACTTCATAGGCTTGAATCTGAGGATGACACTGCATCTTGGGTTATTCCTGAATGCAGCACTGAGACAAGCTGCAGCCAACACTGTTTGACCTCTATTTACAGGCCATTTGTAGATAAAGCACTGAAGCAAATGGGGTTGAGGAAGCTAATTTTAAGACTGCACAAGCTAATGCATGGTTCATTGCAAAGAGCCCGTATGGCGTTGGTAAGGAGTGATCATCAGCTGGAGGTAGGTTGCTACTACTGTAAATGGGTAAGAGGAGTTCTTTCCCTGCTATATTGTTTCTAGCTGAAGCAGAAGGTATGGGGAAAGTTTTGCTTGCTCTGTTCCTTTTTAACAGATTGTCTATATTATGGTTAAGTGTCCGGTTCTGCGTCCATGGAGATGAATCTTTCATTTGACTTGAACTGGAATTTGTGTGAAGCACAAGATGGTTCTCTGCTTGTGTTTGTAACTGAAATGCCATTTTTATGATAGCATCCTTTCTCATTACATTTTCTGTTGTCTAAAGCTGTTCAGCCAGAATAATTACGATGGAAACTTAGACGCAAAAGTTGAATCACAGGAAAAATTAGCGATGCAAGTGGTCATTTTATTGTCTCTAAGGCTGTATATTTCTCTGCAAGAACATCACAATTGGTTTAGATTTTTCCTCCTCTGAAGCGCACGAAGTACTGTAGTGGCGCAATATGCCAAATGATAAGCGAATGGACTCTCTTAACCTTGAAATCTATGGCAGCGAGTTGTGTTAGCATGTTGTATTCTGCGTCTGTGTCTTGGTTGTGATTATTTTTCTTCCTTGGATCATCTCATATTCTGAAGAATGGTTGTGAGTTAATAAAAACAAAATTATGAAATAAGGAGTAAACAAAGCACAGATGAAGTTTTGCGTTATAGAGGTATATACATTATATAATATAGCATAATATTTTTGTTATTATTATTATATTTTAGTTACATTTTTAGTTTAATTTTATTTATATATATTTAAAAAAAACATTTATTTTATCTCAATTTATTATATTTATATATTTATTTTTCTTCTTTGGGTCATTTCATATTCTTAAGAATGATTGTGAGTTAATAAAAACAAAATTATGAAATAA